>LPNX010788393.1:142018-203613 GCA_001517045.1 Pseudotsuga menziesii | reverse complement strand
ACCCCCAACCTAGGAAACTAGTAATTTTCCTCCTTGGCAATTATTTGACCCTTAGCATCAATTTGACAAACTCTAATGAATATGAAAAATGTGATTAGGACATTGTGACTCAATGCAAAATTTGGGACATGACAAATCCTCTCTTCCCAATATTGCTTGTCCTCAAGCAATGTCAAACATGGGTGTTGAAGAACCTGCTTTATGTATGATTCTTTGAAGTTGCCACTGAGTTTCCCAACTTTGAGTCTTTGAGATTCCATGAAGATTTGAGAGATGAACCACCATGCTTGCTACTGCACTACTCTGATTAAAATCACTTTATTAAGTGGGGAATCCATCTCCCATATTGCTTGTTTCCCAAAAAATTTGAAATCAATGGGACTAAGAAAATATCTCAAGGTCCCATTGCTTGTACTGCACTCCAACAATTAAAAGTGCTCTCCAACCCATACCATTAGGATAGAGAATTACGGGATCCCATTTTCTTGTATGCATTCTTCCAAACATCATGAGTACATAATATATATCATCAAAGTACATAACAACATAATAAAAATGTACATCAAGGAGGTGCCTCGTCAAAAAATCATGAAAGTGCTTATACCTCCAAGTAAGTAGACCGCCATTTTCCAAGTGCATACAAGCTTCAAGTGACCAATCAAATCTGCTCCAATGACATAGGTGAGGATCCCATGTCCTATAACGCTGCCTCAAAAGGATGTGATATGCATCAAAATATTCAGCCATGTATTCTTTCATCCAAGAAATGAATAAAGAATCTCCACTAAAATCTGAACCAAATAATGAGCAAAAAAAACAAGGAGACTTTGAATGACTCAAAGAAGTCTCACCCATACATCCATGAACGAGAGAATCATAAAGATATAACAAAGTATGTGGCTTGCAACAAAAATGTTCTCCAATCATAAATCTATTCACCCCAGTGTTGGATGAAGTTCCTCCAACATCAAATGAACCAAGTGTTGAGCGAGAATAACTATGAGTCTTCAAGTGACTCAAATGCATATCATAGGTGCATCCATGTAGATGTGCATCATCATAAAGTAACAAAGAATGCTGTTGCAAATGTGAATAAGAATGTGCTCCAACCATGTCATCATAAAAAGTAAATCTAGGAGTTCTATACTCATGTGGCACCATAAAAAAGAACCCTTTTACCCATACTTCATTGAGACTAATGTTGCAAAACATGGAATTGTAGGATGTAGGAGAATGAACTAACTCACTAAAATGATAAAAAAGTGCAGCATNTCCTTCAAAAGTGTGAAACCTTTGTCATAGATTGGTTCCAATGTAGAGGAATCATGCTCTTCTTTAAAAATTGCATAACCTTCATCAAGAGACAATTCACGTTCCTCTTCCACCACATCAAGTGTTTGGATATCTTCAAGTTCATCTTCAAACACATCAAGCACATTCAAATTTCCACATTTTTCATGATCCACCATGTCATGAAAATCCTCCAAACAATCTACCATTCGACAATCTGAAACATAGGAGGAAAAACAAGTATCTTGCAACTTCTCAAGAAGTTGCTCATTTTGAATTGTGAGCTTATGATTATCCTCATTATTCTTCAAGTATGCATCATGTAACAATTCAAACAAATGGTTTCTATCAAAAAGCGAAGACATGAAATTACCTTTGATGTGGCACATTGCTCTTTGAATCTTCTCCATGTCTTCAAGGAAGGATGTTTCCTCCAATGAAGTAGCTCTTTGTTACTTGAGTGTCATGGGACCTTCTTTTCATTCATTTTTAAGGACCCTTCAAGAAAATGAGTCTCTTGCAAATGAACCTCCTCATCTTCTTCCTTCTTGCTTGGACCAACTTCATGAAGCTCAAGTGGAGATGAGGAAGTTGATCTTGTTTCTTCTTCAACTGCTACAAGGTCTTCATTTTCATGTTTACTAGAAATTTGGCTTTCAACAACATTTTGAAATATGATCTCTATGTCACCAACATAGAGTTGTGAGCACCCCTCAGTAGGTACCCGTTCATAGTTCAAGCATCCATCAGCAGATGCTCCTTGTTTCATTTCCAAGGTAGAATGTGTCTCGAAAGGATCTTCAATATTTTCAATAGAAGTTTCTTCATACTCATGTGATGCCTCTTCATTTTTTTCAAAGTTACTTGGGAGTGAATTTCAATCCTCTTCATGTACTACTTCTGCTTCACCTATTTTAGAACTAGGTGGTTCATGGGTCTCCTCCTTTTGCTCCGTCAAGCAAGCTGATGCATTTTCCCCCTTGGTTTTCTTAAAATCAATATATTTTATCCAACCTTGGGTAGCCAAAAATTCGAATCCTTTCATAATATTCTTGGTCATGTCTTCAAAGATAGGTTCCATGAATTTTATATGCTCCTCACTATCATACGAGGTTCCCTTTTCATCCCTAGTCATAGTTTCCTCTTCAACAAAAGCACTTTTGGGTTTCAATATATAATGGTGGTCCCTGACCTCTTGTCCTCATAAATATCAGACCACATCAAGTGCCAAGGTCATGTTTTGATACCACTTGTAATGTCCTTTTTGAAATTTTATTATTAAATGACCAATTTTTCACTTTTTCCCCAATTTCGAACCTTGACTAGTTTTGATGCCTAGGTTTCCAAATTGGCCCAAATGCTCCCAAATCTTCTCAGAGTGTGTATGAATGGTATTAAGACTTGAATATGATGTTCAGAGATTATTTATAACCCTCTAATCACTTCTACAAACTAGTTTTATATTTTGATCAAAGTAGGAGTCTTTACTAGCAAGTTGGAGTTTCAATCCCCCCCCGGGTACATGTTGGAAATGGCTTCTCAAATGCTCTCAACCCCTTGCGATTTTTAGAACAGAGGCAAGGGATGTGTAAGGGACATTTTTAATGACTGATATGCATCATGGTTCAGTTTATACAGGCCTTTATGACTATCTCCAAAACAGCTCCCAAATCACTATTTCGACCCTTGGGAAAAGGCACCAAATCTTCTCCCAATGCAATTAAAGTGAGTAAAATGGATTCCAATGCTCAAGTGCTGAACATGAAACTTGTAATACACATAAAAGCTAGAAGAATAATCCTAGATGCAGTTAAGGACCATGTGATTCCTCACATCCTGAGTAAGACCCGTGCATTTAAGATGTGGGATGCTTTGACCGAATTGTTTCAGAGCCTTAAACAAGAATAGGAAGATGGTTTTGAGGGAGAAGCTGAAGAGTATCAAAATGGCCAAAGGGGAGGTTGTGATATCTTACCTTACTAGGATCTCTCAGGTGAGAGATGAGTTTGCAGTAGTTGGGGAGGTTGTTCCTAATGCAGAGCTAGTGCAGACAGCTTTGAATGGGATCTCAAAACCTTGGGCTATGTTTGTGGAGGCTTTGGTAGCTAGGGATAACTTACCTACATGGGACAAGATATGTGATGATTTTGTTCAGGAGGAGACTCTGAGGGGTCTTTCGTAGGGCAGTGCTTCTACTAGTAGGGAGGATGAGGAGGATGTGGCTTTGACAGTAAAGAGGAAGAAGAAGTTCAAGAAGGGTGGGGCCAAGCAATGGGATGGGCAGAAGAAGGATCTAAGCACTGTAAAGTGCTTTGCTTGTCAAAAGATGGGGCACTATGTTGGGCAGTGTTTGCAGAAGAAGAGGAAGAAGAAGCAGCAGCAGAAGGTTGAGGATTTTGCAGCTAGATTTGAGAGATAGTTTTCTCTTTGCACTGGACATGTTGATAGAGAGAGAGCATCTATCATCACCAGTGCGAATGTTGATAGTGAGAGGGAGTTTTCCTTGTTGACAAACCATTCTTATAGTGCATCCACTTCCAACACATGGTATATTGATAGTGGAGCTTCGAGCCACATGACAGGTGCTTGAGAGATGTTCTCCGAGCTTTCACAGGCAGAGACTGATGTAGAGTTAGTGTTGGGAGATGACTCTGCTATCAAAGTAGTTGGACATGGGACCATTACCTTTTAGAGGGAGGCCATGAGTCCCATGGTTTTGAGAGATGTACTGTATGTACTTGGGCTGAAGAAGAACTTGGTTTCAGTTTCCATGATTGAGGATCGGGGTCTTGGGGTGTACTTCTTAGATGGACATGTGTGTGTCTCTCCCAAGACTGCAGGACCATTTGCTTCCTACACCGTTGGAGTAAGATGTGGGAAACTGTACAAGCTCTTATTTTAGCCTCAACATACCTTGGCACATAGTAGCGACAACAAGCTTTGTGAGTTGTGGCATAGGAGGATGATTCATTTGCATCATCCAGCTTTGAGGTTGTTGAGATATATGGTTACAAGGTTGCCTGAGTTCAACACAGAGCAGAGTGATGTTTGCTAGAGGTGTGCTTTGGGAAAGTACACCAAGACTGCTTTCACGAGTAGTGATAGCAGGTCAGCAGGGATTCTTGACTTGATACATTTTGATTTGTGTGGACCTATGTCATCTGTTTCTTTGAGAGGATATGAGTACTATGTGACATTCATCGATGATCATTCCAGGAAGACTTGGATCTACTTCTTGAAGAGCAAGAAGTCTAAGGAGGTCTTGCAGAGGTTCCAAGAGTTCAAAGCTCTTGTGGAGAACCGGATAGGGAGGAAGATACGAGCTCTCAGATCGGATAACGGGGGTGAGTATACCTCCAAGGAGTTTGATGGATATTGCAGACAGGAGGGCATTCAGAGGCAGTTGACGGTTCCATACACTCAGAGCAGAATGGAGTGGTAGAAAGGAAGAACATGTCTATTGTTGGAGTAGCTAGAGCTATGTTACATGACCAGTCACTTCCTTTCTTCCTTTGGGCAAAGGCATGCAGTATAGTTGTTTATCTTCAGAATAGAAGTCCCCATCGTGCCTTGGGGAACATGACACTTGAGGAGAGTTTCACAAGCAAGAAGACTGAGGTTAGCCATTTTTGCATATTTGGTTGTTTGACTTACTCTCATGTCCCTTCTGAGAAGAGGACAAAGATGGAGCCCACCGCAGAGAAGGGCATCTTTGTGGGCTATGATTCGACTTTGAAGACCTTGCGTATTTATCTTCCTTCTCAAAGGAAAGTTGTTGTGAGGATGGAAGTGAAATTTGAGGAGCGGGCCTTCAGGAAGTCTAGAGAGTCAAAGCAGGGAGAGCAGCAGATTCTTGCACCTCAGGTAGGTTTACAGGTACCGTTAGTGCAATAGATAGGTTCACAGGTTTTTGGAGTTATTGGACCACACATTATGGGCACAGGCTCACCAGTTTCAGTGGTTCAGCCAGCAGGATCTTCGGGGACAGGTTTTGGGTCTCAGGTTACAGGTTCACCATACAGATCTTCAGGATCACAGGATTCACCAGTTGTTGGTACACTAGCTTCTGGTTCACAGGTTACTGGGGTTTCTACCTCTGGTAGTTCATCAGATGAGGACAGACTAGTGTGGGAGCAGTCTTCAGGGAAGAAGAAGCCTAAGTGGCTTCGGGAGACCTTGAAGGAAGCAAGGGAGTTTGGGAAACCCAGGGAGCCGGTGAGGGCTATTCAGATACCCACAGATTAGGTATGGCATTAGTGGCTAGTCTTCGTGATTTAGAGTCTTCTACTTTTGAGGAGGCCTCCCAACATCATGTTTGGTGAGATGCCATGATGGATGAGTACCATTCCATCATGAAGAACGATGTTTGGGAGATAGTTCAGAGACCTGAGGGGAAGTTAGTGGTGACTTCTCGTTGGCTTTACAAGCTAAAACATGTTGCAGATGGTAGTGTGGAGAAGTACAAGGCTCGGTTTGTAGTGTGGTGGTTTTCACAGGTTGAGGGAGTGGATTATGATGAGACCTTTGTGCCAGTTGCTCGTTATACTTTGATCAGGCTTTTGATTTCCGTTGCTGCAAAAATGGGTTGGAAGATCCATTAGATGGACGTGAAGACCGTATTTCTCAATGGAATCATACACGAGGAGGTTTATGTTGAGCAGCCTCAGGACTTTGAGATTCATGGGCGAGAGTCTCATGTGTGCAGGCTGAAGAAAGCCTTGTATGGGCTGGAGCAAGCTCCTAGAGCTTGGTACTCCAGAATTGACTCTTACTTGCAGCGGATGGGGTTTCAGAAGAGTAAGGAAGATCCGAATCTCTATTTCATCATGATTGGAGATGACCCGCTCATTCTTCTGATGTATGTGGGTGACTTTTTTATCACAGGAGGAGAGAGACCCATTGCAGCTTGCAAGAAAGATCTTGCTTCAGAGTACAAGATGACAGACATTAGGTTGATGCACTATTTTTTGGGATTGGAGGTTTGGCAAGAGCCTGGACATATTTTTTTGGGATCGGGAAAGTATGTAGTTGATATTCTAAGGAGATTTCAGATGGAGGATTGCAGGCTGATGTCTACATCGATGATCACCAACTGGAAGAAGCTTCATGCTTCTGAGGGAGAGTTGGTGGATCCTACACTATATCGTCAGCGCATTGGCTCGTTGATGTATTTGGTCAACTCTTGACCAGATTTTTGTTTTACGGTGAACACTCTCAGCCAATTCCTGGTTGAGCCTAGGAGAGTGCACTGGGTAGCCGCAAAACATGTGTTGCATTACCTTGCAGGGACAATAGAGTATCGTTTGGACTACAAGAGGTCGTATGGGATCAGGTTGATTGGCTTCATAGATTCAGATTGGGCAGGCAGTGTGGCAGATCGGAAGAGCACTTCCGGATGTTGTTTCAGTTTGGGCTCGGCAGCAATGTTGTGGTTCAGTCGGAAGTTAAATTTTGTTGCTTTGAGTTTTGCAGGGGTTGAGTATATGGCAGGCAATCAGGCCAGTTGTGAGGCACTGTGGCTTCGCAAGTTGCTAGTGGATTTATTTGATCAGGAGTTGAGGCCTACATTGATTTATTGTGACAATTGGAGTTACATCTAGCTCTCTGAGGATCTAGTTGACCAGTCAAAGCATATTGAGATCAGGTATCATTTCATTCGAGATTATGTTCAAAGAGAAGCAGTGACATTGTAGTACATTTCCATTGATGAGCAGGTTGCAGACATTTTGACGAAATCTTTAGGGAGGGGCAAGTTTGTCTTCTTCAGAGACAAGTTGGAAGTGGTGCATAACACCTTCCTCGGTAAGAGGGAGTGTTGATTTTTGTACCTAAGAAAGTGTTCCCTTAGGTGACTTTAGCCTTAGTCACTTAAAAGAGGGAAATAAAGCGACCCTTGCATTAAATGACTTGAGATGAGCATTTAATTTGACTTTAGAGAATAAAGTCACTTTTTGGAAAAATTAAGTGAGGTGAGTGATATTAATTTTAAATGAGATTTAATGAGCATTTAATCTCATCCACTCATCTCATCTAATCTCAACCGTTGGATTAGAAGAACCCTAGGGTTTTCACCCAAAAGGCAAGAGAAGGCAAAATCACTTTTACTTTTTAGAGAAGAGAGTGGATAAGAGATAAGGGAGAGAGAAGAGGCACATTTTTCGAGGCAACACAGCTTTCCAGGCAACACAAATTTTGAGACCATCGTTTTCGAGGTGAAGATATTTAGTTCAACATGCATCCTGAGGTGATCATACAACTTAGTTTTTGGGGGCACGAGTTTTGAGGAAAGTCTGGGCACGATTCTTGAGAAGGTTGGCACAGATTTCGAGGCCTTGCTCGAAATCAAGGCCGCACTCATGCACATTTTTCAAGGTCTGTACAGTTTGTATGGATTGTACCTTTTGCACAAAAATCGTCTGATTTTTGCACAGATTTCGAGGCCTGGGCACAGAAATCGAGGCTTAGTTTTGGCACATAAATCAAGGCATTTGGCATGAAAATTGAGGAGGTTCTGGGTGCATTTATTGCAGTGGAGATAAATTGTACTTTCTGCTGTACTTGCTGTTCTATATTTTACTGAAGAAATAAAAATCTCTCTTAACAGGTTTTCCCCTTGTGGGTTTTTCCTGGGCAAGTTTGCTAAAACTCCCTGAGTCTGAAATTTATGGTGTGCATTTATTATTATTATTTTTTTCTGTCATTAAATGTGAGTTTCAGCAGTGTTTTTATTAGTCTAAAATATTGTGCAATTTCCAGCCTTTATTAAATCTGGGTTGGACATTAAACAAAGAAAATTTTGACATTTAAACCGGTGGCTGAAAACTGAAAAAACTTTCATTGATGACCATCACATTGCAATGTAACGATTTAGGAGTGTAGCAATGAGACATAACTCTTGATAAACTTTGCAATGCAATGTAAACATTTAGAAACATAGCAATTATATATAAGTTAGACAAGATGAATATCGTAATGCAACATAAGAATTGATGATTGTAGCAATCCGACAAAACCCTTGAGGAAGGTTGCAATACATAACCATTGAGGATTGTCATAATTTGATAGAATCGAAACAAGATGATTGTGACAATGTGAGATAACCATATTATCAACCTCTTTTGTCGTAATGTAACAATATTTATGTTTATATCTTATTGTCACATAGTGATATAATATTGTGGTCACCCATAATGTCTCAATTTTACATTTTATTGAAGTCAACCACTTAATGTTGTAATGTGACAGTGTTTTTAGTTCAACTTCTTCATGTCACGTGTCATAATTTTCAATCAAACCTCTTTACCAAAGTCATCCATCTTCAAGCACAATGACCACGATTAGCCATATTTATGCATGCTCAACCATAGTCAACATGGTGAACCATAATCAACATAGTTTACATGGTCAACCATAGTAAACATGGTCAACCATATTTATGTTAGAGTTTGCACTTTAATTCAATTATGTTAGATCTTTAAACTGAAAGATAAACAAGCATAGTAATACACAAGTACACAAAGTTTTGCTCAGGGAAACCATAAAGGAGAAAACCCCGCAACTTCTTTAGAATAGTTCCGTCACTTAGTACAATGCCAAACCAAGATAGGATACCAAAAGGTAAGATGTCTTTAGCAGCTTCTTACTCTTCTTCACTAGTGCACTTGTCTTTCTCTCTCTTGAGTGAACTTGCTTGTGTGTTGTGTGTCCAAATGAGGGAGGGTGCCTCCCTATTTTTACTTTTCATGTGACTGACCCAAAACCCTAACAGGGCCGACTTCCTAACCTAACAGGGCCGACTTCCCTCTTGGGAGGCCCAAAATACATTTAACAATATTTTTCCTGGGGACTATTGCCTCGACTTACAACGGAGGTTTTACCTTGATATTCTAGCATGACCAAATACAATGATAACATCCCCGAACGAAGGAAAAACATCTCCGACGGAGGTACAATAAAATACAATAATAATATACAAAGAATATCTTCTGAAGTTACATTTTCAACAACACTCCCTCTTAACTAGGAAGGTATTCTTCCGACCCGGTCATCATCACAAATGGACACAGTCTCCGAACATCGTCATCATCACTGGATCATCATCGCTGGATCGTCGTTGCTGGATCATCATCATCACTGTTGCATTAATTCTCATCTTGTTGACCATTGACTAGTGACATCTTTCGAATCCATCCATCCTCAGAAGTTCTACATAGCCAACCCTTTTTCACGCTGGATGTAGGCCTATATCCCATCTAGGGCTTCATCAACATATCTATATAGTGCCAGCCCTTTTTCATGCTGGATGTACCTCGTACAATGCTAGTCCTTTTTCATGCTGGATGTACCTTGCAGTGCCAGTCTTGCTTCATACTAGATGCATATCTCTATAGTGTTAGTCTTGTTTCATATTGAATGCATATCTCCGCAGTGCTAGTCCCGTTTCATACTGGATGCCTATCTCTACAGTGTCAGTCATGTTTCATATTGAATGCAGGCATAGAGCCATCTAGGACTTCAAAGAGCTAGTCTTGTTTCATACTGGATGTATCTCTCTGTAGGGTCAATCCTGTTTCGAATGCAGGCCTAGATCCATTTAGGACTTCACAGAGCCAATCATGTTTCATACTGAATGTATCTCTCTGCGGGTCAGTCCTGTTTCATACTTAATGCAGGCCTAGAACCATCTAGGATTTCATAGAGCTAGTCCTGTTTCATACTAGATGTATCTCTCTGCAGGGTTAGTCTCGTTTCATACTGAATGCAGGCCTAGAGCCATCTAGGACCTCATAGAGCTAGTCCTGTTTCATATTGGATGTATATCTTTGTAGGGTTAGTCCTGTTTCATACTGAATGTAGGCCTAACACCATCTAGAACTTCAACACTCCTTGCGATGGACACCGATTTGCACAACTCCAAGCTTGGCCCTGAAGTGCTCAAACTTCACTCTTGCCAGAAGCTTGGTTAGGATATCGGCTCTCTGCTCTTTCGTCGCCACATATTGGAGCTTCACTGCTCCTCTCTGCACCATATCTTGGATATAGTGATACTTGTTGAAATTTCTGGGTTAGAGGAGTATTTAACACAAGTAGTAAACTTTAATGCATGAACATATAAACTCAAATTCAAAATAGTACCGCTTAAAAAAAATGATCTGTAATAAAAACAAAAACATATTTTTCATCTCTTTCAACTTACTGCTCCATTAGTCACTACCTTAACGTTGGTCCTCGAGAATTATCAAATTCCAAGTACAATGACAACATGATAAAATAATGTATAGTAGATATCAACAGTAAATAATCATAACCAATATTGGAATCAACCTTATTCTCAGATACTTTAGGTTGATCTTGTCATCGAAGGGACAAGTAAACTAGGCAAACAATTTACGTACCTTGAGAGAGAGCCTAAGAGGTTTAAAGCAGAAGCATACTGACCCAGACTTCTTAGTTAGCAAGCACAGTCATAACCAGTATAGTCATGCTGACAAAGGACTCACAGTCACATAGTGCAGAGACACACAATCATATATTGCAGAGACATAGTCATACTTTGCATAGTCATGGTTACACAACCATGATGAGAAACCCATAGTCCACACTTGAGAGGCAACCTCATGGACATGTTGCAGGAGAACCCATAGTCCACATGAAAGACAAACCACACAATCACGCTGCGTATACAGTCATGCGGGTAGGGACACGTAGTCACGTTTGAATTGGATGGACACACAAGCAGGGTGTCATGCAGGCAGGGTGGACACAGTCACGGTACAGTTGAGAGTTAACACAACCCAGTAAATATCTCAGACCCAGTAAAGAAATAAATCAAACAGTCATGGTACACTTGAGAATTAACATGCTCGAGATAAGGTAGATCCAAACAGCCCACGATCTATCAGTGAGTGGTCACGACTAAGTTAGAGAGCTCATGTTTGAGCCGAAGATGGATCAAACAGTGCACGACCAACAGAGAATTGATCACGACTGAGCTAGAAAGCTCACGGCAGAGCTATCAAGGGATCATGCAGACCACGACCAATGTAAGGAAGTCACGATGACGTTGAAGAGTTCACAGCGAGTCTGGCAGTTAAAATCTGAATAGTAGAAGGTGACCTCAGACCACACGAAGAAGGGAGCCATGAAGAAAAATAAAACAACTGAAAACCTTGATGTCAAAACCAGTGAAGAATCCAATATAATCTTGTCATCATATTGAGATGTTCTTTAATTGGAGAAGTGAATAGCATACTTATAATCTTTGACGATCCTTAAGATAGGACACGAAAAATTCCAAAGGTAAAAATAAAGTGGTGTAAATATAAACTATATGAAATAATAAAAACCATAAGAATCTTAAACAATGGTCAAAGATAGAAATAAAAATAAAATGGTCCAAATGGTTTTATAAAATAAAACCATACAATAAAGTTGACTTAGGATAAGGTATCATAAAAATATAAAGTGGTCTAAAATAAAACCATAAAATGGTCTAAAGGTCTTTATTAATAAAACCATAAAGGTTCTATTAATAAAACCATAAAGTAAACTTTTATGAAAGTCATAAGTTAAAAGGTCCAACAAAAAGATAGGAGGGACTTAAGTTAGTGTATGACAAACCCATAAGGTGAGAGTCATCATGACAAGGATACACACATAATAAGAGTGTTAGGACCAAGTAAGATAAGGGACCATCAGTCAACCAAGGAGGTCATAATAAAACAACCCACAAACCCACAAGATCAAGGTGAACCATATAAGGTGGATAAACAACTTATTTATACGACCAACAAGACCAATAATCTTTTCTCTCTCTCAAGGTACATTGTTTTATATAATTTTGTCATCACTGTATAAGAGGAAGATCCAAACTAGATGGTATGATCCTTTGGTCCTCAATACTGCTCCTAAGGGTTAGGTGCTAGAGACATCATCAAGGGGTGGCCAGTCCCTTGAGAAGCAACCTGACAGTAACGATTAGGATAGAGGACATCACACAACACCATCTTCCATTCTTAAAGAATGGCTCTCAGCTCTACATTGAGTTTCAGTGCCAGACTGAATCAAATTCCTGGTAACTGACCAGGTGCCTCCATTCTCTCAAAGAATGGCTCTCAGTACTAAGCTGAGCTTCAGTCCCAGACTGAATCATGTTGATCAACTCTTGGAGCCCGACCGGGTCCTCCATTCTCTTGGAGAATGGTCCTTAGTACTAAGTTGAGCTTCAGTCCTAGACTGAAAGTTGATCAACTACCTATAGAACCTACTTGGACATCATGCCCCTAATCCCAGACCAGAATAAGTCTCTGCCTCTACTTGCAGGTTCTACTTGGACATCATGTCCTTGATCCCAGACCATAATACCCTAGAGGCATAAAGGGGCCCTAGCCATATGCTAGGGGCTTTGCCATGGAATCAACCTACTTGGTCCCGGATCAAGAACCCTAGGAGACTACTATGGGTTCTAGGGTACCTTTTAGGGTCTTACTCTGCCCTAGTTAACTGACTAGGGTACCATTCTCTTTGAGAATGGGTCTCGCAGTTGCACTAACTTTAACAATACTTGATCTCAATGTGCTTCGACTCGTCATGGAATATTGGTTTCTCGGACAACTTTACACAACTCTGGTTGTCACAGAAGATACAAGTCGCCTCTAACTTGAGATCAAACAAATTTGATAGTAGCTTCTGAAGCCATACTTCCTCACAACTAGTTGAACAAGCTGCAATGTACTCTGCTTCGGATGTACTCAGTGCCACACTTGATTGCTTCCTATGAAACTAAGAGATCACCCCTGATCCCAAATTGAAGCAGCATCCTGAAGTGCTCTTCCCATTTGTGACATTGCCTCCCTAATCTGAATCAACATAAACATGTAGGTTAACCTTCGGATTCGTTGCATACTTGAGCCCATATTCAATTGTACCCTTCAGGTACCTCAATACGTGCTTTGCAAAAACCTGGTGAACACGTCTCAGATCTGTTAGAAACCGGCTTAATGTGTTCACAGCAAAGCATATGTTTGGCCTTGTGTTCGTCAAGTACATCAACAAACAAATCATTTGTCTATACATCATGGCATCGACTGTCTTAGAAGAAGCATCACTTCGTAGCTTCAAGTTTGATGCCATGGGTGTGGTAATAGTCTTGCAGTCCATCGTTTCGAACCTCTTCAAAATATCTACTGTATACTTTCCTTGCCCAAGGAGTATCCCATTTGAATTTTGCCACACCTCAAGACCTAAGAAGTAGTGCATCATCCCCAAGTCCTTCATCTCAAACTCTGCGACAAGCCTTCTCTTTGTATTTGCAATGAGCTCATCCTCTTCTGTCAGGATCAGGTCATCTACATACAGTAGGAGTATCACTGGTCTTCCACCCTCAACCTTGAAGTAGAGTTTGGAATCTTCTGCTTTACTCTTGGTAAATCCTAAGCTCATCAGAAAGCTATCCATCCTGCCATACCAAGTCCTGGGTGCCTGCTTCTAACCGTACAAGGCTTTCTTAAGCTTGCACACATGAGTCTGTCTATCATGTGTCTTGAATCCCAGTGGTTGCTCCACATACACTTCCTCTTCAACTACACCATTCAGGAAAACTATTTTGACATCCATCTGGTGTATCTTCCATTTCATTACTGCGACCAGAGCAAGTATAGATCTAATGGAAGTGTATCTTGCTACAGGTGCAAATGTCTCCTCATAATCTATGCCTTCTTTCTAGGAGAAACCTTGTGCCACAAACCTTGCCTTGTATTTTTTGATGCTAGTGTCTGCAACATGCTTGATCTTGTAGATCCATTTGGAAGACACTGTGGACTTCCCTTCTGGTCTCAAAACTATCTCCTAGACATCATTCTTCATAATTGACTGATACTCTTTGATCATGGCTTCCTTCCACTCCTTTTCAACAGCTTTCTCATAGTTGAAAGGTTCATTATTAATGATGTCCCGCAATAGGGCTACGTAGCTGGAGTATGGTCTCGGTCTTTTACTTTCTCTAAGTGTCCCATCTGGAGTGCCATAGCTCTCTGCATCTTGAATAGCTTCATGTGTCCATGTTGGTCTTCTCTTGTAGGAATTCTTCTCACAGGGTGGATCTACAAGTTCTTGAGGTTTTGTCATGTCATGATCTTTATGGTTTTCTTGAGTCATTTCTTCCATAACTGTATCTTTGGTTCTGGGAATTTCAGGTTCTTCAGCATCTTCAATGTGGAATTATCTTGACTTGTTGTAAGCTGAGTCTTCATCAAAAGTAACGTCTCGATTGGTCTGGATCTTCTTAAATCTCGGGAAGTATATTCTGTATACTTTTGATGCATCACTGTATACCATGAATATGCCCTTCTTTCTTGAAGGGTCTAGCTTTGTCCTCTTTTCTTTGGGGACATGTATGTACATAGGGCAACCAAATATTCGGAGATGGCTGACTTCTGGTTTCTTTTTTGAGAAAGCTTCTTTTGGAGTCTATTTAGAACATGGTGAGGTATTCTGTTTTGTACACATACAACTGTTTTTGCTGCTTCTGTCCATAGGTGCATTGGAAGGTCTTGGTCATGAAGCATCGCCTTTGTTGCTTCCATTATCGTTTTGTTCTTCCTTTTTGCAATGCCATTTTGTTGAGGATTGTAGGGAGTGCTTATCTCCCTCTAAATCCCAGATTCTCTGCATAGGTCTTTGAACTCATCTAAAGTGAATTCACCACCATTGTTTGATCATAAGGTCTTGATCTCCTTTTCTGTGTGATTCTCTACCAAAGCTTTGAATTATTTGAACTTGTTGAAAACTTCATCTTTGCCTTTCAAGAAGTAAATTCAAGCTTTACGTGAAACATAATGTGCATACCTACTTAAGGAATTGGATGACATGGGGCCGCATACATCAAAGTGGATTATTTCCAAGATTTCTTTCGCCTTGGTTTCACTACTTGAAAATGGTTTCTTTACATTCTTCCCTTGTGCACATCCTTTGCAAGTGCCTTCATGTTTTGCTTGGATTTCGGGAAGGCTTGATACTGCTTTGCTTGCAATTGGTAGTGCCCTATAGTGTACATGTGCAAATCATTTGTGCCATAGTTCACTTGCTTCTATAGAGTCATGAACCAAGGCTTGTTCTGGTTGTCCTTTCAACTTGTACAGACCTCCCTCTTGCTCTCCAATTATTGTTGCATCATCTATTGTTTTGCCTCTTGGCCGCATGAGTACTTGGCCATCAACAAATGCAACATGAAATCCTTTAGCATCTAAAGCTAAAATGGAGAGGAGATTTTTCTTCAAACCTGGTACATAGAGAACATCCTTCATCTTCATTGACTTGCCTGAATCCAACTTGTAAGAGGCTTCTCCACTCCCTTTTATGGGATATTGATAGTTATCTCCAAGTTTCACCTTGTGAGGTGACTCATGTTCTCATAGGTTGATGAAGGATTCTTTGTATCGTGTCATATGCTTGGAAGCTCCACTGTCCACAAGCCAATGATTGCTTCCATGGGTAATGGTACCTGTAAGAGTTGAGAGCAAAACATATTCTTCATCACTTGAAGAATCTTCTCTTGTTCTCTTGCTTGCGTGTTAATAATCTTTTGCAGTATGTGCATGACGCCTTTTCTTCTTGTTTGCCTTGGAGGATCTTTTGTTTCTGGACAATCTCTTGAGAAGTGGCCTTTCTCATCACGTGTAGCATCTAAGATTTGTATAGCCCCTTCTTGATCTATGATTCTTTTGGAATTTCTTGGGTTTTATGTGAGAGTGATCCTCCCTCTTGCCTTCATTCTTCTTTGCTTGAGTTGTTAGAGCTTGATCATCACTTGCTCTCATCTTCTCTTCTCTTGATAGTAATCGAGCTTCTTCTCGAGTGCATTCCTCCCACAATTTGCTAAACTTGATTAACTTCTTTTTGGTGCATTATCCCTTGAATGAATGAGTACCATGACCTTGGGAGACCATTCAAGGTAGCTATCACGATCTCTCCTTCAACATTTTCTTCAATGGCCTCTAGTTGCTCTTTGATCTGAGAAACCCCTGTGAAGTAGGACTAAATGGTTTCTGAGTGTTGGATCTTCACATTCTTGAGTTGATTCCTCAAGGTCATCTTCCGGTTGATGTTCTTTCTTTCATATAGCTTGGTGAAAGCATCAAATATCTTCTTAGGAGTCTTCGAGGATGATACATGAGGGATGAGGTGATCCTTGATGGAGTCTACAATAATCCTTTTGGCTCTTATCATGTTCTTCTTGTGGTTTGCCTTTGCCTCTTTTCCCTCTGCTTCTGGAATCGACATATTTGTTTAAGTCATTCTCTTCTACGATAAGAGAGATTCTATACTTCCATGCTCGGAAGTTATCTCTTGCTTCAAGCTTATCCTCAACCTTGGTTTGGTTCATCATCTTGATATGAGAACCATAAATGGAAATAAAAATGGAATAGATCTTACCAATTTGAGATGCCCAAGCTGATTATGGAGCTAGCTGACTTAGGGTTCCATAGAGAAACCATAATTTTCCAAACTTGGAATCTTGAGATTGTGCCTAGATAGAAAGATGCGCCTCCTTGAGGCGAGTTGTCTAGTGAGGTCCTTTTCCAAATTCTGTGGACGGAAGCTCCAAAAATCTGATGCCCTAGTTTCTTTCGGCAGTGGTGATTAGGTCAAAATTGAAACTCCTCTAAATTGGAATCTTTCTCCACCAAAAGATGCGCCTCCTTGAGGTGAGTTAGCCTAGCCCTCTTTTTTGGAAAGATTGTGGAGAAAAGTGTTTGAACTTGGAAGCCCTAGTTTCCGTAGTTGCACAGTGCCTTCTTTCAGGGTGGCTTTGATACCATGTTAGAGTTTGCAATTTAATTCAATTATGTTAGATATTTAAACTGAAAGATAGACAAGCACAACATTACACAAGTTCACAAAGATTTTCCTCGGGGAAACCATAAAGGAGAAAACCCCACAACTTCTTCAAAATAGTTCTGTCACTTAGTACAATGTCAAACCAAGATAGAATACCCAAAGATAAGATGTCTTCAACAACTTCTTCCTCTTCTTCACCAACGCACTAGTCTTTCTCTCTCTTGAGCAAACTTGCTTGTGTTGTGTGTCCAAATGAGGGGGGGCGCCTCCCTATTTATACTTTACATGTGATTGACCCAAAAGCTTAATTGGGCCGACTTCCTAACCTAACAGGGCCGACTTCCCTTTTGGGAGACTCAAAATACATCTAACTATATTTCTTTTGGGGACTATTGCTCCGACTTACAACAAAGGTTTTACCTTGATATTCTAGTATGACCAAATACAATTATAACATCCTCAAACGGAGGGAAAACATCTCCGATGGAGGTATAATAAAATACAATAATTATATACAAAATAATATCTTCCGAAGTTACATTTTCAACAACAATTTATGCATGGTTAATAATAGTTAGTCATGGTCAACCATAGCAATCCATAGCCATCCATCATCGACAAAAGTCAACCATGGTCAAGCAAGGTCATTTGTAGTCAACTAGTCAACCATAGTTAGACATGGTCAACCATAGTCATGCATAATCAAACATAGTCGATCATAGTCAACTAAGGTCAACCATGGTTAGCCATAGTCAAACATTGGTTACCATAGTTAATCATAAGTGAATAAAGTAATCCAAAGTCAACCATACTTAACCATGTTCAAGCGTTGCCAACCATGGTGAATAATGGTCAAACATAGTCAACTACATTCAACAAATTTAACTATGGCCTGTAGATTTTTCACTAGTTTTCAGCCACCGGTTTCAAGTAAAATTTATATCACTGTTTATGACATTCTCAGAAAAATAAAGTGCTGGAAATAAACAAAAATTTTCAGACTTAAAACACTGCTGTAAACAATCTTTTCAGTGACAGGAAATAAAAATCAGCACGCCATTTAATCACACAGAACATTAGGATTTTTGGCCAATGGCCCTGGAAAAACCCACTAGGGGAAAACCAGTTAGAGAGAGTATTTTTATTTTTCAGGAGAAGTTTATCATTTACAGCAATACACAGAAAATATCAAACCAACTTATCTCAACCTGGAAGATAAATTTCTGTCTCGATTTGCGTGTCGAGCAGCAAAAATAAACTCTGATTTTTTGCCTCATTTTCCGTGCCACGGTATGGACTGTACAGACCTCGAAATCCGTGCCCAATTTTTTTCTTGACAATTGTGCCTAGAAATTTGCCTCGAAAATCGTGCCTACTGCCTTGAAAACCGTACCGTACGGACTGTATGGACCAACAATAAATGCTACTGTCTTCTCCTTGATTTTCGTGCCCTCTTTGTTGCTGTCCTTTCCCTCAATTTGCGTGCTGCAAAATTTTTCCTCTTGCTCAAGAAAAATGGAAACTTTCTTTCTTCTCTCTCTCGGCTCTCTTCTCACTTCAATCTGCAAAAGTGAGGCAAAATGTCTTTCCCATGCCTTTTTGAGAAAACCCTAGGGTGAGTCTAATCTAACGGTGGAGATTAGATTAGATCAAGGGCTGAAATTGAATGCTCATATTTTATTTCTAAAATATTAATTTCACTCACCAACTTAAATTTATCAAAAAGCGACTTTAATGCTCTAAAGTCAAATTAAATGCTTTTACTTAAGTCATATAATGCAAGGGTCACTTTATGTCTCCTCTCTAAGTGACTAAGGCAAAAGTCACTAGGGAAACACTTCCCTAGGTACAAAACTAACATGGCCATCAATGCTCAAACATGGTCAAACATCATCAACCATGGCCAAATCATACTTAACCATGGCCATCCATAGTCAACAATGATAAAATATGGTTAACCATAGTCAACCGTGCTCAATCCAAGTCAAACATGGTAAACCATAGTTAACCATATTTAACTATATTTATACTCGATCAACCATAATCGAACATGGCTAAACATGTTATTAACCTTGGTGAAGGGTGGTCAAACATGGTCAATTATGGTAGACCAAAGTCAACCATAGTAAGCCATTGCATATCTCATCTATGGTAAAACCACGAGCAACCATGGTTATTATTTTTAATTATTGACATTTTTATATTTGATTTGTTATAGATATATAATATATATATAACCAAAGATTAATATTAATATTATTAAATATATAATTATATTTAAATACATATTATTTATTATCTAAATATTTATGAATATTGATATATGCTATCCATAATATTTTTATTTCTTGAAAGCAGGTTGCTAACTAGCACAACCATACAATCATGTAATCATACGCTCACTAGCACAATCATATGTTAGAGTTTAGGGTTAGGTTAGGGTTTGATATAATCAAATTAAAATTTTATACTTTAATGCATAAAACAAAACTAAAACAAAGCTAGATCCAGAACAATACTGCTGTAATAAATTCAAAACGTAATTTTCATCTCTTTCAACTTTAACACGCCACTAGTCGTTGTGTTAAAGTTGGTCCTTGAGATACAATTCATCAAATGCAATGTACAAAACATAAATAATAATGGACAACAGCAGTAGTAAAGACTAATGGACAACAAATAATAAATAGTAACAAAGTTTGGTTGAGATCTGATTTGGATCTGCCTTATACTCGGACACATTTGGAATAAGCTCTTGTCACTGTAAGGATAAGCTGCCAAAAGGAATGAATGAAATACCTTGACAGAGAATAGGTTAGAGTAGTAAGCAAGATATCTTAGTCACCAAGTGTGAAGACCCTAGTAGGATAGTATGTAATGTCCTCTTCTGCTTAGGCATTTGAGGACCAACCCGCTAACCTATGTGATTCCTATAGGTTCGAGTGGGTACTAACAGTCAAGGAATCAGCCGAAGACTGATGCCATATATAAAAGATCTATGGCATCAATATTATATCACCATTGGGTTGAAGAGGGCCACTAGAGCCAAAGGCCACCTGCATGTGCATGCACCCAATTAAGTCTCCATGCGCATGCATGCAAGTCAATTGCAAATTAGAAGATAAAGTGACCTAATTAGGTCAAAAGTTAGGGTTTGCGCATGCATGCAAGTCAACTGCAAATTAGAAGATAAATTGACCTAATTAGGTCAAAAGTTAGGGGTTTCACAGTTGAAAGTTATAAAAGAAAGATAAAGTGAAGGGAGAAGGACTTATGTGATAATTGATTTGTGGAGTCGAATTGGAGAGCTCGGCAAGCTAAGTTAGGGTTGAGCGCATGCTCAGCTAACTGGTGTATTTCGGCAGCGAAATCTATCTGCCCTAGTTCATCATCAGGTTGGATCATCCAGGTTCAGCACTAGTTCATCATCAGGTTACATTCAGCAGTTATTCCGGGAGGTTGATTATTCATCCAGCCAGAGGGTTTCACCAACACACTGTGTCACTGTGATTAGAGACAAAACAATTCGTTTTCCTACCTACAGGGTTCAGAACTTCCGCATGCTGCTTCCATCATCATTAGAGGGGTATTATAACCCTAGTGCACATCATTCGGGCTTCCAACAGCAGCTTATTTATTATTCTGGAGCTTATATAGTTTGAGAGGAGGGTGCATTCACCTGTGGAGGATGATTTGGAGTATCTCCTTATTCCTCCAGTAGAATCCTTGCATGCTGGGACTAGTCTCGTCACCATCAGCTGATCTATATACCGGTATGTACATGCATTGATTTCTCCTATTTTATAGCATCTTAGTATTCTTCTAGGGCACAATATTTGCATGCAATTGCATGCATGCAAAGTTCGGGGTTTGCTTTCCTATTTGATTAAGGAGTAAGTCTATTAGCCATCTACAGTATACACATAAACAGGAAAATATCAGTTTGGGATACTACAGTGGTATCAGAGCTATTTTCCTTGCCAGTTGTGGGCATGCAAAAATTATAAATGAATCCAGGAGGCCCATATAACATTACTCACAGGAGACAGAGGTATAGAGATAGAGAAGAAGAGTTAGAGGACATAGATTTGGGGAACAGAGAGTACCAGTTTGAAAAAGGCAAAGAAACAATGGCCGATGATGATAAAATAGCTTTCAATAGTCTCATATCAGCCATAAAAGAACTCACCACTGGGCAAAAAGAAATGATGAGCACCTTCAGGCAAATGACTGAGAAGAATGGGCCCACCCCACACAGTCCCTTATTTCCCAACAGTGATAGGGTATCCACTAGCAGTAGTAGGGAGCACTTACATACCAACATGCAGAGCCATCCCCATATATACAAGCCTTTTCGACCTACCATGCCTCAATTCTTAGGTAGTCCAGCTGCAGTGCCTCTAGCACAAGCAGAACCAGAAGAACCCATGAGTGCCTATCTGAGAGAATATAGGGCTTTAGGATGGTTTTGGTTATGTATTAACAACGGGTGGTTCTTCAAATAGTCCCTTCTTCCCAATTGAGTCACTCCAGTCCCTTCGTTCGGGAGGGGAAAGTCATTATTTTATAAGTGGGTGTGCTACTCCTCCAAATACGAATCACCAATTTGACAAACCATCTCCATGGCTTCTTCAAATAGTATTGGGGCAGGTTTACAGAAAATCAGCTCATACAATGGAGCTAGAAAATTTTTGCAGATCCTAGCATATTTACACATATACTGATGTTCCCAGAAATCTTGGCAATATACATGAACAGGTGATTTAGTTGGGGTCCCATTCCACCTCATCCCCGGGAAAGGATTGGAAACATAGATGATATAAACAAGGTATGATGCCATGTTAATAAATTCATTCAGCCATGACCTTCACTGACTTCTGCCACTTTAAAAGTAAGAACAAACCCAAAGCTTACAATAGGCCATTCACCTAGAACTATGAGTTACAGCGCACCGTAGGGAAACTGACTATCCCTACCTTTGAGGGCACCCGGGGTGGCCCAGCTAGGAATTGGGTGCAGAAGTTGGATACATACATCCAGCTCAACCCCATGATTGAGACAGATGCCATTAAATTGGCTACCTTGCATTTGGATAGAGAAGCACATGAGTGGTGGTACCACGGGTTAGTGACGCTGGTCACAACACCATCACCTCATACATAGATTTTACATAGAGGCTCATTGAGCGGTTTGATCGGAAGGATCCAGAGGTACACTTTAGGGAGCTGGCATAGCTCAAGCAGACAGGGAGTGCAGATGCTTTTATTTCTGAGTTTCAGAGGATAGTAGTCATGGTCACAGATATATCAGAGAGCAGGTTGATTATGTTGTTCACTAAGGCTCTCACTGAACCCTTACAGGGATGGGTCAAGTCTTATAGGCCCACCACCCTAGCAGATGCCATCAGATGGACTAGAGACTTGCAGGATGCAGTGCCCAAAAATAGGTTTCCTCCCAGGACCAATGTTCCTATTAAAGATAAAGAAAGGAAACCATGGCCCAAGAAAGAATGGATAGACAGTGATACCCAACAGGACCTTAGAAGAAAAAAGTTATGTTTCACTTGCCAGGAACCATGGATACCAGGTCACTGATGTTCAGGAAAAGGAAAGGCCTACTACATAGAGGCTTATTTTGACAATGAGGAGGATGAGGATTACCAGGATCAGGAGCAGGGAGAGACAATAGAGACAGTTGCTAAGGGATAGGCCTCAGGAGGTACCATTGCTACCATGACAGGGGTTTCTAGATTCCTCACTCTTCGGATCAGAGGTACCGTATAGGGCTACAGAGTGGGAGTACTGATAGATGGTGGGGCATCCCACAACTTTATTGATGCTGCATGGGTTAAAAAGAGAGACATTTAGACTGAGAGCTTTGATGGGTTTTCGGTAGCAGCAGCAGGTCACACCATGGAGTGTAGTCAGAGGATTCCTAAATTAAAGGTAACGCTTGGGAATTATATAGTGATAGAGACATTCTATGTGGTAGATGTACCTGAAATGAATGTGGTACTAGGAGTTCAGTGGCTGTATTCCATAGGGAAGTATTCCACAAATTACCAGACCATGGAGATGGAGTTTACAAGAGTAGAAGGACAGAAGGTGGTATTGAGAGGGATGAATGCCTATCCTCCCACAACAGGGACATCACACAGGATGGAGCAGTACTCCGGTAGGGAGATATTGAGTGGGTTGCAGAGTGTATGGTTACCTTCAGGAAACCACCAGATGAGGCCACACAACATCCAACAGATATAGAGGCCTTACTACAGAAGCACAAGGTAGTATTCGGAGACCTTCCAGCAGGTCAACCTCCAGATAGGGGATTTGAGCACATTATTGAGTTAGAGGAGGGAACCCAAGCAGTTATCACCACTCCTTACATACATCCCAAGAGGTTTAAAGATGAGATCGAGAGTACAATCAAGGAACTACTCAAGCTAGGATACATCAAACCTAGCTCTCGTCCCTTTGCATCTTCAGTAGTGCTAGTGAAGAAAAAGGATGGAACCTTACGCATGTGCATTGATTACAGGGCACTCAATAAGAAGACCATAAAGAACACGTATCCCATCCCTAGGATTGATGAGTTAATGGATGAACTACAGGGGGCAAAGTACTTTTCCAAAATTGATCTCTGCTCAGGGTACCATCAGATTCGGGTCAGGCAACAGGATGTTCCAAAGACCGCTTTCCGTTGCCACTACGGACATTATGAGTTTCTAGTGATGCAATTTGGGCTCACTAATGCACCAGCTACTTTCCAATCATGCATGAACCATATCTTTAGGACATAGTTGCGTAAATATATTCTGGTATTCTTCGACGACATATTGATATACAGTCGGACTTGGGAAGAACATTTGAGACATCTTGATGAAGTACTTGGTATTCTACTGGAGCAGTCACTATATGCCAAATTGTCAAAGTGTGAGTTCGACATGTAGGAGTTGTTGTACTTAGGACATGTGATAGGGGCCAATGAGGTCCAGGTGCACTTAGAGAAGATTCGGGCAATTTTGGATTGGCCTACACCTAAAAATGTGACAGAACTGAGGGGATTTTTGGGCCTTTGCACCTACTACAGGAGGTATGTTGGCGGATTCTCACAGATGACCGCACCCCTCACAGATCTTACCAAGAAGGGAGCATTTAGCTGGTCGGAGGCAGCATAACAAACATTCGAGAAAATGAAGAAGGTAATGAGTTCATGCCCAGTATTAGCTTTACCAGACTTTTCTCAATCCTTTGTGTTAGAATGTGATGCTTCAAGAGAGGGAATTGGGGCAGTTTTGATGCAGAACAACCACCCCATTGCATTTGAGAGCAGGAAGCTCAAAGACTATGAGCGCCACTATTCGATATATGACAAATAGATGTTAGCTATCCTCCATGCGCTAACCAAGTTCAGGTAGTACTTAGTAGGTGCCAGGTTCAAGGTTAAGACAGATCACAACAGCCTGAAATACTTCCTAGAGCAGAAAGAGCTAAACGAGAGACAATAGAAATGGGTAAAATAGAGCACATCCACCCGGCTGGTTTACTACATCCCTTACCTATTCCCGAGCAGAAATGGGAGAGCATTTCTATGGACTTCATTACTGGGCTACCCAAGGTCCAAGGCAGAGACTGCTTGTACGTAGTAGTGGGCAGATTGACTAAGTTTGCTCACTTCTTTGCCATATCATTAGATTATTCAGTAGCACAGGTAGCAGAACTATTTTTCAAAGAGGTATTTAGACCCCATGGGTTACCCAAGACCATTGTCAGTGACAGGGACAACAAATTCACAGGAGCCTTTTGGTAAGAGCTTTTTCGGTTAGTGGGGACTGAGTTAGCCATGAGCACAAGTTATCATCCGCAAAGTGACGGGCAGATAGAGATTGTTAATAAATGGATTGAGGGATACTTAAGAAATTACGTATCAGGTCAGCAAAGGACATGGATCAAATGGTTACACTTGGGTGAACATTGTTACAACACCACCTACCATATGATCATTAGGATGACCCCTTTCCGAGCCCTGTATGGGTATGATGCTTCCACTTTTGCAGACCGGATATTCGACGATACCAGGCCCCCCAAGGCCAAGGAGTGGATTCAGGAGGGTCAAGATATCCTCAAGATACTCAGGGAGAACATACAGGCTGCTCAGAATCAACAGAAGATATATGCAGACAGGCACAGAGTTGAGCGCAGTTTTGAGGTGGGAGACTTTGTTTATTTACACCTCCAGCCTTATCGACAATCATCTCTTAAAAAGAAAGGAGTAGAAAAACTCCAACCTCGTTTCTATGGTCCATACAAGATAGTTCGGAAGGTCGGAGAGGTAGCATATGAGCTAGAACTAGCCCCAGAGAGCAAGATTCACAACGTATTTCATGTCTCCAATCTCAAGAAGGTGGTTGGTCAACAGATTGTTACATCTTCCGAGCTGCCTCCCCTTGATGACGAGGGGCAATTGGTTTTGATTCCGGAGTGCATCCTAGAGGTGCGAGAGCGGAAATTGAGGAACAGAATCATCAGAGATTACTTGGTTCAGTGGAGGAGGCTACTTGGGAGGCAGAACAGGTATTACAACACCCAGCTTTACAGTTGCTTGAGGACAAGCAAATTCAAGCGGGCAGTACTGTAATGTCCTCTTCTGCTTAGGCATTAGACAGTCATCTCTTAAAAAGAAAGGAGCAGAAAAACTCCAACCTCGTTTCTATGGTCCATACAAGATAATTCGGAAGGTTGAAGAGGTAGCATATGAGCTAGAACTATCACCAGAGAGCAAGATTCACAACGTATTTCATGTCTCCAATCTCAAGAAGGTGGTTGGTCAACAGATTGTTACATCTTTCGAGCTGCCTCCCCTTGATGACGAGGGGCGATTGGTTTGATTCCGGAGTGCATCCTAGAGGTGCGAGAGCAGAAACCGAGGAACAAAATCATCAGAGATTACCTGGTTCAGTGGAGGAGGCTACTTGGGAGGCAGAACAGGTATTACAACACCCAGCTTTACAGTTGCTTGAGGACAAGCAAATTCGAGCGGGGAGGACTGTAATGTCCTCTTCTGCTTAGGCATTTGAGGACCAATCCGCTAACCTATGTGATTCCTATAGGTTTGAGCGGGTATTGACAGTCAAGGAATCAGCGGAAGATTGATGCCATACATAGAAGATCTAGGGCATCAATATTATATCACCATTGGGTCGAAGAGGGCCACTAGAGCCAAAGGCCACCTGCATGCATGACCTCCGGGCATTATTTAATGATGCATGCACCCGATTAAGTCTCCATGCGCATGCATGCAAGTCAACTACAAATTAGAAGATAAAGTGACCTAATTAGGTCAAAAGTGAGGGTTTTCGCAGTTGAAAGTTATAAAAGAAAGATAAAGTGAAGGGAGAAGGACTTATGTGATAATTGATTTGTGGAGTCGAATTGGAGAGCTCGGCAAGCTAAGTTGGGGTTGAGCGCATGCTCAGCTAACTGGTGTATTTTGGCAGCGAAATCTATCTGCCCTAGTTCATCATCAAGTTGGATCATCCAGGTTCAGCACTAGTTCATCATCAGGTTACATTCAGCAGTTATTTCGGGAGGTTGATTATTCATCCAGCCAGAGGGTTTCACCGTCACACCGTGATTAGAGACAAAGCAATTCGTTTTCCTACCTACAGGGTTCAGAACTTCCGCATGCTGCTTCCATCATCATTAGAGGGGTATTATAATCCTAGTGCACATCATCCGGGCTTCCAGCAGCAGATTATTTATTATTCTGGAGCTTATATAGTTTGAGAGGAGGGCACATTCACCTGTGGAGGACGATTTGGAGTATTTCCTTATTCCTCCAGTAGAATCCTTGCATGCTGGGACCAGTCTCTTTACCATCAGCTGATCTATATACTGGTATGTACATGCATTGATTTCTCCTATTTTATAGCATCTTAGTATTTTTCTAGGGCACATATTTGCATGCATGCAAAGTTCGGGGTTTGCTTTCCTATTTGATTAAGGAGTAAGTCTATTAGCCATCTACAGTATACACATAAACAGGAAAATATCAGTTTGGGATACTAACAAAGTTTGGTTGAGATCTGATTTGGATCTGCCTTATACTCAGACACTTTTGGAATAAGCTCTTGTCACTGTAAGGATAAGCTGCCAAAAGGAACGGATGAAATACCTTGACAGAGAATAGGTTAGAGTGTGGTAGGTTAAGGTTCAATACATACAGTAGTAAGCAAGATATCTCAGTCACCAAGTGTGAAGACCCCAGTAGGATAGTAGCAGTAATATTCAGCCCAAAACACAACTAATCAACCTCAAAAGATCATAACTCTCTCTAGCATAATTAACACCATCATTGACCTGTCATTTAGGGCTTAGAATAGCCACAGCTTAGCCCAAGAAGGGCTGCAAACAAGTCGTGGCCAGAAAGGTAAGGTCAAATAAGTCATGACCTACTAGGAGAGGTCACCACAGTCCACGTCAACGCTGAGGGAGGTCATCACAGTCCATGGCTAGGCTAGGGGAGAGTATATAAAGTCATGACCCACTAGAAGAGAGACAACACAGTCACAACCCAATTAGAAGAAGGTAAATACAGTCACAACCCACTAGAAGAGAGACAACACAGTTACAACCCATTAGAATAGATCATACACAGTCACGAATAAGGTTTAGCACCCCCAAAGGAATGATGCCCAAGCTGACAGTTCAAGGGCAACCCACAGAAATGAACACGACCTACATTATTATCAACAAAAATGGTCATGGATCAACCCAACACAGTCACAGCCTGCTAGAGGTGTCACAAGCAACTCACGGCTTAATCAAATGAGCAACATAAAGGTCGTAGATCAGCCTAGTAGTCACAGCCTGCTTGAGGTGTCACCAAAAACAGTCACGGGTCAGCTTCATAAGGTCACGACCAAGTCTTGGAAGGATACACAATCCATGGGTCAGCTTCATAAGGTCACAGCCCAACAGGAGAAACACCACATAGTCCATAGATCTGCTTCATAAGGTCACAACTCAGCACAGCTCACGGATCAGCAGAGAAAGGAGCACAAAACAACCCCTAAACACAGATCTAGTAACCCAGGGATGAAGCAGCGAGATCCTAGCAATAACAACATACTCCTTGATGCCAACCATAAGAAAAGACCAGAGCTGAGATGTGTCTTCTTGGATGGATGCACAATGAAGGATAAGGCTTGTATTTATAACTTGAAAGGACTTCTAGAAGGGTCCTTCTTCAACCCTAGCTTTTAGGATAGTTGCCAATAAAAACGTAAAATAAAAATTAGGTTGACTTAGAAGTTAGTATAGGGTACCAAAGGTCAAATGGCCACACAAAATAAAAACAATAAAAACAGTAAGGTTAGGTCGTCCTAGCAAAGGGGTCATGGTACCACAAACAATAAGGGCACTAGGACCAAAAGGACCATAAGTCAACTAAGGGTCACAACAAGGTGGTAAGGTAACCCCCATACCCACAAGACCAAGGTGAACCATAAGGATGGGGAGACAACCCCTTTTACCTACAGGACCAACAAGACCAAGGACTTTAATCTTTTCTCTCTCAAGGTATATTGTCATGTGTGTTCCATACATTTTTTATCATCACCGTATAAGGAGAAGATCCAAATTGGATGATGTGATCCTTTGGTCCTCGATACTAATCCTAAGGGTTAGGTGCTAGTGACATCATCAAGGGGTGGCCAATCCCTTGAGAAACAACCTAATAGGAGAGAGGACAATCACACATCATCATCTTGGTCAACTTGACCAAGATCTACTTGGCTAATTGACCAGGAATGTACTTGTAGGAACTGCTTGGTCCAAACCAAGAATCTGCCTGGTCCCAAACTAGGAATGTCTCTGCCTCAACCTGCAGGATCTACTTGGTCCCAGACCAAGAAACTGCCTGGTCCCAGACCAAGAACCCTAGAGGGATATAGGGCCACTAACTTCAACATCATATGATTAAAAATCTAATGCTGTGAACACAATCCTTGGTGTTATCTCCCTATTCATGTGAGGAGAACTTGGGTGAATAAGAAGAGTCAGTCGAGAGTCCAAGAGACCACTTGGGAAGATGAACCTAAGGGTCATTTCTCATTGTATATGTGGTACATTAATAAATGGGAAATGTGTGCTTAACGGCTATCTTTTCTGCCCTTGTGGTTATTTTATTTGGCTTGTATGCTCAGCCAATCATTCATCTGCCCATATGTGCACCTAACATCTAAAAATAACACAATCATATTAATTAAAAATTTGGGGGCATTTATGTTTTCTACTTATATCAATCATTTTTAAGTAATATATGGTTGTTATGTTACTGTTAAGTTATTGCTACAATGCCGTTATATCTGAAAGCGAAAAGGGATTTCAACTGTTTCAGTTTACTCCATACATGTTAGGTTCTGTTAAATATTTCATGACAGGATCCTTTAGCGAGTATTGAGATTTTGGTAGTCGTTTTTTATGCAATTTCTGCCAGAGTTGATCCTTGCTTGTTACTGGACAGATAACGTTTCATGCCTGGAGAAAGAACAAGGAAGACCACATGATACAAAGAAATATTGTGGTGCTCGTGAATATGGTGCAAATATGTTATTCATATTCACAGCTTGCAGTAGTTTTCCCCATCTCTTTCTCCACGGGAATCATAGAATGTTGAAGCCATGTCTATATTTTTTTCATATTGTCTTGTCTATATGAGAAATTCTTGTACAAATTTGTTTCTGTAATGTAATGTGAACAGGGGAGGTTACAGTAGAGAACTACACGTAGAAATGGAGCCTAAGTCGAATAAAAGGCAAATGAAGGATGAGGGAGGAAATTGCTCAAGTCAGCCTATAAAGCGGAAGCAGCGGAAACATTTTTACATCTATGGCAACTACCACACATACTATGGTTACCGGATTGATCGAGCTTTGGATGAAGACCCAAGGATGAAAGTCTTAAAGGAGGAGTGGTTCAAAGGCAGGGATTGCCTCGATATTGGCTGCAATGAGGGTTTTATCACTATCAGCATAGCACAAAAATTTGCATGCCGGAGTATTCTTGGCATAGATATTGATGACAAGCTAATAGGAAGAGCAAGAAGGAACCTTAAAGCAATGGCTGGTGTTGAGGAAGATGGTAAAACAATTAAACAGTTTGCTGAAGAAAGAGACAAAGTAAATAAGCCGGAAGATGCAGACAGGATGGATCAGTCTAATGAATATGAAGACAGATCAAATGAATTCGAAGTTACGGAAAGGGAGGAACAATCGTCTGAAGATACAACAAGTGAATTGGGAGATGCAGACAGTGGATCTTTAACGGATGTAGCGGGTCAATTGTTGAGGGGTTCTGGTTCAGACAATCTTGTTGAAGATAAGGGCAGAGTGAATGAATTGGAGGGTACAGACACGAAGGAACAGTCTTTTGAAGACAAAAATGCCACAAAGGAATTAAAATGTAGATATAGGAGATTCTTCAGACATGGAACATGGCAGGTGTCAAGGGATTCTGGTTCAGATGTAGAAGGAAAATTCAAAGACCCTGATCTGCTTGAAAGAGTGCAATTTAGAACTGAAAACTTCATTCAGAAGTTCCCATCTGAATTGTATGCAACATATGATACGGTACTTTGCTTAAGCGTCACCAAATGGGTCCACCTTAATTGGGGTGATGAAGGGTTGATTCGCCTGTTTGCAAAGATATGGCAAGTAATGAGGCCAGGTGGCATTTTGTTACTGGAACCACAACCTTGGAAATCCTATGAAAGAAAACGCCTAGTGTCTCAGGTTGCGGTAGAGAATTTCCGTGATATTGTTTTTAAGCCAGATGATTTCAGGGATATTCTGCTTGACAAGATTGGTTTCAGGTCAATGGAAATGATCAGCACGATTGTGCCAAATAGCACAGCTGGATTTAACAGGCCAATTTATTTGCTTTGGAAATGATTCACACGATTTGGGAAGAAATTTTGAGTAGCTAATTGTAATTTTGATTATTGCTTTCTCAGAGTAAAATATACTGCTGATTGGTAGGAAAATTTTAATCGAACAAGAAATGGTAGAGGAACTGATTTGCAACCTCATCTGTATATTATCAATTAGCAGAGGCAAGAGACAGTGTTGTATGCGTATTTGTAGATTGTTGCTTTTAGATAGAGTAAGATATACTGGCATTAATAGGAAAATTTTGTTCGAACATTAAATTGTAGATGATTTCTGCAATTTCATGTGTATATCACTGTATCATCAATTGTATTTGCAGAGGCAGTAATATATGTTTTTTTAAAAAGGATGAACCTTCTAATCCTTGTGGCTTCTGGGTGACCATTTGTTTTCCGTGTCAGCTCCTGCACATGGCATAGGGGCATTCGTTTAAATTTCCAAGTATGCTATGTTGTGAAGTTTAGTCTTGTAATTTGTAAAGGGCATTTAAGCTCCAATTCCTAGCTTTTCGGTGATTGAACAAGCCTCATCTATAAGTAGACAGCCAAGAAAAGTTTGGCATTTGGGGAATGCAAATAAAACTTGAGCATTATAGAGAATATTGTGTGGTTACTTCAATTGTAGTTAATGGTTTGAAGCTTGACTAGCACTGTAATTTTATTTAAACAACTTTAATAAAAGAAATAGATAACAAAATGGGTCTGTGGTAAATAAACTGAGCTTTTTTTGGTCAGAGTTATCTCATGTAACTTGATCTTACCTTTTTCTGAAGATTTGGTTGGTAAAAAGGAGATTTTATAAAGCTTCCCAAGCTTAAAAATATAATGAACTATTTTATATCTTTTATTTTATCTTATGATGCTTTCTATTTTCCCAAAGATTGTGGCATTCCTGTCCCCAGATCATGAGGATATTAGGAGTGCACCATTCGCATCTGTTAGCATGTCCCAATGATATAACTTTTGTATCATAGACATTAGAACTCACGTCATCAACGTTTAGATATCAAATGTCAAGGAAAAAAATGTAAAAATGCAAATAATCCATCTGATAGCTATGAAACATATTTCTATAATGAAATTATCATATGGAGGCATAGATTACTTTTTTTGGGCATGGCATTTTGGATACATAGTATGTTACAATCAATGTGCAGGATATGTAATCAAAGTATATGGTTGACATAAAAACCCAATCCTTAATAAATGTGCAGGATATGTAATCAAAGTATATAGTTGACATAAAAACCCAAGCCTCACATATAGATATGGCAATTTCCAAATTACTGAATGGTCCATTCACTTAAGTTTTAGGTTCCACTCATATGCGAAACATGTTTCACTTCCTTACATATTGTTTGGATTCCTTGGTACAATTTCACTGTTTTCGAACACAATTTAAGTCTTCAATTCCTAGGAAAGCCGCTTTTTATTGAAGAGCATAATATGCCAGTTAATTGGTGGTTGAAGAACTTGCATGAGTAGGGACGATAAGAATGCTGGGAAGTGGGGCTGGCATTAAGAGAGCCACATTTTATTGAAGAGCCTAATATGCCAATTAATTGGTGGTTGAAGAACTTGCATGAGTAGGGACAATGAGAATGTTGCTAAGTGGGGCTAGCACTAAGAGATGATGTGTAGGAATATCGATACAATCTAACCGCTGATAATCTCCCCTGATCTTTTCTAGTTTGGCAACACTTCCTCATTGTAGGCCTTTTAAGTGCAGTGTCGTGTGCACAATGTAGTGCTAAATCAATTACTGTTCAAATTTCATGGTAAAACTCTCGTGTAGTCTTCAACGAAGGATCAATAACATCTAAAAACATTCAGCTTTTTGAATCCAGTTTGATAAGGTTATTCAAACTCAACATAAGAGCATGTAGGCTTTTGTTTGATGATCAACTCCAATAACATGATTCTAAAAGTGGACACCTGATTTTGAGGATGGTTTCAAACAGTGGGATCTTTCTGTTCACAAGCAAAGATAGAGGATGTTTAGTCATAATCTTTTGCATCAGCCGAGGGAAATAAGAGCTCTCCATTTTGTAAATACAAATTGAATTTTAGTACTAACTAGTGTGTGTGTGTTTTTTTTGGGTGAATTCTATTTACATTATAATTAATATCAAAAAGAGAATACATCAAGCAACCATCAGTCAGCCAACTGGCAGCCATGCACAGAAGCAGGAATCCAAGACAAGAGTTTAGCGCCTTGACAGGCTAGCCCGATGGGAAACCTGACCTGCCCAGCCCCGTCAAAGTCCAACCAAATTAACCCGTCTCCATAAGTCTGAATAGATCCATCACAGTATTAAAATAGACTTAAACCTTTCACTAACCAAAACAAAACAAGACTGTAACTACGGCTTGAAACAAATAAGCTAAGAGGACCAAAAGACATAGGAGCCTGGGGCAAGACCCATTTCGAAGACTAGGCGTCATTGGAAATGGTTACCACATGATTGGAGGGTGATTAGTGTTGATCAATAGGCTATTCATTCTCTGGTTTGGGCCTCGAATAATTTGCCTGTGGTGGCTTGAGCCAAAATGTCGATGCATTGAGGAAGTTCCTTGATAGCATCTACGATGCTTCCCACGGTGGAATGAATACATAGAATTTGGTTTCTCGTCCATGCAGATTCGATCTCTACTTGGTCCCAACAAATCAACAATAGTTAAATAACACGAGGTTCAAGAGGTTCGCCAACAAATGAAACGCATGAAGCAGTAAATTGATAGGAGTAGAGTTGAGCCAGAGGCATAGAACACCTAGATGGAATGTGCGGTAAAAATTTTGGATGCCGACTCATCTCGGTCATGGGGGACAAAGCATGAGAAAACAACAATTCGTTACCGGAAGAGGAAAATGTTAATGGGTTTGGCTTTGGCGGAGGACTAGGGACAAAGCATATCAGTGAAGTGTATGGGTACATGTCAAAGTGGTATCAGAGCAGGTACGTTATAGTATCCCACCTTAAGTTTGGGTATTTTGACCTGGTCAACCTAGTTGACCATGTCAAACACGTTTCCCAGTGTAGTGACTACAAAAATCAACAATAGTTATATTTGCTCCAGACATGCCCAGGACCAATCTTGTGGTTCCAGTTTTCAGATTTTTGCCTCATTTTGCACATTCAATGATTATTATCACTTTATTATTGGCCAGATTTTCTTATTATGACAGTGATTTTGGTTCTCCTAGAGCATTGCAGTGTTCCAAGGGATATGAGTAGTCACTTATACCATTATTCTATGTCTCCATATCATCAAGTGCAGTCAGTTTGCCCCAGTTCTCAGCTTGAATGAAGTTATGGTGATTTTTTTTATTTTCAGAGGATGTACCATTAAAAACTGAACTAGGAAAATCACTGAGGGAATCGATTTGGCTTGTGTGTTCAAGGAAATGGCAAGGGAATGCTTCTAGATGATTTATTATGGCTCTCGAGACATATCTGCACCAGTTTCATCCAGTTTGATGTTCTGGATTATTTTTTGGGCTCCCATAGGGAGAACATCCCTCATAAGGCGAAATTGGACAAAATGGCCAAAATAAAAGTGTGTAAATCAAGTTGTATCTTTAGAAATATGTATGGGGGGGGCCTAATGACCCCCTCCATGTCCTGTAAGTGTCAAACATGCAAAAATAATGATTTATCATGTTGTAAAAAAGGGATTTATGAGGTAATTCGCCCCTCTCTTGACTTGATCATTTTGGTCCATGTATTGATCCATGTAAAAGTAATATCCACCGTTGATGATGTTATAATCTCAACCATTGGATGAAAAAGTAAGTTAGAGTTTGCGTCTCTCAAAATCTATATAAAGCAGAGACCCCCCTCATTGTATCCCATCGAGAAATTTGGCTCTTGGGTATTGGAATAGAGAAAATATTTTCAGAGAAATCTTGTGTCTTCTTTGTCATAGATTGTTCTCGTGCTTGATTGAAAATTTATTTCCAGAGGTCTTCTAGTTAATTTATGCTTGTTCTGAATATTGTGAGTCGTGTTGTTTGTAGGAGGGCGTCCTCTCTTGGGGTTTTTTTGTGAGAAATCCAACTCTCTCCATTAGAAGACGTTGGCAATCAGGGGTTTTTCTAATGTGTCTTTAATCATTGGTTATGCTTCTTGAATTATCTTTCATTCGAGGTTTCTTTTTCTGTGGACCAATTCTAACGTGACGTAGGTTGTTCTTGCGGGAAGAGGGGCGCACGAGCTCAACCTGGGAAAATCGATTCAGCTTGGAACTTCATCAAATTCACTCGGAATTGTGTCAAACAAGGGTAAATTTTCATTGCACTTGGCATCTACAAGATCTCCGGGTATTTCTATCAGTGTTTCTTTTGTTTTAATTTCCAATCCACCTGGCGTATAATTAAAACCCTAATTAAAACCTTCAAAAAATTCTCTAAATCATTTTGTTAGGATTTTTGGCGAAACTTTTCTGGGTTATTTCATTCTTCCCCAGAGCTAGATGGGTTTTCAAAATTTTCATCATTAGGGACTCCATCTTCCCCGTGGGAAAGGCACTGGTCTTTGGGCAAATCGCTATCCTGAGGTTTTCAGCTAATTTTCCTGTTTTATGATCCATTTTTTGGTTTGTGCTTTTAGATACCATTAAATCCATCTCCAAGCCATTATAATCAAGTGTTAGCTTTCCTTAATTGTTCATCAAGCTCATCATTCTAGGCATATTCTCATTTTCCACCTTCAATCCCCCAGGGTAGTGAATTTGATCATTTACACTAGCACTTACTACCTAGATCTACACAATAATTATATGGTCACTAAATATAGACATTTTGGGCCACATTTCCATTATATAAATCTGTATAGTCCAAAACAACCTTATCGGTGGCTATCTTCCTCAGACCTAGGATTTCTCTAGCTACTTGCCTTACGTACTACGTTGCTACAATTTGATCTGGTGTGTTAGCTTTAGGTCTTTCCTTCAATGTTAGATCATGGTCTCCCCTTTTGTTACTTGGTGTATCAGTGTCATAATGCGAAGGGTGTCCTAACTGGCGTGACAACCAATCCATATATGGGGGTTGGGATACTCGTAGTTCACCTCTTTAGTTGCTTGTCCCCTCTACCCTCTTGTATATGATATCATTTGTGGAACAACTACAAGTTGTGTGATAGGAGGTTTGCCAACAAATGGAACGCATGATTGGTCCTGGGCATGTCTGGAGCAAATATAACTGTTGTTGATTTTTGTAGTCACTGCATTGGGAAACGTGTTTGACATGGTCAACTAGGTTGACCAGGTCAAAATACCCAAACTGAAGGTGGGATACTGTAACGTACCTGCTCTGATACCACTTTGACATGTACCCATACACTTGACTGATATGCATAATACATAAATTTTTTTTATTTCTTCTTCTTTAAACATAGTCATGGGTCATGTAACATCCTAAATCATTCATTTTGAAGCTCAGATGCTTCTGTAATAGTCACTCGACCCTTAATAGATTCTTTCCGCAGCTAGAAAATTCCTTCCTTCCCTTCACATGACCTTTTTGATTTGTCTTCCGACTTTTGCCTTCTGCATTCCTCAATGCGGTTTGCGGCAGGAAAAACTTCGTAAATCGCCCACTGTTACTTTTGGCCTTTCGGCTTTCCGCCTTCCGCGTTCTTCGATGTTCTCTGTGTTGCGGAAAATCAAATTACGACGGAGTCATTTATTATCCTTCCGCGACGGACTTTGGATTGCAAAAAACCATGAAACACCTTAGACTCACATTTTACTTTCCGTTTTCCGCCTTCTACATTCTGCGGGTAGACTCCGGGGTGCAGAAAACCAACATTTTGCCTTATTTCCTTTTATGTTTTCCGATTTCCACCTCTCGCCTTTCACCTTTTGCAGGCAGAGTCCAAGATGCGGAAAACCAACATTTTGCCTTGTTTCAATCTTCTCTTTCCATATCCTGCCTTCTGCCTTTTGCAAGGGGATTCCAGGGTGCGGAAGCGCTTAAGTCAGATGCATTCAGCTCTATAACTAGGCTTCTAGCCTTCATGAACTTAAGCAAAACGCATTGGAAACCAAAAAGCATATACAGATGTAAAATGCAAGAAAGTATAACAACAATAAACTCTACTTGAATCTTTAGCAAGCATTCAACACATTCATAATAATTCTTAACCAAATACATTGCAAAATTTATATAGAGAATACTTATCTTGAAGATGAAGCTGTCCCGCAATTAGCTATGTCGCTGCAACGTTCCACCCAACCATAGGTCAGTTGTGTTCACTAATATCTCAACACAACTGCCACCCTCGAGCTGGGCATGATTTCCACAAGGAACTAGGGAACAACAGGCTCACACATAGCCAGAACACATTAAACACAGCCAAGCCAACCTACAGTTGGGTTATCAACCTATACAACCAAGCCAATACACAATTGGGTTTATCGGGATGTAGGAAGTGATGCACACATAGCCAATATTCACATTAAGGTCCAGCTAAGCCAACTAACAGTTGGGTTTATCAGGCTGTTCATTCAAGCCAACACATCGTTGGGTTTATCAGGCTACTCAGGTAGTGATTCACACACGACCAAAATGCACATCAAGACTCAGCCAAGCCAACTAACAGTTGGGTTTATCATGCTGTTCAGGCAAGCTAATCTACGATTGGGTTTATGAGGTTGCAACCAAGCCAATATACAATTGGGTTTATCAGGCTGCCAACCAAGCCAATCTAGATTTGGGTTTATCAGGTTGCTAAGGCAGTGGAAAGGAAGAATCACTAAGCTAGTGAACTCATTCACAGAGCTAGGGACACCTACACAAGATCTATCTGGCTTGGCATCCACAATACTTACACACCCAACACAAGGGAGTATCCCCTTCTCTGCTACACAGTCCCCTAGGCCATACCTTGCCTTCCAATGCACTTCAGGGTGTGCATAGAAGATTCACCAGCTACTCTTATCTTTTTGTGAGGTTCCTCTCTTCACTAGGTTTATCAAGCCCATTCTGCATCTCTTCCACTCCTAAGTCTTGCATACAATTCAGACCCAAATGAGGGTACACATAACAACAAACCACAAGATGACATTGCAAAATAGGGTTCCACTTTGTAACACAGACAACCAGAGTTCCCCAACCACTCTGTAACACAGAAGACCAGGGTTCCAGCCAAGGGTGGATAAAACAAAACATTGCAAAACGCAAAGTGAACGCCTCTGCTCGCTCTTGCTGTGTCTGCGAGATGACACTCTGCATGAGGATAGGGATCGAATGAATCCAGCAAGCGTTTTCTGCCTGAATGAGGAAGAACGAAATAATAATCATAATAATATGAATCATTCTGGCGATTGAGGGATAAGGAATGAATGAACTCGGGCACACATTTCCTGGGTGATTACTTGCCCCATAAGTAAGAATATGGGTTTCCAGATACTACAGGTTTACCCAGGCACGACATCCACTGCCATGCCTCTCCCTGCCCAAGGCATTATCTGCCTCAACCAACTTCTGGAAGAATTGAATGATCGAGTGCAGATGACAAAAAGGGTAGCTGGGAGCTTGAGGGTTCTCCCCTCGACATCTGGCTTAACCCTATTGGCTCAAGGGTTTGAATAACTCCCCTCCCCATTCCTTGTGAAATCATGCCCCCATCTCTTTCATTGCAGTGCATAGCTAGTTGTGGGTATTTTATTAAATTACATATTTACATGAAATCTCAAAATATACCGTGCATGACTAGCACTATAACCATCGGCATCGATCTTGATCGTCGATACACAAAACACCAAATCGATGGCAGGGCCTTGGCCTTGAGCTCCTCGCCGTGATTTAATAACAATATTTACATCATGTACAATTTTAATACCATGGGGTCAAGACCGAGGTATTACAGATATTGAACTGAGTTGAACCTGCATACATCCATGGTAAGAACTGCTCCAAAATGTATATTAAAGCCCAACTTAAATCATGCTAATCAGAATCATGGTGACAATAATATTAATAATCAGTAAAATATACCTATGCCGTTGAACAATCTTTGAATCTTCTAGAAGTCCCTTGTATATGCCATACTTATAAAGTTTAATCAATTTACTAATGGTGGGTGAAGGTCGAAAACAAGGCTAAAGTAAAAGGGAAATGACTTATAATTGACTTTAACCATATGTTCTTTCTGAATGATGACAAATAGAAACAACCATAGTGAGACTCTGCATGAGAGATAAACAATAGGGAATGGTGGTGTCTCACAAGTGGATGAGTTGATCTGAAAACAGTCCATTCAGGTTTAACAACCTATTTTCAACTCACATCCAAGCTAACAATCAAGCTCCGTGAAGATAATTTCTAGGACCCTTACGTTGAGTACACAAGAAACTGCAGTGAAGAGATCCTAGGGGACACTTAGAATTAGTTGTCCCTTACTCCATCTCACATCAAAACCCGTAGGATCTGTGAGGAATTAATCATTACATTTCAATAAAATGGCCAATAGTCATTAGATTTAGCATTTATTTATCTACTGCTTTATTTGGGCATTTCACAATTCCATTTCATAGCCCTTTTTCAGTTGTGTCTAAAGACACAGTTTGCATTGTTATTTGAGGGCTTGCATTTCTTAGTATATAACATGTAACACATAATGCATGTAATGATAGTAGACATATTGCTTCAAGTTTTAGCAGACACTTTTCAGGAAACACGGGGGAAATTCCACAGTCAAGACCAAACATCGGGGGCAACCAACCATAGAGGTCAAGGCTTCAAAATCCAACTTGCCTAAGCTCAGGAACCAACACCGATGAGTTCTCCTAGCTTAGAAGGATCACAACGTCAGGAAGTTTTGTTGCACAAATTAGAGCCGAGACACAAAACAATAAGGGATCCATCATGCACATGGTTCGAAGTAGGGAGATGATCTTCAATCTGATAGGTCTCAATCAAGCCAAAGTCATGTGATGAGAATCAATCATGGATGAACTAGATGGATGGGGACAAATGACACATGGAACCAACATAGCACTAAGGTTTAACATTTGTATAAAACATGGCATAAGCAATAGTCTTCTACATCATATTCTTTAATCATTCACAACACAAGTTTAAGCATCAGTATACATATAATATAGGCATAGGTCACCATAATCATCATAACACAACAAGTCCAAGGTGTTAGTATACATCAGAGAACAAAATCCTACCAAAGAGCCATGTACCTGATCTCACCATACAACTGTCTCTACTATATGCCCATCTGTAAAATGTGTACCATGTATGCTACTCTACTCGAATGAACTAGGTCACCGCTGAAGTCATCTCAAAGGACAATGAGATCTTAGTCATGGCAAGGAAATACTCTATATCTACTGCTGAAAAAAGGCTCTGAATGACTCGTGCTACAAAAATGATCCATGTTGTATCCCCATCAATAAGTCTGGCTCAGAGGAAAAGAGAAAATTAAATGCTGCATTATGGTATCCCAACTACAATATATGTGATAACACCTCATCAACAACCTCTCGGTAGAATTGTTGTTTTGCCTTGCTAACCTCCCTTTCCACTCTGGGCATGTAGGTTGTCTTCTTCCCATCCCACTTCCCCCCCTTCGACCTCGCCATGGTTCTCACAATAAGATTGATGCTCCCGCCCCTCGTCCAAATCCAAGATTGTAGAGTTTCCCAAATCCCCCTTCTCAGAGCTTCTTTGAGACAAGTTAAAGCTTATGTGGAAACAAACTTTGGCCATTTTCAAGGTCAGGAGAAAAAACCATTAACACGAGGGAGTTGACGAGGGTTAGCATTCCTAGATCTCGACTTTCCCATCGAAGGACCAACAATAATAAGCAAGCCGTGAAGCAATATCCTCCATTGAAGCTTTCCTTGCCTAGTAATGATTTCAAATGTCAAGCTCCAATTTTGTTTTAACTTAGAACTCATGAATGTACCATAACATGAGGTGGTGGATTTAATCCATATTATACTCCCCTCCGAGAAGGTATGATGCGCCATGAAACAATTTAAATACATGAGGTGGGTTGTAGGGACTAGACATATGTCTAATCGAGCCCATGTTAAAAAGAAACAACGAGCCCATGTTAAAAAGCAACAACAAGGAAGGTCATCCTGCTTGCATGTGTCCTTGCATGCATAAGACTTAAAATAGGAAGCCAATTGTATTTACTTTATTTTTCCTAAGTTTACTTTGGAAAACAAATTAAAGTGATATAATTATTAATTGACTTTATAAAGTGAAAGTGAGATTAGGGTTTTCTCTTTGCATAAATTTATAAAAGAGAGATCAATTGATGGAGAGAACACAATTCCATTCCGACCAAGATGAAGGAGCAAGTGTGAGAGAGAGAATTTTGGCAAAGAAGACGGAGGAGCATAAATTCAGGAAGGAGACCAAATTTAGAGAGGAGAGAGACAAACAGAGCAGGTAGAGGAACAGTACATCAGGAGGCCATACATCCGTACAACAACCAAATGTACAATGCATGATTGTACAACAACAACTGTACAAATTCCTTGGGATCCGTGCCCTACCTTCAGGTTTTCAGTAATTTTTGGGTGATTAATTTTTCCATCTAGGGCATAAATCAAAATTTATGATTTGTAAAAGCTCCATATTTTCTTAATAAAAATATCATCTCATATTGCTACACAAAAAGAGATGTTTTACAATGCACCAAGATTTAAGTAAATCTTCTATCTTGCCCTTTTTTTCCCTTTTTACTTTTTTATTTTTTTAATCTTGGTCCATTCTCATGATGATTGATGCACAACTACAATTTGTAAGTTCGATGTTAGCTAAACCAAAAAGTTCTTAGTTTAATGCACTCTCTGCATTCTTCCTAACAAATTATCCATAGTTACTCTAACCCTTTGAGAAGAGAAATACAAAGGTTTGTCACTCTCTTTGATCTATTTTATATCATCATTCTTTATTCCAGATTCTTTTTTATTGACTTTCTTAACCTCATTAGTGAGAAAATCCGTTGTGTTCTTCTCTTTTTCAACTCTAGATAAAAAGAACCATATGACTGTCAACTTAAACTTTGTTGGGTCTTCTCATTATACAACTTTAAAAATCTCCCTAAAGCATTGCCAATATCTTGTAACACTCTATGATGCCAAAAAGGAAGAGCCAAACCAAGGTCCCTTGTCAAATTTATTTTTAATCATCTTTGGGATATAATTGTACTAAAGAAACCTTTAGATTAAAAATGATCTTAAATTTTATTATTATGTTAAAGTAGATCCTTGTCTCACATTTAAGTATTAAGAAAATCTCATTTATCTTTGAATTTTTAAGTGAGGGATTAATGTGAAGCAATCAAGTGAGGGATTAATGTGAAGCAAAAACACCCAAGATTTAGGAGGTATTAGGAAGCAACCTGGGATGCAATTGATTGCTACACATGGCCATTCCTCATAGCAGGTACTTGGTTGAGGTAGTATTTAGACATTGTCGTTAACCATGGTTCTTGGCAAGTTTTGGTAAGTTTTTGAAGATGATAGGTATATGTTTAATTTTTAAAATTGCCTTAAAAAGTTTATAATCTCATATGGTTGATGAAGTATATGAGGGCAATCCCCAATTGTCCAATTAAGGGCTAACAAGATCCCAAGAGGTTTAGTGCCCTTAAAGAAATTAGCTGACAAAACTGATATTTTTAAGGAACTAATAAATTTAATGATGAACAGATTATTGAGCTACATGTGGGTTCCAAAGAGTGCCTTAGACTTGTCAAAATTCATTGAGATTGTAGCCAAGAAAAAAAGAAGAAGATTGAGATACTGGATGAATATAAGTGTTATGATGAGCTGAAGACATATGATCCACATGTATTTAAACACACAATACCTTTGAAGGATTACAGAAATCATTTCATACAATGACAGAGACATATGAACCCCAACATAGACCTTGTTATTCACAGAATTACAAAATCTCATACAATGCCAGAGACATATGAACCCCAACATAGACCTTGTTATTCACATAATTACAAAATCTTTTAGAGGCTCATATCATCATTCTAATTAGATATTCCAATTCAGATGTCATTGCAGTTCCAAAGAGGAAGAATAATAGAGAGATCCATATATGCATTGACTTTAGGAACCCTAACTCAACAACTCTCAAGGACAACTACTCTCTTCCCAATATGAAACACGAACTTTAATTAGTAATAGGGTTAAGGATGATATCTATGCAAAATGAATTCTTCGGCTATAAGAAGGGCTTGGTGGCCAACTATAATAGGCATAAGACTGCTTTCACTACCCCTTGGAGGACCTATGCATATGTAAGAATTCCCTTTAGATTAATGAACGTTGGAGCTACGTTCCATAGTGCAATGCATTATGGTTTTTCTATTTCTATATTAATTTATTGCAATGTATCACAATAATCTTATTGTCAATGAGGAACCAATTGTAAATGATAAACCAATTGATCCAATCAATCTTTTCCCATTGCCTCAAGTATTTATCACTCCAAGAGTGAAGAGGAAGGTGGGGGAGATGAACCCACACCAAAAATAATATTGAAGGGACATCAACCTTTAGATCAAAATCCAAAGTCCACTGATCCAAATGCATTTCCCTTCCACTCATGAAACACAAACCATTGTAGAATATGATATCCATGTTGTACTTGAGTTCAAAAAGGAAAGTGTAATAATCTCTACCACAAAAGAAACAAGAAAATTTTCCTATAGGGTGAAAACATGAAGTTGGGTAACACTTTTGCTTCTTTTTTTGACAAAAAAAATTGAACACAATATTTTTAGAGAATTGTCTTAGCTTGATAGTCATATCTATTTTAAAATTATTTATGGACATTATAAATTTTAGGGGCACCATCTGCATATACTTTAAAGTTTTAGGCAAGGATAAAGTTTTAGGAAAGAATAATGAGTGATCTGTAGACATGGGGATTCATTTTAGGGAAAAAAACATATGCTCATAGTCTACATAGATTGCACTTGTGTATGGACTATATTTTGATATTTTTCAAACCTACATATTTATTTATTTATTTATCGAAATAACATACATTAAAAAAATGGTGTCATATCAACGCATGTTGGTGACTTTGAATTTTCTTTTTAATGTGAATCTTAAAAAAAAAACTAAAACTACCCTTTTGAAGAGGATACGGAGAGGAACTTTGATTTGATTTTTATTTTAGATGATTTTGAAAATGGTAAAATTCGGTAAAGTTTAGAATAAAATTATTAATAAATATAAATTCTTAATGAAAAACATCAATTATTATATCATTAGAAAGTATCTTCAATTATGAATCCATTGGTAAGTTCAACATATAAGCTTTAATATTTGTAGGGTTTAGGCTTGGTCAAAACTATAGGTTTCAGAAAAGTACATGATATTTTATACATTTTGTTGACTAGAATTCTAGGACAATAGTTTAAAGAAGTGCGCGCGAGAGAACACACGAAAAAATTCAACATAAACTCTCGGTTGAGAGCTTAATAAAACTCTTAACCAGGAGTTTAAACTCTCAGATGAGAGTTTAACGAACTCTAGGCTAATAGTTTGATAAAATCAAGGTTGAGAGTATGATAAACTCTTATCTAAGAGTTTAAACTCTCGATAAAGAGTTTTATTAAATTCTCATCCAAGAGTTTAAACTCTCGGTTAAGAATTTTATTAAACTCTCATTCGAGAGTTAAACTCTTGGCTAAGATTTTTATTAAACACTTAGCTGAGAGTTTATGTTGATTTGTTTTGCATGTTCTCTCACACACACTTCTTTTCCCTTCCACCCCTCACTCAAAAATGTTTTTCCCAACTTCACATTTACCATGTAATCATATTCATACAATTTTTCTACATCCATTGATCCATACCTTGAGCGGAGAGCCACAGGCTAGCAGTCTACACAATGAGAGCGTGACATCCTAAAGTCTACCCCTAGACATATTGCATGTTTTGGTTAAGTTATAGTTTTGAACCTATGAATGATGTGAGGCATCATAAACTATGATATTTATAAAATGGGATTTTAAATACTTATGGAAACTTGATATGGGACCACTCGTGCAAAAAAGGGACGAAGTTTATTAGGGATATAAGGCTTATGAGATACAAGTTTAAGAAAAGAGGAAAAATAAACAAGATATTTAATAATTAAAAACTTAAATAAATTTGTGAGGAAATAAAAAGACACATCCTAACTACTTGTTGATTCAAGAAACTTATTTTAGTCTGGACCGACTATTCATTGAGGCCGCTAATCTATTTTTTTATATATAATTCTAATTAGAAACAGATCCATCTTTTCTTCTTCTTCTTCTTCGAATTTCCTCTCTGATCATAACCCTTTGAACCTGAAAAGAGAGAGAGAAAGCCCTTCCTTTAAATTGTTCTAAGAAGATAAGAATGAAAGGTAGATAGAGGAGCTTGCAAAGTCAAGGCTACCTGCTTGGCCAAAAAGGTCTGGCCTGGATTTCCACTTGAGTACTCAGATCTAGATTTGTTCTAGTGGTGTGACTTGGAAAGAAATAATTCTTGAAAGAGGAAGTTGTCGCAATTAAGGAAATCTAGAATGTTGAGTAAAGGGAACCTAATGGCAACATCTACTTAAGTACAAGAGCTTCACAACAAGAACCCAAAGCCTAGTTTTCTAGTAAGCTTGGTCCAACTTGGGGGTGGTATCTGCAAATGTTGAAAGATGTTAAACAATTGTAGTTATCTATGGTAGGGTGGAAATCGATAGTCCCTTATCAAGTTTCCTGAAAGGTTTCTAGATAAGTTATATATTGTTTTTAACAGAAACTGAGAAATTTTGAATTGATTAAAAAGGCTGTAGCACAACCAAGCATACAAAGGAGGATTTCAGAAAAAGAAGGCTGATGACCTCTAACAGTGCTGTCAACCTTCTTATGAATACTTTGAGAGGGGTATCCCAATAGCTTCTAGGGATTTTTCGAGAAAACGATTGCTTGCATGAGTAAACTCTCATGAATTGTGAGCAGAGAAGAATACAAAAATAAAGCATTAATTAGACGGGGAGGTGAGATGCCCCTTAATGAAAGGATCAATTCACTTCTGAGAGCCCGAACAAATATTTGAGGCTGCTTCCTTTTCTCTGCATTCTTTGTTTTTCTTTCACCCTCTAGTGAGGGGAGGAGAAGGGGCTGAGAAGTCTTCAGAATTAGAGGTTCTCTTTGATGCAGAGGAAGGGACAAAGGATGACAATCTTGCATGGGATGAAGTCTCGTAATCCAAACCTTTGGGGTCTTTCTTAGAATATGAAGAAGCAGGATTTGGAGAAGCTTGTTCAGGAACTGTCTCTAAGGGACCGAGGGGACCTGGGGGTTCGCCCTGCACCGAAACATCCACAGATTCAGATTCTTGTGCTTCAACTTCCTGGAGAACTTCAAAGCTGTTTTTGTTTTCCAGCGTTGGAGATTCTGTAGGAGGAGAAGGATCTTGAGGTGAGGCCTTATGCTGAGAAGCTTGAGGCTCCTTTCACCGGGGAGGACGGTGTTGATTAGTGACCGTCTGGAACTCTACTTCTTTTGGAGCAGAGGGATTCACTGGTTTCTATGATTCTTCAAGCTTGGGGAAGCTCTTGGCGAAGTGGCTATATACATGACAAAAGTTGCATTTGAATGGAATCTTCTGATAGTCCATTTCTTGGATGTGACTCCAATCTCCTAACGTGAGTTTTAGGGCCTCCAGAAGCCGTTTTTCTAGATTTACCTCTACGTAGATGCTGGCACATCTAAACTGGCCCCCTTTTGGTTCTGCACTATCAAGATAGCGTCCTAGCTTATTTTCGATGTCTGCCAGAGTGCTTTTCCCCCAAAGATGAAGTGGGAGGTTAGGAAGCCTTACCTAGATTGGAGTGGCAGTAATCTCTATTTCTGGGTTAAACCCTAAGGTGCACGGGGCTAAGAACAACCCTCTTGAGCCCATAAAGAAGGGACCCGATTGAAAGAATAAATCTCTTTCTTCTTTACTCAGAAACAGGAAAACAAAAAACCCCCTTCCTGCTGCAAAGAGAGAGGACCTGTCCTTGCATAATAGGGTTCCAATGTTCTGCAATCGAGAGCTCCACCACCTTAGGGATGGGACACAATCCTGTAAAATTTCCTATGAGGGATTTCTCTGAGAGGATGAGTGCTTTTTGGCATGGATCCGTAGGAGAGAGCTCCAGAGAAGGGATCTCGTCCATATTTTTCATGAACTTGGAGGGTGAATGAGAAGCTGCTTGAGGAATGACAGCTTGAACTAGGGCCTTAAAGGCCTTGAGCTAGTCAAGAGAGCCCATGGCTTGGAAACCTGTGAGAGCGGCAATGAAAAAACAAAAACCAGGAGCCACAGCCAAAAACAATGACATCACAGTTGATTGGTTCAGCACTGAAGGTGCACTAAGGTCTAAATGCCTTCGACTTGAGGGCTGCACATCAATGGAGATGATGGGTAGGGAAAACCTAGCCACGTTTCGGAGAGAGCCGCTCCGTCATTTTTTTTTCCAGATAAGTTATATAAGTTGCTACTTGTACATTTTATTCCTAGGTAATTTCCTTTCTTCAATATGTCTTATTAATTCTAGATTATGATGTTTCTTTTGACAGAAAGTGTAGGTTATATTTAGTCTAGTTAATTGATATGTTAATTACAGTTTTCCTGAGATACTTAGGAATGTTTTCTTTTCCCCTAGATTAGAATGTTATTAGGATTAGATAATTTATTTCTTGTAAACAAAACTATTTTTATCATTACCATTCTGGATAGATTAATGTACATGGGTATTCAGGGATTTGTTAGATATTCCTGGTATTGGTGATATTGGTTTGACTATATTTATTATGTAAAATCATAGGGGCATGCAGGAAAAAGATTTGGTTAGGGTAAGCTTTTCTTTCTGCTCAAATTTTGGCTTCAAAATTATATACATCATGATTTTAAGATGTAGGGTTTAAGCATGCATATCAAACTATACACTTGCAAATTAAATGAATGATTACACCCAATTACAATTAATTGCATATAACAGTCTCCCAATTAAATATTCTAGATAAGAATTACAGGAGTACATGTAGGAAGCTTCCTATAGAAGCAACCCTGTGACAAGTAGAACAATCAAAACCTAACCCCCAAATAACAGAGTAATCCAAGGTAATATCAAGAAAACAAATCAACATTTTACACATAGGCAAAGTCCTGTACATCCGAATTCAACATATAATAGCTTCAAAACCTTTAAATGATTCCCTGAAGATAAAATCGTTATAGCAGAAATAACATGTAAATTCCTTCTTAGAAAGCACATAGGATGCAATAGATTTAGCTAGAAAATCTGTCAATTCTATACGGATCTCCAAAAACCACCTCCATAGAATGTAACAAACATAGTAACAAACAAATATTGGGTTGTTCTCAACTAGGTTACAAATTCTCCCCAAAGCTCGAGGTCTCATACATGAACTCCAAACGATAAATAAAATACACATAGCAATGACATTTACACTCGTCCATTACCATTACACACGATTACAATAAAATAAAACACAAAACTTAGCTATCGAATTCGACAGCGGGAGCCCAAAAATCTTGCATACCCATAACCCAAAAGGGAGAGGCTTAAACCCTTTATAAAACCTTTTCACAAACAATTTATCCATTTAAAAAATCCCGTAAGGGCCGAAGCATAAGATAGTTAACCTAAAAACTCTGAGAATGCAACAATAACATACCTCTTCAATAATATAAATGTTTAAAATCGTTGGCTACGAAGCAATACCAATAAACCGATACCATCAAGAATGAACACAACAATTAAACACCCAACACCAAAGACCCTGCTCAAGACTATCTTTGCGCGGCCATCACACTCTTCTTTCCCCTTGGCATTTGAAAGCCGAGATGGGTGGCTTACCGGGATGATGATAGCCCATTTCATCCCCAAGTCACCCCTTTTTTCTTGCGCGAGTTCAAACCTGTCGTCCAAACAAGAACGAGAGTCAAAATTCGGGATAAAACTATATACGACACTACAAAATCACAAAGAGCAGTATCAATACCCATGAGGACTAAAGTTCACTTTCGCAACGCCAAGGAGAAGCTGGGAGCCAGATTCAAACCCCCATAACCATGTTCCTGTAATCCTGCATGAGTAGGAAGATCTAACAACCATTGACAGACTACTGTTGGGTGAAGGGTGAAGAGAATACACGCTCACAATAGCAAGTCGATTGCATACAGATACACCCAAGAGGCACAAGTATAATGGTCGGGAAAGATGAGACCAAAAACTAGAACCATTATTCACCTTGCATGCCAAACCCTAGCGGATCCAAGCTTTGTCAAGGCAGAGCCCCGACTGAGTCGACAATGAGTGGAATTAACTCATGAAGGACAAAAGGGAAAGCCCAACTGCTACAATTGAGGCAAGTACCCATTTTAATTACAGACTGCAGACCTGGAGCCAATGCATCCTCCACATGCATCCAACCATATGAGTAACAGGTAGAGCTAGTTAATGCCACCCACATGGGTCGAGCTGGCATGGAAAATGCCACCATTAATACCAACAAGACAAAAAATTTCACCTACGTTTTCCAAGGTTGGAAATATTTCCAATATCACTAATATTAACCAATTTCACAATGTATATGCATTATAAGGGAAATTCCAAAGTGTTCAAACTTTGGGATATCCCCGTAAACCAAGACAATGCGTGGAATAGCCCCAAGGCCATAATAAAACTTTCACTGTAGGTAGTGTCTGGGAATTCCTTTGCATGCGGTTCCTGGATAAGCAAAAGTAACAATAGAGTATTGGCATAAATGTTAAGTAAGCTAGAGATCCCTAGGCCTAATTCCAAAAGGGGACATTCGTAAACATAAGAATATTAAAATTAGTATTCAGAACAACAACGAAAAACACCACGTCAAGCACCCTGTTGAAACTTAACGACTCCTTAAAAACAATTATGAAAGTCCTTCTAAGTCACTTACCTGGATGAAGGACATACAATAAGATGTTATAATGCAATATAAGAAGACCAAAGATTACACACAGCTAATACAACCATAATCTAGCAACATATCCACAAAAGAAGCAAGTGAAGTAATAACATCTCTCTCTCTCTCTCTCTCTCTCTCTCTCTCTCTATATATATATATATATATATATATATATATTAAAGGGAATAATTTTGAGGTATCTTTCTCTGATACCATGTGAGAAATTTGAGGCAAAAAGTGAGTAATTTGAACCACAGGAGAATCTAGGAGCGTTGGTGAGGTTCACAAATCAAATTTGGGTGCAAGATTCAGCAAAAACCGTCAAATTACAGTTAAATTACACACAATGATAGTTGGAAAGAAGATAATTTTGGACTGTCTAACTCTGAAATTGTTATTAACAGGTTTATAATTACATCATAAGAGTTTCAAATGGCTTTGGAAGCCAATTGTGAGCAAAAATCCCAAAATTGCCAAATTGGCATCAAACCCCCCTAGGTGGGCCAATCTCGTCCCAAATCTCTCCAAATGGCCACGAATTGCTGAAGTGGCATGGTTTATGTGTTCTAGGTCAATGATTACACCTTGGACAGCGTGGGTGTGGAAAACTGGATGGTTTAGAGTCTCAATGCAACATTAATTGCACCAAATCAAGCCAAATTTGGGCAAAATCCCACTCTAGCGCCCCAAGTCAACTTGCCTGTCCACATTCAATGAATGGGAGCGCACCATCAATGATGGTTGTGCATATGTCGTTGGTTGACCAGGCTAGAGTACCCCTGTAGGTCATAGAATCTCAACTTGACATGGCATATGTCCACCTAAGCACCCGTAGTCCACCTCATAGTGTATTAAAGCTTTAAAAAAAAATAAAACTGACTAATTAGTGTAACTAAGGTACTAATTATGGATTACTATTCTAACACCCTCCCTTAATCGAACAACTAAGTATTCTCACAAAATGATGAAGGCCTTGGCAACAATGGCTCAAGTCACCTCACGTACCATTAGAGAGAATTTGAGGTCAAAAATGGGCCTCCTAAGAGATGTACTACAAAAATATAAGATATATTAAAATATTATAAGTTAGGGGGTTTATGGGGTAGGTATATATGACAACTCATCTCCTACACTACTTTTTATGCACAATATAAATAACCATGGTTGAGTTACTTTTCTAAATTGACTATAAATAAAATTAATAAAATAACTCTACAATGATGTGACTAAGATTCATTGTAAATTCCCAAAAAATTATTGTCCTTTAGCATTTATTTGTATTGAACTTGTAAATAAAATTAAACAAAAATGAATTTAATTTATATGCATAACTAACATATTTTTTTCATATAAATATCATTCATGAATTTAATTTATTTTAAAATTACAAGATTTATATATATATTAGTTAGACATTATGATATTAAATACAATTGAGTGAATATATAATTTAAAATTAAAAAACATAAATATGACAATATATTATTTTATAAAAAAAATGTGAAAAGACATTTTTATGAATTATGAGTACTTTACTTGAAAATGACAATAATATTATTTTATGAGAAAGTGAATTGTGAGTACTTTACTTGAAAATAACAATAATATTATTTTATGAGAAAATGTGAAATGACTTTTATTGTGAGTACTTCACTTTATGACTTAAAAGTACTTGTACCACTACCTTGGTTAACTATGGGTTTTCATCCACCATAGAAAATGTGACAAAAAAACATTCTTAACTCATGCAATGCCACCTCAACCATGGGGGATGATGTCATCTACTAGAATGTAATTGGTTGATTTTTATAGTACATTTTGGTCCTTTTGAGGCCCATTTTTGACCTCAAATTCTCTCTAATGATCATCAGAAATTACAATTTTTATTTGTCCATGTGAACCGAGGAAAGAAGGAAAACATCATAGGAAAAACCTCCCCTCAAGAATGGACATGGGTCTGGACCTGTAATTATATAACAACAAATTACCATCCTTCACTCACCCCAAGCAAATATATCAGGTAAGTGAAGGTCTTCTCAGTGAAATCCTTTGTAAAAATGTCAGCAGTTTGTTCTGTGGATGGGCAATACTGCAATGAGATCACCCTGTCATGCACTAAGTCCTGAATGTAATGCATGTGAATCTCTATGTGCTTTGTCCTCTACCTCTATACTGGATCATTAGATATCTTGATGGCACTCTGATTATCCACCCAAATGTTGGTTGGAGAATCAATTGTGACACCAAACTCCCGGAGAATTCCCTGCAACCAAACACATTGTGTTGCAGCATTGACTGCTGCCCTGTATTCGGCTTCTGCTGATGAAAGTGAGATGGTGTGTTGTTTCTTACTTAAACAGCAAATGGGACCCTCAACAAACATGAAGACAAAACCTGATGTTGATTTTCTGTCAATTGGATCACCGGCCCAATTTGAATCAGAAAATCCAGCTAGTTGAAGTGAGGAACTAGCTGTGTAGTGCACCCCGAATTTCTTAGTTCCCTGGACATACTGAAGAATTCTCTTTGCAGCCCTCCAATGAATCTCATGTGGATGGTGCATGTGTCTTGCTACAACACTCACAACATAAGACAAATCAGGTATTGTATGAGTGAGGTAGAGCAAGTTGCCCACTAGTTTCCTGTAGAGTGTGATATCCACCATTGGGGAATTGCCAAATTCATGCATTTTAATACCAGAAAGAAAGGGAGACTTGGTTGCCTTACACTCAGCCATATTAAACTTCTTCAGTAGGTATGAAGCATACTGTGATTGACTCAGCATGATGCCCTTACCATTTTTCTCAATTTCTAAACCCAAAAATTGTGTTAGCAATCCTAGGTCTGTCATAGCAAATTCACTGTGCAAAGAGTTCTTAATCTGGCCAATTGAATGGGTGCATCAACCTGTAATGAGAAGACCATCAAAATAAAGAACAATGACCTGCAAATCAACATCATTTTGCTGCAAATACACATTAGGGTCTGATTTGCATCTTGTGAAGCCAATTGAAAGTAAGAAAGCATCCATTTTTGCATACCAAGCCCTGGGGGCTTGCTTGAGTCCATACAGTGACTTTTTTAGCCTGCATACCAATGAAGGATCCTATTGGAAACCTTCAAGCTACTGCATATAGATCTCCTCCTGTAGTTCACCATGCAAGAAAGCACTTTTTACATCCATGTGGTGAACTTCCCAACAGTTACTAGCTGCTAGTGCATGAACTAGTCTAATTGAGTCCATCTTTGCAACCAATGCAAAGGTCTCTGTGTAATTAAATCCATGGACCTGAAAATAGCCCTTAGCCACTAATCTATTTTTATGTTTTATATCAGAACCATCAGCAGCAAGTTTGGTGCAGAATACCCATTTACATTGGACAACTTTCCTCTTGGGAGGAAGGGGAACCAATTCCCATGTATTGTTCTCTTGGAGGGACTGAAGCTCATCTTCCATTGCTGACTTCCATATTGGGTCTGTACAAGCTTGCTGATATGTCTGTGGGTCAGAAATGATCAGCATGTAATAGTGCTCATCAAGAACACTATCACTTGCAAATGAAGCCTTACTAGTTTGTGATCTAGTTTTCCTAGCCTCTTGGGGATTGCCTGTCAATTCCCCAGCTGCTTGCACAATTTTTTCAGCCCATTTGGGCCTAGATGGTGAGTCATATACATAAATATCATCTTTAGCAACATTCATATCAGAATTATTAGAAAAAATAGAGAATGTGTCATCACTTACATCTTCGAATGGTTGAGGAGAGGAGCAATCCCCCGGTGTAAGTTCGAAATCTGGAATTGGCTCTTCTTTGAATTTGACACTTCTTTCAACAAAAGTTTTGCCAATGGATGCGTCAAAGAGATTGCAACCTTTGGTTTCCTCACCATATCCAACCATGAGACACTCCTTGCTTTGTGGCTGCAAGGCTTTCCTCTTCTTTGAAGGGATTCTTGCCCATGCTTTTGTCCCGAATATCCTGAAATTTGAGACATCTGGTTTTTCACGAAACCATGCCTCGTAGGGTGTCATCCATTTCACTGGTTTGTGGAAGGCTCTGTTTTGAATGTGAGTAGCACAACTGATGGCTTCATCCCATAGCTTGGGATTAAGTTCCCTCACTTCTATCATGCAAGTTGCCATCTCTTTGAGAGATCTATTCTTTATGTCTACCACACCATTTTGCTGTGGTGTGTAGGGAGTTGAGTGTTTCATTTGGATGCCACACTCCTCACAAATTTACTGTAGATTCTTATTCACATATTCCTTTCCATTATCAATCCTAAGGACTTTGATCTTCTTCCCACTTTGATTCTCTACTAGTGCTTTCCAAACTTTGAGTTCCTCAAACACCTCAAATTTCAATTTCAGAAAATACACCCAGCAAAATCGAGAGTAGTCATCAATAAATGTAAGCACATACCTAGATCCACCATATGAGGGAATGGGTAGTGGACCAATTAGATAAGAATGCACCAACCCAAGTGGTTGTGATGCTCTCCTTGCCTTCCCCTTCTCGTAGCTCTGCTCAGGATGCTTCTCAATCACACATCCAATACATGCTCCAGTAGATGGCTGAATTTGTGGAAGACCTTCCACCATTCCTTCTTTGTGCAATGTTTGGAGATATCGACTGTAATTCATGTGGCCAAACCTCTCATGCCATAGTTTGGAAACTTCATTGGCATGTGAGTGAAGTGCTTGATCACTGGAAGTAGAGAGGAAATTAGAGAATTTGTACATTCTCTCATGATGATCAACATACCCAACTGCAACAACTTGACCTGTTGAGATTTCAGAAATCTCTACAGAGTTAGGAGTAAAGATTAATCTCTTTGGCTCTCCTGTATGGGTCATCTGGTAGACTAACAACAAATTTGGTGCAAGGTCCGGTACATAAAGTACATCGCTGAAGAAACCATGGTCTAAATCAATTCTCCCAATCCCTCTAGTTTGGAGTTCAGAATCATCTCCCATTCGAACTGCTGGGCCAACATTCGAACTCATGGAGGAGCAGAATTCTCTCCTGGATACCATATGCGTGGAAGCACCTGAATCAATCATAAAGGATGAGGAATTAGAAGTACCTGCCACCAATGCATGACATTTCTCCTTTCCTTCACTTGAATTGGAGTTGCCATCTTTCTTTCTAGCGCTGTCAGGAACTGGAATGTTGTTCTTCTCCACCAGCTATGCCACAGTGTCTATGGTTTTCTTCATGCATGTGCTTTCTAGATGCCATCTCCATATATATATATATATATATACACTAAAGGGTATAATTTTGAGATGTTACAGAAGCAGAAGAGAGACATCCAAAGTTGCGACCTTTTTCATAAATTGATGTGGAGGAGGGGCATGTTGGGAGCTACAATGATGGGAGGAAACTAGATCTTAGGATGCAAGGGACTCACTCGAAAGGGGTTTGTATTTAGAGGGGCTTTGTTACCTAGATCCATGGCAAGGAAAGCCACACAATGCATAAGGAATAACTAGGGTTTGAAAACTTACCAAGATTTTGTGTGTGACATGATGAGCATGTTATATTCACCTTATTAATAAGTTAACATCAATTTTAGATATAAGATTTTATAATAATATCTTAATTTGTCATGAGAGAGTCTGTTCTTTATAAAGTTATATTAATTTTGAAATTATATATAATAGAAATTATAATTTTATTTATATTTGAAAATGATGATTTACGTATACCTTTCATAAAGAATCTAGAAATCTCAATGAAGAAGGCCATGAATAATTTTAATTTTATTTTGATGGAAGTGTATTTGATTTTTAATCTCATAAAATAAAATTCAATTTCTAAATTATATATATATATATATAATTTAATTAATTTTTTTATGACGGAACATCACTCATGAAACCCTTTGGTAAATCGTTGGCCGTGATTACGGGCCCTAAATCGGTGGGAAAATTGAGTGAGGCCCCTACATATCCACCCAGGGTTTTGACCCAAGACCTTCTGCTAGCGTAAACAACTCTCAACCACTTAATTTACATGTAATTTGTTATTATTATTAATTTAAATTAAAAATAATTTATATATTTTATACATAAAAAGTTATTATAAAAAATTAAATTTAAATATATATATATATATATATATATATATATATATGTATTATTTGTAAATAAAATGTTAATTTAAAAATTAATATATATAATAGCAATATTATTTTTAAATATAATGTTGTGTATTGTATATGGCTAAAAAGTCATGGAAAAATTGCTAAAATCCCTATCATTTAATTATTGATCATTTTGTTGTAGGCTTAGGGTCATTGTAAAGGAGTGTAGCAATAATTAAATCAAAATTTTGTGTTGTTTTGTTGAATTAAAAAAATCATTTGACACAATGTACAAAACTAACCTTTGGAATATATTAGAAGAGTTGAAAGCTCATTTTCAATTGAGAGTTGTTGCGAAAAGGTTATATGAGAATCATATTGTTAAGTTTGGTAACTCTAAGGACTAGTCGAAAAAAATTAATTGTAATATAGGATTCAAACAAGGTTGTCACGTGTCTCTTGCACTTTTTGGTATATACATAGACAAGTTAGAGGGTTATTTGGAAGAAGTAGGTTGTGTCAACATAAGTCTAGCTGGTATATTCATCATCCTTCTACTCCGTGCTGATGATATTATGGTAAGGAGTCCCTATGATCTTGAAAAGCAACTAAAAATTCTCAAGTATTTTTTCTTGAGTATGCGTATAATTTTAACACACACAAAATGAAGGTTATAATAATAGAATAAAAAAACATTTATGTTGATTTCATGTATGAGACAACATTTTGGATGAAGTGACTTCATATAAATATCTTGGAATTGTTCTTCAACACAAGCTTAACTAGAACTTTAGAATTGAGAAAATGATAAATGGAGGGTAAAAGCTTATATGGTCTTGAAAAAAATGTAAATTAGAGGACCTTTGAATTTGGGATAAGAAGAAAGTCCTCTTTGAGAGTTTCCTAACTCCCGTTACTTATATGGATGTGGAATTTGGGATTACAACATCTCTAGAGAATCATGGATAAGGATAGAGAAAATCCAATTTTTTTTTTTGTAACATTTAATCTCAAAATTAAAGACAATACACCATACCCTATTCTCCTCATAAAAGCGAGTCTCTCCTTCATTAAGAGCATGCCTATGACTAGGTACCTAATGTACAATAAAAAGATAAACAACATGGGAGACACATGCTTCCTAATATTGCTTCAAATTATTGTCAAAACCCCATGAAACTTAAGGGAGGTTGGCATAAAGATGCCAACTCTTGGCTAAACCATTGATGAGTCTAGGAAGATGAGTTGAGAAAGATGCCATTTTAAGAATGGTGATAATATATTAAAAGTATTATTACATTTAAATTTTAAGGAAAAGAATTTGTGGGGTGATAATGAATGTGCTTTTAACATTTCACAATTGCCTTGATCCAATAATGCTTCTCTTAATGATTTTCAAACATAAAAATAGATTTAAAAAAAACCAAGTGATTGCTTACCTTTTTTAAATCCAACCAAAATTAGTAATCATCACCAAAATTTAATTTAATTGACTTTAAGCAATTGAATCATTTATAGTAATAAAATATGTTAATTTTTTTTATTAATAATATATATATATATATATATATAAACACTTTTATTCTTAATTATTTATACTTGTTCGACGTCAAAAAGATATATATATATATATATATATAAACACTTTTATTCTTAATTATTTATACTTGTTCGACGTCAAAAAGATATATATATATATATATATATATATATATATATATATAAAAGAAAGAGAATGTAAATGGTTAACATAGATGAAAAGGAAAAGTATTTATTCGATATTGTGTGAATTGGAAAAAAACAACCGTTCAAAGTTAACTTGATAGAAAAGAAAAGTATTCAAGGGACTTTTAGGACATAATTGAATAGAAAGTAAAACTGTTTTGAGATTTTATTCAATGTGTTTGAATTAGTTGTGATGGCCTTTTCCAAATTAAAGTTAATGCTTTTTTCATGGAATGGAAGAATAAATTAAATTAACTGTTACAATGGTGGGATGGTTATCAGAGACATAACCATTGTTACACCTTCCGTGAAGATTATATATTTCAACTTCCAATCCAATCCATATATGCTTATTTTTCTTGGTTCTCGTGTTGATAATTGTTGAGATAATTGACATATTTTTTTTTATTCGTAGAGAAACATTGCAGAGAGACTCTTTGCAAGGAGGAGGACACCAGAGGCATCTATACCCCGGATGGATGCAGTGAGTGTTTTCTTTATGTACAATTGAGTTGTATTTTGAATTTTCAAACTTTGTTGTTGTTGGATAGTACTAGTACAGTTACTTGATCAAGAAATACTGTCAATGATTTGCAGTCACCAGAGATGCACAGTGGTCGTGGACAGAGGATACAAGCAGCAGGGTCGAGAAAAATAAGAGAAAGTTAGATTTTTGATGTGTTAGTCCATGGCAAATATGTATTTTTCTGTACAGGAGGAATTTAGAGTATAGGGGCGTGGTCTATGACAGATGTAATTTTGTTTGCATGTACATCAATGATGTTTTTGATACATGTACATTGACAGGCCATATAAGGGCCTTCTATTTTTGTAGTATAACTTTCATGATATAAAAAATATTTCATATCAAGGCTCTTGAGATCTTCATGGTTCAGTCTTTTAAGTGTGATTATACACGTGTGGACAAGAATGTTTCTATGTGTAATGTTCCCAATTTTTGATAGATTTTATGATTGCATGGAGATATCAGTTATAAATTTGAGAACAATACACAATTATAATATTAGGAATGAAAAAAATGTACATTTAAATTGCTTTTTACCACAATCCAATTGCATTTACAATGTTAAATTGTATTCACAAATATGGAACATACATAACACACATAAGCACCCAACACAACTAAGAAACTGATCCAACTAAGTGGAATACAAAAGCACCTTACCCACATAACAACTTAACAAACTTTTAAAGGATGCACAAAGTTGACACACCTAAGTGATGCACTTGTGTGGTCTACATAAATGAAATTGGTGTTTAGCATGATGTCTTTCATCTAACGAATATATGGGATACACATCAAACCTAAAAGTACCCGAGTATAAGGTTGATTCAAAATAATGGTTATGATTATATCCTGCACATTATTTTATGACTTTGATAATGTACATGGAATTTGATGAATCACCTTGAGGAACAACTTTGGAAGAGATGAAAATTATGTGTGATTTTATTATAGTTTAAATTGATTGGAGAAGTACTATTCTGAATCTTGTTTTATAAATTTATGTTTATGGCGTAATATCTAAAACATTAGTAGTGTGAAGATACATATTTTGTATTAATGGCGTAATAGGTTTTCCACTTGTTTCTAAGCATAAACATGTTCCATTACATGGTTAATGACGTAATGGCATTGTCTCATTTCTCCTTGATGAAAACAAAAACAAAGAATATTTATTTCTTTCCAATGATGGGAAATAAGTCAAGTTCAACACCTCACAACATGTAATAGAATTCTCAACATCTACACATGGAATAATATTTTGTAACAAGTAGTTTTTCAAGAGGGGAATATCTACACTCACCTTCAAACAAATGTCAATTAATTCTTCTTTCCAATTCTGCATCGCACCCTATTGTGGGTATCATTTCTTCTCTGTGATGCCGACCAAACACAAACCATCAACATATATGTTTAAGCCCACCTCCTACAAGCTTTCAAGGACACATGTTGAATCCCTACCTGTGCATAGAATGGGAGCTGTGCATCAAAACAGGGCTCCAGTGGGTCATGTAAGCATGTTTAGGCAGGTTCCATGTGGGAGTGCTAGCCACATGTTCACAGTTGAGGAATTTGCAAAGTTGACCCCTATGTGCAAAAATTTCACATTCCCTTATTAAGCAAAACCCTAGTTTCCAAAATTGACCTAAAACAGGATTCCTTGTCCATGGACCAAGAGTAGAGGGCCACCCTAGCACTATCCATATGTCTTGAATATAACGGAGTTGTCGATTCGTCGATCCTAGCCATGGTGATCATTCTATGGCACATTGAAGCCCACCTCCTACAAGCTTTTAGGGACACCTATTGAATCCCTACCCAGGGCATAGAATGGAAACCATGCATCAAAATGGGGTTTCCATGGGCCATGCAAGCATATTTAGGCAGGGTCCATGTGGGAACTCTAGCCACATGTTCACGGTCAAGGAATTTACAAAGTCTACCCCTATGTGCAAAAAATTCACATTCCCTTACTAAGCGAAACCCAAGTTTCCAAAATTGACCTAAAACAAGATCCCTTATCCATGGAACCAGAGTAGAGGGCCAACCCTAGCACTATCCTGATGTCTTGAATCCAACGGAGTCGACGGTTCATTGATTCAAGCCACGACCATCATTCTAGGGCACGTTGAAGCCCACCTCCTACAAGCTTTCAATGACACCTATTGAATCCCTACCCAGGGCATAGAATGGAAACCGTGCATCAAAACCTAGTTTTGGTGGGTCATGAAAGTGTGTTTAGGTAGGTTCCATGTGGGAACACTAGCCACACGTTCACGGTCGAGTAATTTTCAAAGTTGACCCCTATTTGCAAAAATTTCACAGTTGCTTACTGAGAAAAACCCTAGTTTCCAAAATTGACCTAAAACATGATACCTTGTCCATGGAACCAGAGTAGAGGGCCACCCATAACAATATCATGATGTCCTGAATCCAATGGCATCGGCGGTTCGTTGATCCGATCCGCGACCATCATTCTATGACACATTGAATCCCACCTCTTACAGGCTTTCAAGGACACCTGTTGAATCCCTAGCCGATGCATAGAATGGAAACCGTGCATCAAAAATGGGTTCCAGTGGGTCATGCAAACGTTTTTATGGATGCTCCATGTGGGATTGATATCCACACATTCATGGTAGAGGAATTGTCAAAGTTGACCCCTATGTGCAAAAATTTCACATTCCCTTACAGAGCAAAAATCATTAGAGGAAATTTGGGGTCTAAAATGGGCCTTATAAGAAAACGTGCCAAAATAAGTTTTTGTGAGTTGGAATTCAAGAACCAATAGAATTTCAATAAAATAAGTCAACCATAATGGTTGAATTGGCATATTTGTCATTAAAAAAAACTACTTTTTTTGTTCGTATTTTCGACATATCTCATTGTGTTTTTACTCAAATTTCGATCGGGAGAGCTCGGGGGGCTATATTAATAGGGGTGCGGGGGTTGGGGAATAGATAGGGGGGGTTATAGGTAAGGGGTTGTTAGTGGTAAGGGGAGACATAGGGATGTGTGTGTGTGAGAGAGATATACAAAGATAAAGTGGAGGGGGGGTCCTTATTGGTATGGGGTGACTTGTGGATGTGTGTGTATGTGAGAGAGAGAGAGAGAGGAAGGGGTGTGCTCGAAGTTTAGTAGTCGAGGGTGAGGGGTTAGATTAATGTGGGGGTTTCTAGGTGTTGTAG
>LPNX010788393.1:131550-141794 GCA_001517045.1 Pseudotsuga menziesii | reverse complement strand
TAGTGGTGGATGTGTGTGTGTGTGAGAGGGTGGGGGTTAGCATTAGTGGTGGATGTGTGTGTGTGTGAGAGAGAGAGATAGAGTGGAGGGAGGGGGGGTTCTTAGTGGTATGGGGTGACTTGTATTAGTTACTTTTTTAAGGTGCAACCAAAGTTGGTAATCATCACCAAGAATTAATTAATTTAAATTTACTTAATTGAATCATTTATAACGAAAGATGTCTAAAAAAACCTAATTTATATAATTATTGAATATAATTATTAAAAATTACAATTATTGAATATAATTATTAAAAATTATATATAATTATTTGTTAACATGTTTATTTTTAATTATTTAAATTTTTTTATACTTGCTCCACATCTATATATATATAATGAATAACTTAATAAAAATAATTAAAATTACTTATACTCGATCCACATCAAATATATATATAAATAAAATGAGTGACTTCATAAAAAAATTATAATTAAAAGAACGTAGATGGTTAACATAGATGAAAAGGAAAAGGAAAAATGATTCCATCTAAATGAGTGAAAACTATTCTTGAACATTTATTCGTTTTGTGTGAATTGGAAAAAACAATCGTTCAAAGTTAACCTGATAGGAAAGAAAAGTATTGAAGGGAATTTTCGGACATAACTCAATGGAAAGTAAAAGTGTTCTGAAATTTTATTCGGTGTGTTTGATTTAGCTTTCTGAACATTTATTCGTATTGTGTGAATTGGAAAAAACAATTGTTCAAAGTTAACCTAATAGAACAACCTAATAGGAAAGAAAAGTATTCTGAAATTTCTGACATAATAGAACAACCTAATAGAACAACCTAATAGGGAATTTTCTGACATAACTCAATGGAAATAAAAGTGTTCTGAAATTTTATTCGGTATGTTTGATTTAGCTTTGGTGACCTTTCCCAAATTAAAGTTATTGCTTCTTCATGGAATGGAAGAATAAATCAAATTAACTGTTACAATGGTGGGATCATGGATGGAATAAAGTTATTCTGAATTCTATTCCTGCCGTTCACTGGAAACATAACCATTGTTACGCCTGCCGTGAAGTTTATATATTCCAACTTCCAATCCAATCCATTTATGCATATTTTTCCCCGTTCTTGCTCTTAAATTCATCTTCTGGTTTTCTCTGTGGCTTGTTTTTATATTCATCATTTGCTTTACTCTGCTGTTTTTATATTCATATTCTTCTGTGATCTGTTCTGCTCCAATAACGTAATGGACAATGCATTAGATATTGTGAGGGGAACCGCAACTCACGCCATAGCCAGCGTTGTTATTGCTCCACTGCTCCAAAAGATAGACGCTGTTATTCAATTGAATAAGAACCGTCAGCTTCTTGGAGATCAGTTAGATCGTATGGAGGGCCTCTTGCTTGATATTCAAGCTACATTCCAAGATCAGCAGAGGGAGGCCCCGGCTTCTCTGCAGAATTGTTTGCTAAGGATGCAACGTGAAGTTGGAAATGGTTGATCGATCGCTCTCGACGCCCGTGGCTGCAGCGGTGTATTGACTGTCTTCTTTGCAAGCCCAAAGTCTCACAACAAATCCTAGAGTGGAAGACAACTATTGAAGGGTTATTTGGTGAGCTTAGGACGGATCTTCAAGTGATTCATGAGGCTCAACAGGTCGCTTCTGGGGCACCAGAACAGCCAGCCGTACTACTTCAAGATGAACCGGACACCGGAATTGTGGGGTTGGAGATTAACTCTGCCAAGATACAGATTGAGAAATGGCTTACGGAAGCACCCCACGTTCGGATAGTTGCAGTGTGTGGCATGGGTGGTGTGGGGAAAACAACATTGCTCAAATATGTCTACAACTTCTTCAAGGTTAGTCACCATTTTGATCATGTCATTTGGGTTACAGTTTCCCATTTTCCAATTCTGGAGTTGCAGAATCGTATTGCTTCTGCAATCAATTTAGATCTCACTAAGTGTTCTACTGATGATGTTGATACACGGAAGATGAAGCTGTCTTCATATCTGAAGGAAAAAAGATTTTTTATGGTTTTAGATGACATGTGGATTGCAATTAATCTGAAAGAATTGGGTGTGGAATTGGCCAGCGACAAAGGTAGCAAAATTGTTTTCTCTACCCGAAATAGAGATCTTATTCCAAAAATGAAGGCGGAAGAGTCTCTGCAATTACAACCCCTATCAACAGAGGAGTCATGGGATTTGTTCTGCAAAGTAGCTTTCCAAGGCCAAAATGTTCCGAAGGATATAGAAAATATTTCCCGAAAAGTCGCCAACGAGTGTCAAGGTTTGCCCCTTGCCATAACTGTAATAGGCTCAACAATGATTAGCAACAGCAGTGTAAATGAGTGGAAGCTTGCTTTAAATCAGTTAAAAAATGTGGATCGAAATTTTCAAATTACGCATCCGGACATTGATCAAGAATTGTACCGCCGATTGAGATGGAGTTACGATCAGTTGCCGGATGATAATTTGAAAAACTGTTTTCTTTACTGTGCCATGTTTGAGGAAGACGCAGCAATTCCTGTGGAGAAATTGGTGCAGATGTGGATCGGAGAAGGTTTGTTGAAGACCAGAGAAGATGGCGACTATGACTATTTATTGGAGATCGGGAACAGCTATGTCAAGTTACTTCAAAACCGTTCCTTGTTACAGGTGTCTAAGAAATCCATTCCTTGTTCCTTGTACGTTTGAGATTTTGATGACATTTCGTGATGTTCGGTTTGAGAATTACATTACAGTTCATGATGTTCTGCATGACCTGGCAATTCGTATTGGAGAGGAGGAGAATTGTGTATTAGGGCAGGTCAAAGTCTTGGACGGAGTAAGCTAGCTATGGAGCAATCCTCCCTCCCTCATCAGACCAATGAGGAGCAAAGTTAACGTTGACTTTGCTCCTCCTCCGTCAGATGGAGGGAGGATTGCTCCATAGCTAGCTCACTCCGTCTTGGACACTTCCCCACATCGAGGTCCCTCATGATTGCAAAAGAATATCAGTGCGGCACAATAGAATTAGGTCTGAGTCTTTGCCGGAATTGGGATGTCCGAAACTGGTTTCTCTAGCATTGGGAGAAAATAGAGACATGGGAGAGATTCCGGACGGTGTTTTTCTCAACTTCACGTCTTTGAAGGTGAGCTAAGTTGGATACATGCTTTAAAATCATTGCCCCCATCATTGTGGCAATTGACACAACTTGAGTTTCTGGACTTGACTGGCACTAACATGGAGAGTATCCCTGTTGGTATAGGTAATCTCTTTCGACTTCAATTTTTGTCTTTTTGTGATTGCTACCTGTTAAAATCATTACCATGTGAAATAGGGAAACTTGAAAAGCTCAAATATTTAGATTTCGGGTACTTTGTTACTTAAAGTTTATTCCAAAGGAGATTAAAATGCTTTCAAAGTGCAAGATTGTAGAAAGCTCCATCCAGGAGCTCAGGATGACAAGGCCCTTTCTATTGAACCACTTAGTAAAAGGGGAAGGATGAGGGGAATGATTTGAAGGATTTGTTATTACTTTACGATTTGAAATATCGAAACTTGAAAAGCTCAAATATTTAGATCTTAAGGGACTTTGTTACTTATAGTTGATTCCAAAGGAGATTAAAATGCTTTCAAAGTCCAAGATTGTAGAAAGCTCCATCCAGTAGCTTGAGATGATAAAGGACTTTCCTCTTGGACCACCTTTAAAAGGGGAAAGGATTTGTTATTACTTTCACTTTATGTATAAATATAAATTTTTAATAAAGATAATTAACCATTTTTTAATGTAAATTATTGAAACTTAGGGTTTTACATTTAATTTAGTTCATTGCCAAGCATTTTCTATCCTCTTATATAGCTACTTTAAAAACAATTAGCATGATATGCAACCCAAAAAAATCAGGATTTCACATATATACTGTCTAATGTGATGTTTCTCTTTCTCTTTATATACATTTTTAATAGTTAAAATATTTTTATGGTCTTCTAACAAATAAAAATTGAGTTAGAGGTAAACCATTTGCTCATCAATTTGGTGGATTAATATTAATAACAAAAAATGCAAATGCATGCAATTTTTCTAAATTTTTCATTCATTCGTATCTATTCTACAAGCAACATACCAATAAACAACATTTTTTGCTTTGAATGACTTTGTTTTGATATTCTTAGAAATATTGAAGCATAAAGAAGCACACACATAAGAGGAACTATAATTTTACTATGGAAAAAGAAACCAATATATATCCATTAGCCTTAACGAAGGCATGACCAATCCCACCAACAATGGTCATCCATCGGAATCTTACAATGGAGTTACTCAAGCCTTTAAATAGGTTTCATCACATACTAATACCATGGGCATGTAAACCACCAACAATAAACCCATTATTGATGAAATCAAGGTTATATTAATCAGTCTATAACCTAGTCAAGATTAAACTAATAGCCCCCCTTTAAACTTGACTTGGGGTAACCACTAACCCCCCTCAATTTTTTATAAAATATCTTGGAATACAACATGCCCCCCTATCACCTAAATCTACATCTAGTCTTTATACTAGTGATTCATTAAACCATGCATACACATGCCTAAATAAGTATTACATCCATATGCCCATTTGCATTGTGGTTAAATTCAACTCGAAATAAAAATGCTTACAATACAATGAGTTGAGTACTTCATTCTCTATCTTTCATGTGCTTCTTCATCCTTGTTGCATGTCCACGTGCTTATGCCAATGGTATTGTCACATGTGTAAAACCACCTTTGACCAATGAAGCCATGTAGAATGTAGTGACTTCCACAACATACCCATCTTACAGTATAGAACCAACACACAAATCTCTTTCCCTTGAACTTCCAACAATAAATTTAAAATCAAGTTAACACAAGAAATACACACTATAAGCATCAAGTAGCATAGCCTTACAAAATCCATACACATGGTTAAGTTGATGAGAGTATTTTTGTAGGTTTTCTTGTTATTGCTAATGTCATCATAACAACAAACCATAGTAACCCACATAATATGTCCATCCACAGTTGACTTGTATCGGTACTCCACCCACCAAACTTTATGAATGGTGCATCTATGTGCCATTGCAACTTCCCATGCATTTTTGTAGCATTCTCATCATTTGCACCTCATAAATAGTGTCATTAGTTCTAGCACGAATTCCAACAGCACTAGCAATGCTCAAAACAATAGATATAGATGCTCAAATAATGTATATATGTTGTATGTATACATACGGATACGATGATCCACCCCATGCCAAGAGAAGAGATCCATAACCCCCTAATCTTAGTGAGTTGAAGAATAGTTCGCTCACACAAATAATCACCAAAATACTTGGAATATTAAATAAGCCCTAAGAATGGAATATAATATTGAATATTGAATATATAATAGATAATATAATGATTGTTTACAATGATAAGGAACCTGTATAAATAGGTACTCATGGTGACTATTCACCCAAACGAGGTGTCTATTAATCACCCTAACTATTAATTATTTTATTATTCAATTAGTGACTTAGTATGTTCATAACATTTCCTCTCTCTTAGAAAAGGCTTTGTACTCAAAGACTTATAATGTTGTCGCATCGTTCCTTATGATGTCGTAGCTGACGAAACATGTCGATATGAGCTTCTAAGTGTATAGCATAACTTTTGATATCTTGATGAATCGATCCATCCCAAATTGATTTGTTGTTGACTGTTAGGATTCCCTACTGATCTCTTGTCAGGAGATTTGATCACATTAGTACCATTATCTTTCAACATTTCCCCCTTTTAAGGATATTGGTTTTTATGATTGGGGTGTCAATAGAGAATTTTCATGTAATATCCTAATTTTGATCCTATTGCATTAAAATTGTACATGATGTAAATATCGTTATTAAATCATGGTGAGGAGCTCAAGGCCAAGGCCCTGCCATCGATTTAGCGGTTTATGTATCAGAAATTAAAATTGATGCATATGGTTCTTATGCTAGCGAGGCACAATATAAATTGAGACATCATGTAAATATGCAATTTAATAAAATACCCACATCTAGCTATGCAATGCAACAAGAGATGAGGGCATGATTTTCACAAGGAATAGGGATGGAAATTATTCAAACCCTTGAACCAATATTGTTAAGCCAAATTTCAATGAGAGGGCCCATAAAATCTCAACTACCCATTTTGACTTATGCACCCAATCATTTAATTCTTCCAAAAGTTGGTTGTCGGGAAGTTAATGCATTGGGAATGGAGAGGTATGGCAACCAATTTTGTGTATGGGAAAGCCATGAATTTTGGAAAATCATATTTTTGCTTGTGGGGCAAGAAAACACCCATAAATGTGTGCCCAATCCATTCCTCACCGACGATTTTCACTTCCTCACGCAGCTAGAGCTAGCTGGGGCATTTGCTTCACATTTTTCTGCATTCTTCATTTTTCCATGGCTGGAAATCCGTTTTTGTGTTGCATAGTGGATGGGAAGGAGAGATTCATGATTTGGGGGTTTACAGAGGTCATTTTTGCCCCCGTAAGGCCCATAAACATTTTCTGAAATCGATTTTTCTTTCCCATGTTTGATTCCCCATCTGCCATTCCATTTTTTGGTTTCCCACGACTTCCATGACTAATGTTTTGTTGTTATGTGCATCCTTGTTTTGGTATGAATTAGGAGTGGAAGAGGACCAGAATTGGATTGATAAACCTAGTGGAGAGAGGAACCTCGCAAATGATCACAGGGGCGTCACCTAGGGATTAATATGATATCATGTCCGTTCATATTGGGGGGGTTAAAATTAAAAAATTAAAAATCAATATATTGGGGGTATATTAGGGGTAAAAATGTTTTTTTTTTTTACTATTTAAATATCCAATATGCTGGGGAATATTTTATTCAACATTCCTGCTCGCGTCGTTCACCAGTCCTCCAAGCCTGCTAGGTTCCTACAAGCTGCTTCTGCTTGTGGTCTGAGTGCACCTGTACCAAGCCGAGGTGCCTGGGAGCTGGGTCTGCTTGTGGTCTGAGTGCACCTGCATGTGCTGTGTAGATTTTTCAAGTGGTTTTCTCCATCGTTTTGCTGGGTTTTCTGGATAACAAGGGCGTGTTGGTTCTTGGGTTTTCTTTGGGTTTTCTCCATCATTTTTCTAGGTTTTCTGGATAACAAGGGCGTGTTGCTCCTTAGGTTTTCTGTGGGTTTTCTCCATGTTTTCTCCATCATGTTTTCTGGCTGGATAATAGGGCGTTTTTCAAATCAGAGCAGTGGTAGCAGCGTTTTTTGGAAAACAAGGGCGTTTATTCACTGTTTTCTAGTTGTGGGTTTGTGGTGGTTTTCTCTGGTGCTGGAGGAGGCACGTTGGAGAGCCATTGCATAGCATTCTTAGAGGTAAGCTGTAGTGTGTTTAATATTTGATGAAAAATGCTTTCGGTTGAATGAAAATTTATCCATCCGGGTCTCGAACTTGCATTTTGATTTAGTAAACTTGAGTAAATTAAGAAATCCCATAGCCTTTGGCATGTGCGCTTGAATCTCGCTTGAATCTTCAACTAGACTTTCAACTTGGAGGTGGACGGGGCTTTAATGTCTCTATAATCCCTCAAGCTGGCAGGATGCACAGCTCTGATACCATTGTAATGTCTCTATCTTGAGGCGGCTGATTTCTCGATTGGTAATTATAGACTTGGCATACAATTCTTGATTTTATTGAACTCAAATCCCAAAAATACATACACTACACTTAAGCAAATAACAAGAATAATTCCACTGTTGGAACAACATTTAAATCAGCATGTATGGTCTGGCTTAAAAATGTGGTTCCATGTGCCTTAATCTTCCAACAAACAACAACTTTCTGAGGATCTATGATAATATTGGAATTGTAATAGCAGCTCTAAATACTAATAACATAGCTTTTGCACAGCTGTAATAGTGGCACTAACAAAGTAAAATAGCTCCGAGTTATTTATTTTTCCTGACCCGTAGGTTAGGAAGAGTGTTGCAGCCCCTTCTAGTATTAAAGTTTTAAACAATCCTCCTAAAGCCACGGCTTGATGGAATTTTTGGCACTAACCACTGGTACATACAAATCAATGAGCGCAAGAGTATATTGCAGCCCCTCTCCTAATTATAAATTGTGCCATTTTGGTTGGGAACTTTTGTCAAACAGTTTGACAAAATGTTCTAATACCACTGTAGTCTCCCAAATGGATATAGGCTATTTTTTCTATGTGTTTAGTTTATGTGGCTGTGGCTCTGATTTTATGCTTGTAGTTTTCAGTTGTGGTGTATAAGACAATTCGACAATGTAGCTTGGACACAACAATAATTCTTAGGTGGACAGGGCTTTACGATTACAGTCTGTCTATCCATCTGTCTGTTTGTCTTATGCCCGTACCCCAAAGGATGGTTTAATTTTTTTTGAAGATTTATAGGCAGGGAACCTACAGTAGAAGAGAAGATAGCAAGCGAAGACCTAAGTTTAGGCATTGAGAGAGCTCAGAAATGGTAATCATTCTAAGTTATAATTTAGAGAAGACCATTCTCGGCCGAAAAGGTTTTAATTTTATTGGAAAATCCAATCCCAAGAGTGTCATAATTATAAGCTCGATTCTGAACATTAATGCAAACAATTATGAATTATAAATACTATAAAATCCCAACTCCCATGTGGTCATGTCCTATTAAGAGGTGGATTGCAAGTTTTCAATTCAGGATTTCAGTAGTGTATCAATTTTATTTTTGATTGGGAAATATATGTGAAGTAGCTAGCTATATATTCTTGAAGTCGCAAGCCTGGTCAGGGTTATTAAATAGGTTTACGAGTCTGAATGCTGTTGGTTCTTAAGTTTGTATTATGAAAGTTTTGTATGTTTATGTAATCATATTAGAGATAGGCCAGACAGAACATAGATTGGCAACATCAGGCCAGACATAATATAGATTGGGAACATGTTTGACAAAATGTTCTAATACCACTGTAGTCTCCCAAATGGATATAAGCTGATTTTTCTGTGTGTTTAGTTTATGTGACTGTGGCTATGATTTTATGCTTGTAGTTTTCAGTTGTGGTGTATAAGACAATTCCACAATTTAGCTTGGACACAACAATAATTCTTAGGTGGACGAGGCTTTACGACTACAGTCCGTCTATCCATATGTCTGTTTGTCTTATGCCTGTACCTCGAAGGTTGGTTCAATTTTTTTTGAAGATTTATAGGCAGGGAACCTATAGTAGAAGAGCAGATAGCGAGCGAAGACCTAAGTTTAGGCATTGAGAGAGCTCATAAATGATAATCATTCTAGTTTATAATTTAGAGAAGACCATTCTCGGCCGAAAAGGTTTTAAGTTTATTGGAAAATCCAATCCCAAGAGTGTCATAATTATAAGCTCGATTTTGAACATTAATGCAAACAATTATGAATTATAAATACTATAAAATCCCAACTCCCATGTGGCCGTGTCCTATTAAGAGGTGGATTGCAATTTTTCATTTCAGGATTTCAGTAGTGTATCAACTTTATTTTTGATTGGGAAATATATGTGAAGTAGCTAGATATATATTCTTGAAGTCGCAAGCCTGGTCAGGGTTATTAAACAGGTTTATGAGTCTAAATGCTGTTGGTTCTTAAGTTTGTATTATGAAAGTTTTGTATGTTTATGTAATCATATCTGAGACAAGCCAGATAGAACATAGATTGGCAACATCAGGCCAGGAAGAATATAGATTGGCAACATCATGGCAAATATCTGGGATGAAATTTTTGGAGCTTTTTGGTGTATTTGGTCATAGAAATGATTGTTTCACTTATTTTCAGCATCAAATTCTGTTATTACTAAACCTTGATCTAGTCCATCTGATGTCTATGGCTATGGATTTCAAACTGAACTCAATTCTTACTTACAACAATTAGTCTATTCAATATTATTCTCTTATTTAGTATTATTCTCTTGTTTGCTTATGCATTTGGTGAATCAGACCATGCACTCAAAGTGGTCTTATCCTTTTGGCGAATCAGACCATGCACTCAAGGTGGTCTTAGTAGCTAATTCTGAATTTTCTTAGTCACACTCACATTGGACAGACCATCTGGCATCACACTTCTCTTCCCCTCTCTAATGAAGCATGCAGGTTTTATATCTATTTCTTATGATGTTAAACTATGTGATATGTTGGTATGCCTGTGGATGGTAGGCAGTGGGTTAAAGTCCAAAGAAGCATGCATACCTTAAACCTAAGGTGGGTTATATT
>LPNX010788393.1:100885-125202 GCA_001517045.1 Pseudotsuga menziesii | reverse complement strand
TTATTACTAAGTTTTTTTTCTTACCCCAAGGCCAAACACCATGTAGAATAGGGCTTAGGCTTGCAGGTTGGGAATATTAGTCAATTAATATGTTTTTATAATTTCCAAGAGTGGATTCTAATGCTTGGGGAATTTCCATAAAAAAGAACAAGACTAAATTCCAAAAAGAACAAAGACCTTTTATCGCCTCTATGTTTTTTCATCTCTTGTTTTGATCACCTTGAAAGGGAGAAGGTTGGACCATTTGACTCAAACTGAACTCAAAATTGTTGCAAGAGAAGCAAATGCTACACATAGGTTAACAATGCAATCTCTTTCGTGGGAGAGGACAAAGGTTGCTACACTGTCTATAAGAACAAGGTCTCTAAGGGAAAAGTTGTTCAAATCTGCAGGAAGGAAGGATGTGTTTAGGTTTTGCAAGGATGTGTGTGAGGCTCATAAGCAAGGAAAATTACAAGGTAAAGATGCAGTTTGGGAATTTGTTCAAGATATATTTCACAACCTAGTTCGTTCAAAGTCGGGTAGAAGGTATAGTGCATCCACTCAATCCATTTATGAGATGATTAAGTTATGGGGAGGTCCTAGATTACATAGCTTTATTAGCTTGAATTTGGATGGCCCTTCGATATCTACGACTTTAAGGAAAGTTAGAAAATCATTGACATATATCCCAGGGGAACAAGAGTACATTTTTGAGACAATCGGAAAAGTTTATGCTTCCTATAAATCCAAACATGGTATAGAGGGTCCAATTCCCGTATGCCTTGCTGAAGATGAAACTGTTGTGAAAAAATATGTAAGGTGGGTAGCAAAAAGTGATACATTGGTGGGTTTTTGTGGTAAGAAAGAAGAACATAAGTGCCAATCACATTTCTTGGTGACAGTTGGTGAGGGTGCTGCAGGCTATGAGACTATTACAGATGCCTTCAAGAATTGTGTGATTGGCCATTATGCACGTGTTATTATTGCAAACCCTTTACATGAGAAGCTTCCTCATTTGGTTGTGGTTGTTCATCCAATGTGCAACAAGTTTGATGCAAATTTTGTCCATTGACAATGGGAAAAATTAGAAGACCTATGGAAGAAACATGTGGAATATTTTTTAGGACCTTTTATTGGTCATTCTTCAGATGGGGATAGTAGGAGAAGAATGCTTATGATGAAGGATTATTACTCAACGACAGGCATGAGATATCAAATTCCTTGGGAAGGGTGGAGACTAACTGGGTTTAATGATGGATTTAAAGTAACAGGACTTCATGACCATGATTACATCCACAATGGCAAAAAGCTAGTGAATCCTTTGTTTAGTGGTCGACGAGATTTGATTGTTGGAAAATAGTTGATTAGTTTTAACCATGTAAGAATGGTTTATAACAATTTTAAAGTGGATGACCACAAGCTTAAAATTGAGGATATAGAGAGGATTGATCGCCAAAACTAGAGTTCAGCACAACACATTGCTTCAAGGCATGTCCAGAGGTGCTTGAAGGAAATGAGATGTACAGGTGGCAGGACAGAGAGGACATCAGGTATAGAGACCTATCTAGAAATCATTGCTGACTGTATTGATATTTTTTGTCTCCTAGTTTAACTCTTTGGGAAAGAGTGCAAAATTCTTCAAGAGTCCATCATTTCTTCACCTTATGGCTATGTTGGGTCAGAGAACAAGAAGATACTAATGTCAACATTAATTTCATTAGTAGAGAGGCATATCAAGATGTGAAAATTTCTTGCCACTTTGCGGTTTTGTTGATGAGATTATTTCGTGATCAATACTCTAACTTACCATGTGCATTACACCTGACTGGGTCAGATGTATGTGAGAACTTCTTTAGAAAAGTCAGTGGCATGGTTGGAGTAGAGAGGGAATATGATTTTTCTAACTTACTTCATGCTATTGGAACCCTTAATAGAGTTGCTGAAGAAGAATTGAATCCCAAAGGGCTTCGTTTCAATAAATCTCATAAGAAACAAATGAGTATCTGGAACAAATTGCATCAACAAACAGTAGAGGAAGGTGATGTCTTGTCACAATATGATTCAATTTCCACCGATAATAAAATTATAGAAGCTCTCAAGATAGGATTGGAGGATGCACAGGGAATTTTACAAGGTCTTGGCATGCAACCAAAAATACACACAGAAGATTCTTGGTGGTTTGAACCATGGATAGAGGATCACAATGTTCCAACATTTGAAGATGTGGATGAAGTAGTTGATAATTCTCCACCGGGTCATTCGACATCCATATTCCAATCTTCGTCTTTTATGGTACTCAATGATAGTGAATTGCAAACGATGGAAAGTGAGTGGAGGCATGAGTTGGATGGAATTTTAGATTCCGTTGATGAAAATGTAAACATATCTACCAAACCAGTGGTGGAGCTCGATGGAAAGGACATGTACAAATCTTGTTTGGTTAGTCAATTGAATGGAAACCCGACATTATCGAAAGATAGATTGACTAAAGTGAGGAATGGAGTATACTTCAGGAGAGATGAGAGGGCCCCCAAAAAGGGTGTTGCAATTGGTTTTGGAATTGGATCAGATTGTGCGGTGTTGTTTAAGAGAAAGTCTATAGCTGTAGCTGAACGTACTACAAGAAAATGTGTATGTCAAAGTACAGAGCATGACGTTTCTTCTAGGACTTGGTACATTGGAAAAGTTTAAAGAATAAGAAAGAAGGATGGTAATAGGGTGTTTGATTACCATAATGACATTGATCTTTTGGATAGGCATGAAGGTGTTGAGTGGCACTAGGATGGAGAGTATCCCTGTTGGTATAGGTAATCTCTTTCGACTTCAATTTTTGTCTTTTTGTAATTGCTACCCGTTAAAAAATTTACCATGTGAAATAGGGAAACTTGAAAAGCTCAAATATTTAGATATTCTGGGACTTTGTTACTTAGAGTTTATTCCAGAGGAGATTAAAATGCTTTCAAACTGCAAGATTCTAGAAATCTCCATCCACGAGCTTGAGATGATAAAGGAATTTGTCGTATTGGACCACCTTTAAAAGGGGAGGATTTGAAGGATTTGTTATTACTTTACGATGTGAAATAGCGAAACTTGAAAAGCTCAAATATTTAGATCTTAAGGGACTTTGTTAATTATAGTTGATTTCAAAGGAGATTAAAATGCTTTCAAAGGAGATTAAAGTGCTTTCAAAGTGCAAGATTGTAGAAATCTCCATCCAATAGCTTGAGATGATAAAGGACTTTCCTTTTGGACCACCTTTAAAAGGGGGAAAGGATTTGTTATTACTTTTACTTTATGTATAAATATAAATTTTTAATAAAGATAATTAACCATTTTTTAATGTAAATTATTGAAACTTAGGGTTTTACATTTAATTTAGTTCATTGCCAAGCATTTTTTATCCTCTTATATAGCTACTTTAAAAACCATTAGCATGATATGCAACCCAAAAAAATTAGGATTTCACACATATATGGTCTAATGTGATGTTTCTCTTTCTCTTTATATATATTTTTAATAGTTAAAATATTTTTATGGTCTTCTAACAAATAAAAATTGAGTTAGAGGTAAACCATTTGCTCATCAATTTGGTGGATTAATATTAATAACAAAAAATGCATGCAATTTTTCTAAATTTTATTTCATTCATATTTATTTTACAAGTAACATACCAATAAACAACATTTTTTGCTTTCAATGACTTTGTTTTGATATTCTTAGAAATATTGAAGCATAAAGAAGCACATACATAATAGGAACTATAATTTTACTATGGAAAAAGAAACCAATATATATCTATTAGCCTTAACCAAGGCATGGCCAATCCCACCAACAATGGTCATCCATTGGAATCTTACGATGGAGTTACTTAAGCCTTTAAATAGGTTTTATCACATGCTAATACCATGGGCATGTAAACCACCAACAATGAACCCATTATTGACAAAATCAAGGTTATATTAATGTTGGAGCAGGGTCCCGCAGCTACAGGAAAAGCTGCTATTTTGGAACGAGTAAGTCAAAGGTAACAATACCTGAGCGGCTGAGAAGAGAGAGCTCAACCACTGCACTTAAGGCAGTGGCGTAGACAGGAGGGCTCAGCTACCCTCATAAATGGAAAATGAGCAACAAGCCGATGTATTGAAGACGAAGGACAGAAAAGAAAGCGGTGCCTGTACCCACGATCAGCGCCGGGAAGCGTGGAAGACTGCAGAAAGCTGTGGTGTGACGGAAAGCGACAGTTCAAGTACAGATAGGCCGACTGTCACAGTTAGTGTTTTTGGGTTACTGTTGGGACAGGCCCATAGTGTTGTAATGGAGAGACCTTCGGGCCGCCTATAAAAGGATGTAATTTGTATTATGAAATGTTAGCTATTCAGACAATTAACCAGGCAGAGAGTCAGTTAGTCTGTTAGCTCATAGTCATTTTGTGTGGTAGAAGAGTCGAGCTCTGGTTCTGTTATTCAGTCTGTAGTTGTCTTACTGGAACCAGTAGCTGGCTCCTAGAGCATGTATGTAACAATCCGCACGGATTGAGAGAGAGAGAGAGAGAGAGAGAGAGAGAGAGAGAGAGAGAGAGAGAGAGAGAGGAAGAGTATATTGTAAGAAGGCAATATAGAAAGAGAAGAGATCTAAGAGAGAAGGGCTCCTAGCTGTGTGTGTGGACTTACCCAGAAGATCTTTGGCTGCATAGTAGATTGCAGCGGAACTGTGTTTACTCTCTCAAGATATAATATAAAAACCAGTTCCTGTGGATGTAGCTTCCTTCCTGGGAGGTGAACCACGTAAAATTAGTGTGTTGTGCGACTGTTTCATATGATTGTGCTTTACTTAGTTGCTATCTATATCTGTTACATGAATGTTGTATATCAGTTAGTAAACGTCTGTATGTTCTCATTCAGTTACAGCATTATAGAATGTTAAAGGCAAGTTGAATGTATCAAGTGTCTACATATGAGTTTATCAGTGCTTGATCCACACAGTAGAGCTAGCAGTTGCTGTGTTAAGTAATTCCAATATGCTTAGTTCAGCAAGTTGAGTACAATTGATGTTGAGTGTGTTGAACTGTGGAAGTTCAAGTAAGATTGTTTAACACCCTGTTGAAGGTTAGCCAAGTTATTCCACCCAGTGAGAAAGCCTTGGACCTTGAGAGTCATATTCAGTTGACTGTAGAGATAGGAGATATCGTATCGTTAGAGGAGCTGCGGTGTGGGATATTGCAGGCAAGGGGTTGAGTAGAAGAGAATGTGTACGCATCGTCTGAGAGACTACGACGATAAGGGTCGTTCCCTTGTCAGAGCTAGCGAGTAAGAGAGAACAGCGCTGTGCAGAGAGATCCCGCTGGCTAAGAAGAGTCAGGAGACTCTAGGATGCCACAGAACCTGGTTGAAGACACTTGAGTCTTCAGCCAAGCCATCCAAGATCACTTCGGGTGAGACTTCAGGCCGTTCTGGGGTCTGTCGCCGAAAGGGCCAGTGAGCTAGGGGTATTGTTGGTACATTACAAGTAAACATGGGTTTGCCCAGTGTTAGCCAACAAATGGTTCCGTTGCCGGATTTGAACAGAGCTAATGCTCTGTTGGCATCCTACTAACGACGAACTCAACCAGTGGGTTGGGTCTAAGGAAAAAAAATTTGCTGTGACAGAAAACAAGAGTCCTAGGCTTAGTACAGAGGAATAGATACAAAAACATATCTTCACCAACCTGCATCAGATATTTTTTGCGACCTATGCAAATGAGTTGTACGACTAGTTATCAAAGCTGACTGATAAGAATATATTCAAGAAGAAAAGAAACATCGTCTGGACACCAGAGCTGATTCAGACTGTGAGGAGCATAGATAATCTTGTTTCACGGGCAGTGGACTTCTGGCTTGCAAATTTGCTGGAAGGCTTCATTACCGAGTTTGCAGTTGATCAAAGAAAGAGTTTTAGCGAAGCCGAGAGGTACTTCTTCAAAGGATATCGTGGTAAGTACTTAAACTCTTTAAACTTGTCCATTAAGATGCTATTACATGAAAAAGGAGTACTCGATATATATTCAGATGAATAAGTTCAGTAAGTGTAATGTCACAAGAGTTTGAGAGCGATTTTGATGAACTTGGACGTACATGTAGTGGTAAGAAATATAAAGTAGATTTCAGATCTTCTTTCCTTGAAGACATTTCAGACACTACTAGAGAACAAAACCAGAATAATATAGAGACAACATTAGGGGGTATCCCTTACCATCCTTATACCCCACAGAAAACAACCGGGACTCAGAATAATCCCGCAGGAACTACATCTAGTAGTTCACCTACAGCACATACTACCGCTACATCGCCTACATCTATACCGCCAAGTGGTAGTAATACAGCACATCAGCATCCACCATGTAGAAACAGAATGGGGGATGATATGAAACTACCTACCTTCAAGGGTACAGGGGCAGAAGACCTGGAACAACACTGGTTCCTATGTGAAGCAATATGGACTATTAAAGGGATCCAGGATGATAATAGTAAACTTGTACAGTTCGTCACCACACTCAGAGAATGAGCCTTAACATGGTATATGAAGTATACCTCAGCGCTACCCAGAACGCTCATACAGGTTAGGACCGCTATGATCAAAGAATTTAAGAAACCTAAGTTTGAGTCACAGTGTATAATAGAGCTCAAAGACATTAAACAATTACCTTCAGAGTCAGTATGGGACTTTGATCAGAAATTCAAAGCCCTCATAGACCAAGTTAGCTTTGAGTTTGCACCAGAGTAGCATAAGGAATGGTTTATTGCAGCACTGCTCCCGCATATCAGACATCCACTAATGCAGCAGAGACTCCATACACAGGATGAAGCGTTGGAGATGGCAATGAAACTAGAGGCTTCACCTCTAGCTGAGACCAGTATAGGTATGACAAACCTGCAGAACCAGTTAGCTAATCTCACCTTACAACTGCATGAGATTAGAAAAGGAAAAGAGATTGCACAAGAACTATGGTGCACAAAGTGTAAAGCACAGGGCCATACTAAAGATAACTGTCAAGTATTTGTTGAATATTTATCAAGTGGGGCTACTAACCCCTTAGCACAGACCCAAGGGCCGTGGTGTGAACTTTGCAGAACAAGAGGACACAGACCTCAGGAATGCCCTCTACTTCAGAAGTATGTACAGACCCCTAAGAACTTATACTGTAACTTCTGTAAGTCAGTCGGCCATGATGAACATAATTACAGAGCCTACGATCTCATGATAGAGAGAAACCATGACTTGTATAGAGTCCAGTTAGAAACACCGGGTCCAGCAGCAGGACCATAGCATGAACTGGCTCATGTTGGCCATGGAGGAGGATTTAGAGGATGAGGCCATGGAGGAGGCTTTGGCCGTGGCCGTGGATCGATCACTTGTTACAACTGTGGAGTTGTAGGACATTATGCTAGGGATTGCCAGAACCCTACTACGACATGTAATTATTGCAAATCTTATGATCACCCTATAGAAGAATGTCCTGTCTTGTTAGCCAAGATTAGGGAACCTAAGCCAGCAGTACATTAGAACATCCAGCTTATTGCTGCTGAGCAGAAGGAACCAGAGCTAAGAATCAATATTGTGACTCGTAGCAGTGCTTCCACTAGTGGGACATCGCAGGATACCAAAAAGAACACAGGTCTGGAGTGGTTGCACAAAGCTACTAATAAATCAACACCAGTTGACCTGCAGAAGAATAAAGAAACATTTTAGGAAGCTAAAAATTTCTTTAATGAACCTACACAATCAGGATCGCATATACAGCCGTCTAGGGGAATACCACAGCAAACACCTTGTGGTGTTAGTCCTGTGCAGATATCACAGGCTACCACATCAAGAAGGTGCGACGAGTATGAGTCGACAGGAAGCGTACAATCCTTCCTACGGAGTTGCTTGAAACTCGTAAGAAATGAGAAAGCTATCGGAGAGCTTCAGCACATCATAGATCAGTGTCATCTGTATTCTTCTGTGAGCAGTGTGCAGTGTGCTGTTCATAATATTATGGGCCATACAAGAATAGGAAGAGAGATGCGACTCGCAGCACAAGTTGGAGAATTTGAAATGGATGAGGTGATCCTAGACTTAGGATCGAAAGTTAATGTTCTGACTAAACAGACATGGGAATAGATGGGTAGCCCTAAGTTAGCCAGATCGCCTATCCATTTACGCTTAGCCAATCAACAGAGGGTATCACCACTGGGTCGATTACCGCAAGTGCCAGTTGACATTGATGGAGTTCGCAGTTTTGCAGACTTTGAAGTTATAGAAATCATTGGCGATAGTAGACCATATCTAGCTCTACTAGGTATTGATTGGGTAATCGATAACATGGCTGTTATCGATTTAAAGAAAAGACAAATGACCTTTGAGGATACACAGATCCGGGTCATCGCACCGTTGGATCCTTTTCAGGGTCCTAGATATATTGAACCTATCCGAGCAGAGGAAGAGGTACATAATATGGAGAGCCTCTATCAAATGACTGCTAATCAAAGTGATTACATCAACCCAACTGCAGAAGGAAATATCAGTTGGCGATGCGACAACTCATGCGCATCGAATTCAGATGTTGGTCTAGAGAACTGGCATAACAGACTTTATGAAGTCTCAGCTCGCAGATGTGCGTGTATGACTAAGTCACTACGATGGATAGGAGAAGAGGTTAGGGATATTCCGTCATTTGATGGCTTAGTGGACGTCAACGACTCTTTATACCAGTTTGAACAAGAAATTCCTTATGAGCAGAGGATGTCAGCTATTGACCTTACAGTAAGAGCCACACCTGCTAGATGGTGGCACGCACATAAAGAACATATCGCATCATGGGATGACTTCAAGAGATTGACGGCGATTAGGTTTTATAATGACAAGGAGTGTCTTCGACAGAAATATACAGGAGAAAGTGACCCCAGGTCACATATTCAGCTTTGTGAGCAGAATTGGTTGGACATTCCCGAGGATGAATGGGTTCACCTATTCATTCACACTTTAGACCAAATTCCAAAGAATTGGTACACTGAGACTGAGTTGCGCAGAGGAACCATTACATGGCCACTTATGATAGACAGCTTTGAACTCAATTTCACTTTTGAATCTGAGTATCCAACCATTGATCATGCTTTAGACGTTATAAAGATTAAGATATTTGAGGACTGTACCCTATCAGTACATACTCAGCCCGAGTGGGCCATCCAGTTAGAAGATGCATTCGAGTGTTATAACTTTGTAGCAGAACCAGAGGATGAGGATGGGGATCCTCACAACATCAACATTCCAGAGTTAGAAGGGACTCGCGATGTTGATGGACCAAATCTAGAGACTCCAGCTATCACGGAGCCTATCAAGATTAAAAAGATCAACATTGGCACAGAAGCAGAACCAAAGTTTGCCTCTATTGGAGACTATTGGGATGATAAAACGGTAGCACAAATCCCAAACTTGTTACATGACTATCAGGACCTATTCACCACTAAGTTCACAGAAATGAAGGGAATAGTTGGAGATTTGGGAGTCATGCGGATACCTTTAAAAGAGGATGCTAGGCCAGTTAAACAACGTCCATATAGACTAAATCCGTGCTATAAAGAAAAAGTTAAGGACGAGATCGATAAGATGCTAGCAGCAGGCGTCATCGAACTAGTAGAAGAAAGCGAGTGGGTTAGTCCCATGGTTGTACAGGAAAAAAGACCAAGGGAGAAATCAGGATCTGTGTCGATTTGCGCAAACTCAATGACGCGTCGATCTTCATGACCCATTTCCGACACCTTTTACTGATGAAGTGTTAGACAATGTGGGAGGACAGGAGGTCTATTCCTTCATTGATGGCTTTTCAGGCTATCACCAAATTAGAATCCATCAAGAGGATCACTATAAGACCACTTTGCGACAGAATGGGGCTCATTCTAGTATACGGTAATGCCCTTTGGTCTTAAGAGTGCACCAGCTATTTTCTCCAGAGTAGTAGTTGTTGTATTTAAGGTATACATCCATAAATTCTTAGAAGTCTATTTTGATGACTGGACTGTATTTGGATTAATCGACAAGCATATAGGAGATTTAAGACTGATGTTAGAGAAATGTAGGCAATATCAAATTTCGCTTAACTTGAAGAAATGTATATTCTGTGCGCCATTTGGTATTTTGTTGGGTCATATTGTTTGCAGACAAGGCTTGATGGTAGATCATGAAAAGATTTCCATCATTGTAAATCTTCCAGCGCCCAACTCAGTCAAGCAACTAAGGACAATGCTCGGTCATACCGGGTACTATAGAAAATTCATCAAGGGTTATGCAAAGATCACAGTACCTATGGAAAAGCTGTTAAAGAAAGACGTGAAATTCCTATGGAATGAGGAATGCCAGCACAGTCTAGACACACTAAAAGAGAAGATGGTTATAACACCCATCTTAGTATTTCCATATTGGCACAAGCCATTTCATGTACATGTGGATGCATCTGGCATCGTACTGGGGATCGTCTTAACCCAACCAGGAGAAGGGGGTATCGATCACCCTATCGCATACTCAAGCAAAAATCCATCTAACGCAGAAAATAACTACACCACTACAGAAAGAGAAGGATTAGCTATGGTGTATGCTCTACAGAAGTTCAGGCACTACCTGTTGGGTGCCCCATTCAAGATGTTCACTGACCATTCCGCTCTAAAGTACTTGGTCAATAAGCCAGTGTTAGGGGGAAGGATCTGCCAATGGTTACTCCTATTTTAGGAGTATGATTTTGAAATTATTGTAAAACCTGGAAGATTGAATGCCGAACCTGATCACCTATCGTGAATAGACTCAGGAGAAGAACTAAGTAACTTAGAAGATAATTTGCCGGATGCGCAATTATTTTCTATCCAGATCACAGACGAGTACGACGCTGATATTATTCACTTTCTCACTACAGGGTGGGCACCTGTTGAGTTTAATAAGCAGCAAAAGAAGCAGTTAGTTGTTAAAGCAGTAGACTTCACTTTGATCGCAGGACAATTATACAAGTTAGGTCCAGATGAAGTCTTGCGCAGATGCGTTATGCCGCATGAGAAAGAGGCCATTATCAAAGAAGCACCTTCAGGTGCTGCAAGAGGTCATTTCGCAGGAAATCCGACCATGCAGAAAATTCTAACTGCAGGATTATGGTGGCCTACTTTGCATAAGGATACTAAGGAATTTTGCAGATGTTGCGATATCTGCCAGAGGGTAGGAAAACCTTCACGGAGAGATGAAATACTGCTACAACCATAGATTACACTGTGGGCATTTGACAAGTGGGCTATAGATTTTGTGGGTCCTATTAACCCACCAGGAAAATGAACTGGTGTGAGATACATCATCACAGGAACATAATACCTCACCAGATGGGAAAAGGCCAAAGCAGTAAGGAATTGTGATGCTGCTACAGCTGCACAGTTCATTTTTGAAAACATCATCAGTAGATTTGGATGTCCAGTAATTTTGATGAGCGATCAAGGCACACATTTTTTGAATCGCACTATTGAGGCCTTGACGGAGGAATTCCAGATACAGCACCATAAGAGCCCTCCCTACCACCCACAAGATAATGGTACGGTGGAGGCCTTTAACAAGATTCTAGAAAATTCTCTTACTAAGATCTGTAACAACCGAAGAGATGATTGGGACCTAAGGGTTAATGCTGTATTATGGGCGTATAGGACTACATGCAAGAAACTTATAGGACAAATGCCTTTTAGCTTGGTGTATGGACAAGAGGCTATTATGCCTATGGAATATATTATTCCCAGTTTAAGAGTTACTCAAATTACCGGGATGACTGATACAGACACGATGAATGAAAGGCTAACGAAGCTGCTTGCCTTAGAGGAAGACAGGTTCATCGCAGGATTTCATCAGAAAGTGCAGAAGGCACGAGAAAAATCTTGGCATGACAGGCATATAAAGAGCAAGACTTTTCAGACAGGAGACTTAGTGCTCCTCTATGATAGTAAGTTTATTAAGTTTCCGGGGAAGTTCAGGACGCATTGGTTGGGGCCATATCAAATACAACAAGTTACAGAAGGAGGTGTCGTTTAGCTCAGCAAACTGAACGGGGATCTTCTTCCCACTTTGATTAATGGCAGTAGGCTTAAGCTTTATAGTGATAGCTACTCCACCTCCTAGCCCTAACTCAGATAGTGTATGTGAGTGTAGATGCCCAGTGTAGTTGAAAGGAGGCATCGCACCGGTAAGTAGTCTACAACAACAACAAAAAAATATTCTAAGTATGGAGTAAGTTTGTTTTACGCAGGAGATGTGGTGTGGCATTGCAGCAAGGCAATGCTTCCCCATGCCATGTAGACAAGTTTGAAAAAGGATAGAAGGCCAGTCACTTCACCTTCTGACAAGCAGTTAATCCGGATATGACAGGTATCCGTTGCCCTAGATTTGGCAATAGTATAATGATTTTTCCAGATTTGGTAAAATCTCTAATGAGATCGGCGCCTGCACACATGTTTCGAGTTAAATTTGATTGGATTTTAGCAATTAATGAGGATCGAAACGACGGGTGTTGTCTTTTCCATGCAATTAATACTGTCGACGGGTCTAGCCTAGAGGACCATTTCTTCAGAGATTATTGCCTTCATTATAAATACACAGATCATTCACACAGAAGGGTTACTTTTGAGATTTCAGAGAGTTAATAGAGCAATTTGCAGAGATATTATAGTTACAGAGTGCTGTTTTTCCCTAATTTCACAGCCATTTCTAGTCCAGAGTATTGCACCGAGTGGTTTCTGTTTGAGACAGAACCTTTAGAAGACATTGTGAGACGATTCCAGAGTGGTGGCCTTGTGTCTGATATGACGACGCCGCCCAAGGTTGTGACATTAGATACATCACAGGTTAGACAGCCGCCAAGGATGAGGAGTCAAGCTCAGATAGTAGAAGAGTCCATCCCAGAGAAGAAAATAAGAAAGATGAGAAGGTCCATGAAGATAAGAAAACAGAGAAGAAAAGTGAGAAAAAGAAAGAGAGGGGCTCCCTGCTATGCACGCGGAGTTTCCCAGAAGATCTCACGGAAAGAAAAAAGGACCAAGAAATAGGCATCCGAGACTCAGAAAAACAAAAGGAAAAGGGCAAGAAAAGATAAGAGAGACCAACAAACTAAGTTTACAGAAGACGATGCCAAATATCGAAGAAAGACCATGCATATGGGAGGGCCGGTTATGGTATCATCAAAGACAAAAATGACAAAGAAGGTAGTTACATTAAAGATGGAAAAGGACAAGCTATGGAAATAGACAGCTACTTTTCATATATTTAGAATGATGATGGCTTTGATGAATCTGTTCGGAAAAGCGTTCCAGTAGAATTCGAGGTGAATGGTACAACCCCGACCTGGTCAGTAGGAGGAGAGATTGTTGCAACACAGTTAGCAGCCTATAAATGGTTCACCATTTATTCTGGAGAGTCACTTAAGGAACGTGTTGACAATATTTGAGACAAACGAAACAAGAGTGTGTCGAAGCTATGGAGAAATAAGTCGCAGGACTTCGAGAGAGACTTACAAGGACTTCGCAAGAAGCCAAGGAGAAGCTACATCAAGAGAAACCAGCTGTTAGTGGCTCAGGGGCGAGCCACAAGTAAGTGTTAGGGGATTGTTGGAGCAAGGTCCCCCAGCTACAGGAAAAGATGTTGTTTTGGAATGAGTAAGTCAAAGGTAACAGTACCTGAGTGGCCGAGAAGAGAGAGCTTAACCACTGCACTTAAGGAAATGGTGTAGACAGGAGGGCTCAGCTACCCTCATAAATGGAAAAGGAGCAACAGGCTGAGGTATTGAAGATGTAGGACAGAAAAGGAAGCGGCGCCTGTACCCACGATCAGCGCCGGGAAGCGTGGAAGACTGTAGAAAGCTGTGGTGTGACGGAAGGCGGCAGTTCAAGTACAGATAGGCCGACTGTCACAGTTAGGGTTTTTGGGTTATTGTTGGGACATGCCCACAGTGTTGTAATGGCGAGACCTTCGAGCCACCTATAAAAGGATGTAATTTGTATTGTGAAAGGTTAGCTATTTAGACAATTAACCAGGCAGAGAGTCAGTTAGTCTATTATCTCATAGTCATTTTGTATTGTAGAAGAGTGGAGCTCTGGTTTTGTTATTCAGTCTGTAGTTATCTTACTGCAACCAGTAGCTGGCTCCTAGAGCATGTATGTAACAATCCGCAGGGATTGAGAGAGAGAGAGAGAGAGAGAGGAAGAGTATATTGTAAGAAGGCAATATAGAAAGAGAAGAGATCTAAGAGAGAAGGGCTCCTAGCTGTGTGTGCAGAGTTACCCAGAAGATATCTGGCTGCATAGTATATTGTAGCGGAACTGTGTTTACTCTCTCAAGAAATAATATAAAAACTAGTTCCTGTGGACGTAGCTTCCTTCCTGGGAGGTGAACCACGTAAAATCAGTGTGTTGTGCGACTGTTTCATGTGATTATGCTTTACTTAGTTGATATCTGTATCTGTTACATGAATGTTGTATATCAGTTAGTAAACGTCTGTATGTTCTCATTTAGTTACAACATTATAGAAGGTTAAAGGCAAGTTGAGTGTATCAAGTGTCTGCATATGATTTTATTAGTGCTTGATCCACACAGTAGAGCTAGTAGTTACTGTGTTAAGTAATTCCAATATGCTTAGTTCAGCAAGTTGAGTACAGTTGATGTTGAGTGTGTTGAACCGTGGAAGTTCAAGTAAGATTGTTTAACACCCTGTTGAAGGTTAGCCGAGTTATTCCACCTAGTGAGAAAGCCTTGGACCTTGAGAGTCATATTGAGTTGACTGTAGAGATATCACAGTAGAGATAGGCGATATCGCACCGTCAGAGGAGCTGCAGTGTGGGATATCGTAGGCGAGGGGTTGAGTAGAAGAGAATGTGTACGCATTGTCCAAGAGACTACGACGCGATAAGGTTCGTTCCCCTATCAGAACCAGCTAGTAAGAGAGAACAGCGCTACGCAGAGAGATCTCGCTGGCTAACAAGAGTTAGGAGACTTTAGGATGCCACATAACCTGGTTGAAGACACTTGAGTCTTCAGCCAACCCATCCAAGATCACTTCGGGTGAGACTTCAGGCTGTTCTGCGGTCTGTCGCCGAAAGGGCCAGTGAGCTAGGGGTATTGTTGGTACATTACAAGTAAACCCGGGACTTCCCAGTGTTAGCCAACAATTAATCAGTCTATAACCTAGTCAAGTTTAAAATAATAGCCCCCCTTTAAACTTGAATTGGGGTAACCACTAACCACCCTCAGTTTTTTATAAATTATGTTGGAATACAACATGCCCCCTGTCACCTAAATCTACATCTAGTATTTATACTAGTGATTCATTAAACCATGCATACACATGCCTAAATAAGTATTACATCCATATGCCCATTTGCATTGTGGTTAAATTCAACTCGAAATAAAAATGCTTACAATACAATGAGTTGAGTACTTCATCCTCTATCTTTCATGTGCTTCTTCAACCTTGTTGCATGTCCACGTGCTTATGCGAATGGTATTGTCACATGTGTAAAACCACCTTTGACCAATGAAGCCATGTAGAATGTAGTGACTTCCACAACATACCCATCTTACAGTATAGAACCAACACACAAATCTCTTTCCCTTGAACTTCCAACAATAAATTTACAATCAAGTTAAAACAAGAAATACACACTATAAGCATAAAGTAGCATAGCCTCACAAAATCCATACACATGGTTAAGTTGATGAGAGTATTTCTGTAGGTTTTCTTGTTATTGCTAATGTCATCATAACCACAAACCATAGTAACCCACATAATATGTCCATCCACAGTTGACTTGTATCAGTACTCCACCCACCAAACTTTATGAATGGTGCATCTGTGTTCCATTGCAACTTCCCGTGCATTCTTGTAGCATTCTCATCATTTTCACCTCATAAATAATGTCATTAGTTCTAGCACGAATTCCAACAGCACTAGCAATGCTCAAAACAATAGATATAGATGCTCAAATAATGTATATATGTTGCAAGTATACATAAGGATACGATGATCCACCCCATGCTAAGAGAAGAGATCCATAACCCCCTAATCTTAGTGAGCCGAAGAATATTCGGCTCACACAAATAATCACCAAAATACTTGGATTATTAAATAAGCCATAAGAATGGAATATAATATAGTATTAGGTCTGAGTCTTTGCCGGAATTGGGATGTCCGAAATTGGTTTCTCTGGCATTGGGAGAAAATAGAGGTATGGGAAAGATTTCAGACGGCTTTTTTCTCAACTTCACGTCTTTGAAGGTATTGGAGCTAAGTTGGATACATGCTTTAAAATCATTGCCCCCATCATTGTGGCAATTGACACAACTTGAGTTTCTGGACTTGACTGGCACTAACATGGAGAGTATCCCTGTTGGTATAGGTAATCTCTTTCAACTTCAATTTTTGTTTTTTTGTAATTGCCACCCGTTAAAATCATTACCATGTGAAATAGGGAAACTTGAAAAGCTCAAATATTTAGATCTTCAGGGACTTTGTTACTTAGAGTTTATTCCAAAGGAGATTAAAATGCTTTCAAAGTGCAATATTGTAGAAAGCTCCATCCACATGCTTGAGATGATAAAGCAGAAACTTTAGAAGGTAGAGGAGATAATGGAGATGATATCGGGCTTTTGTCGTGGACCACCTTTAAAATGAGGAAAGGATTAGTTATTACTTTCACTTTATGTAGAAATATAAATTTTTAATAAAGATGATTAACAATTTTTTTATGTAAATTATTGAAACTTAGGGTTTTACATTTAATTTAGTTGATTGCCAAGCATTTTTTATCCTCTTAAAACAATTAGCATGATATGCAACCCAATAAAATCAGGATTTCACACATATACGGTCTAATGTGATGTTTCTCTTTCTCATTATATATATTTTTAATAGTTAAAATATTTTTATGGTCTCTTTCTCTTTATATATATTTTTAATAGTTAAATTATTTTTATGGTCTTCTAACAAATAAAAATTGAGTTAGAGGTAAACCGTTTGCTTATCAATTTGGTGGATTAATATTAATAACAAAAAATGCATGCAATTTTTCTAAATTTTTCATTCATTCATATCTATTCTAAAAGCAACATACCAATAAACAACATTTTTTGCTTTGAATGACTTTGTTTTGATATTCTTAGAAATATTGAAGCATAAAGAAGCACCCACATAATAAGAACTATAATTTTACTATAGAAAAAGAAACCAATGTATATCTATTATCCTTAACCAAGGCATGGCCAATCCCGCCAACAATGGTCATCCATTGGAATCTTACAATGGAGTTACTCAAGCCTTTAAATAGGTTTTATCACATGCTAATACCATGGGCATGTAAACCACCAACAATAAACCCATTATTGACGAAATCAAGGTTCTATTAATCAGTCTATAACCTAGTCAAGATTAAACTAATAGACCCCCTTTAAAATTGACTTGGGGTAACCACTAACCCCCCTCAGTTTTTTATAAATTATCTTGGAATACAACATGCCCCCCTATCACCTAAATCTACATCTAGTCTTTATACTAGTGATACATTAAACCACACATACACATGCCTAAATAAGTATTACATCCATATGCCCATTTGCATTGTGGTTAAATTCAACTCGAAATAAAAATGCTTACAATACAATGAGTTGAGTACTTCATCCTCTATCTTTCATGTGCTTCTTCAACCTTGTTGCATGTCCACCTGCTTATGCCAATGGTATTGTCACATGTGTAAAACCACCTTTGACCAATGAATCCACTTAGAATGGAGTGACTTCCACAACATACCCATCTTACAGTATAGAACCAACACACAAATCTCTTTCCCTTGAACTTCCAACAATAAATTTACAATCAAGTTAACACAAGAAATACACAGTATAAGCATCTAGTAGCATAGCCTCACAAAATCCATACACATGGTTAAGTTGATGAGAGTATTTATGTAGGTTTTCTTGTTATTGCTAATGTCATCATAACCACAAACCGTAGTAACCCACATAATATGTCCATCCACAGTTGACTTGTATCAGTACTCCACCCACCAAACTTTATGAATGGTGCATCTGTGTTCCATTGCAACTTCCTGTGCATTCTTGTAGCATTATCATCATTTGCACCTCATAAATAATGTCATTAGTTCTAGCAGGAATTCCAACAGCACTAGCAATGCTCAAAACAATAGATATAGATGCTCAAATAATGTATATATGCTGCAAGTATACATAAGGATACAATGATCCACCCCATTCCAAGAGAAGAGATCCATAACCCCCTAATATTAGTGAGCCAAAGCCAAAGAATAGTCGACTCACACAAATAATCACCAAAATACTTGGAATATTAAATAAGCTAAATGCTAATCTAGTGGCAGAATCGTATTGCTTCTGCAATCAATTTAGACCTCACTAAGTGTTCTACTGATGATGTTGATACACGGAAGATGAAGTTGTCTTCATATTTGAAGGAAAAAAGATTTTTTATGGTTTTAGATGACATGTGGATTGCAATTAATCTGAAAGAGTTGGGTGTGGAATTTGCCAGCAACAAAGGTAGCAAAATTGTTTTCTCTACCCGAAATAGAGATCTTATTCCAAAAATGAAGGTGGAAGAGTCTCTGCAATTACAACCCCTATCAACAGAGGAGTCATGGGATTTGTTTTGCAAAGTAGCTTTCCAAGGCCAAAATGTTCTGAGGGATATGGAAAATATTGCCCGAAAAGTTTCCAACGAGTGTCAAGGTTTTCCCCTTGCCATAACTATAATAGGCTCAACAATGATTAGCAACAGTAGTGTAAATGAGTGGAAGCTTGCTTTAAATCAGTTAAAAAATGTGGATCGAAATTTTCAAATTACTCATCCGGACATTGATCAAGAATTTTACTGCCGATTGAGATGGAGTTACGATTAGTTGCTAGATGCTAATTTGAAAAACTGTTTTCTTTACTGTGCCATGTTTGAGGAAGATGCAGCAATTCCTGTGGATAAATTGGTGCAGATGTGGATCGGAGAAGGTTTGTTGAAGACCAAAGAAGATGGAGACTATGACTATTTATTGGAGATCGGGAACAGCTATGCAAAGTTACTTGAAAACCGTTCCTTGTTATAGGTACATGCGTCTAGTAGGTTTGAGATTTACGTTACACTTCCTGATGTTCGGTTTGGGAATTACATTACAGTTCATGATGTTCTGCATGACCTGGCAATTCATATTGGAGAGGAGGAGAATTGTGTATTTAGGGCAGGTCAAAGTCTTGGACACCTCTGCCACATCGAGATCCCTCATGATTGCAAAAGAATATCAATGCGGCACAATAGTATTAGGTCTGAGTCTTTGCCGGAATTGGGATGTCCGAAATTGGTTTCTCTGGCATTGGGAGAAAATAGAGATATGGGAGAGATTCCGGACGGCTTTTTTCTCAACTTCACGTCTTTGAAGGTATTGGAGCTAAGTTGGATACATGCTTTAAAATCATAAAGAAGCATAAAGAAGCATGCACATAAGAGGAACTATGATTTTACTATGGAAAAAGAAATCAATATATCTCCATTAGCCTTAACCAAGGCATGGCCAATCCCACCAACAATGGTCATCCATCGGAATCTTACAATGGATTTACTCAAGCCTTTAAATAGGTTTCATCACATGCTAATACCATGGGCATGTAAACCACCAACAATAAACCCATTATTGATGAAATCAAGGTTATATTAATCAATCTATAACCTAGTCAAGATTAAACTAATAGCCTCCCTTTAAAATTGACTTGGGGTAACCACTAACCCCCCTCATTTTTTAGAAAATATCTTGGAATACAACATGCTCCCCTATCACCTAAATCTACATCTAGTCTTTATACTAGTGAATCATTAAACCATACATACACATGCCTAAATAAGTATTACATCCATATGCTCATTTGCATTGTGGTTAAATTCAACTTGAAATAAAAATGCTTACAATACAATGAGTTGAGTACTTCATCGTCTATCTTTCATGTGCTTCTTCATCCTTGTTGCATGTCCACGTGCTTATGCCAATGGTATTGTCACATGTGTAAAACCACCTTTGACCAATGAAGCCACGTAGAATGGAGTGACTTCCACAACATACCCATCTTACAGCATAGAACCAACATACAAATCTCTTTCCCTTGAACTTCCAAAAATAAATTTACAATCAAGTTAACACAAGAAATACACACTATAAGCATCAAGTAGCTTAGCCTTACAAAATCCATACACACGGTTAAGTTGATGAGAGTATTTCTGTAGGTTTTCTTGTTATTGCTAATGTCATCATAACCACAAACCATAGTAACCCACATAATATGTCCATCCATAGTTGACTTGTATCAGTACTCCACCCACCAAAATTTATGAATGGTGCATTTGTGTGCCTTGCAACTTCTCGTGCATTTTTGTAGCATTCTCATCATTTGCACCTCATAAATAATGTCATTAGTTCTAGCACTAATTCCAACAGCACTAGCAATGCTCAAAAAAATAGATATAGATGCTCAAATAATGTATATATGTTGCAAGTATACATAAGGATACGATGATCCACCCCATGCCAAGAGAAGAGATCCATAACCCCCTAATCTTAGTGAGCCAAAGAATAGTCGGCTCACACAAATAATCACCAAAATACTTGGAATATTAAATAAGCCGTAAGAATGGAATATAACATTGAATATTGAATATATAATTGATAATATATTCAATTATATATTATCTATTATATATAATTGAATATATAATAGATAATATATTCCATCGGTGGGAGAGTTGTCTAAGCTCCCGCAATGGTGGGTCACCTTCATTGAGTCCTTTTTGATCGGTGATCCGATCCTCTATCATTTCCCTATGGCCGATGATCTTGTGCCTTGGAGAATATTTTGAATTTTCTTGTAGCCTTGTCTTCCGCGGTATCGGCTCTTCCATCTTGTATTCCTTGGTGATTTCAATGACCATTCTTCCTATGTCTTCCGTGGTCACAAGCCTGGCGGTGGTCGGAAGCACTAAGTGCTACGCATCAACTTTTTAGTCCATACGACAGCCGCAACGACGGGCTGATAAACAACTAAATTCTTTCGCGGTGTCGGCGATCCGAACAACTATTTTCTGTTGACAGAATCAGTGGTTCGGACAACTAATTTCTCTCGGGGTCCATCGCCACATCGGCGATTTCGTCATCAAAATTTTGCCGACGATTTTATGCCTTAGAAAAATCTTTGAAACTTTTTCTCTTTTATTTTCACTTTCTTTCGCTGCGTCGACTTTCATAATGACTAGCAACTACTGCATCGAACGGTTAGTTCCCCAGTCACCCGCAAGGGCGGGCGCTCGATCAACTATTTTCTGCCAACAATTTCAACACTTAAACATAATTTCAAAACTTTCTTCTTCTGTTGGAAAAATATTTCTCTATCTTTCGCTGACTCTGTCGGTTCTATCTCCCTTATCCTTCGCCAATCAAGTAACTAATTTTCACTGCCATAATCCACTACACCTCAGCATCCGTGAGTGGAAGACTAAAGTGTCGACAGGTTAGTTCGATCAGCAGCCGCAACGTTGGCTCATCATCTTCGATCATTTTTTGATCGGCGGTCCAATCCGCTAATGATTTTCGATCGGTGAACTAAAGCATGATTTTGACCAGCATCGGCAGTCGGAGCTTCTCCCTGTCGGAAGACTAGTGCTTTAGGTTTCCACAACGACGGACGCACGAAACACTATCTTCTTCCGCTGGCCGACGATTTCGGGCCTTAGGAAAATTTTCAAACTTTCTTTATGGCATCAGTGGTCACAGGCTCTATCCGTTGGAGGGATAGTCTTCTAGCTATCAGCAACGGCGGCGTAGATCATCTAATATCTTCCGCTCTTCATCGGTGATGTCATCAGCTAACATGCTCCGATGGCCGACGAAGTCGACACTTAGAAAAAGTTTCAGAAATTTCTTCTTTGTCTTCCGTTGCATCGACCGTCAGATCAACTATCCGTCAGGTGGATAGTCCTTTAAGTAGCCACAACAGTGGACGCATCAGCTACAAACCTCTGCGGACGTTTCAACGATCGCTTCATCTTAGTGGTGCCGATCGTCTACGGTTTTTAACACTTAGGCAAATTTTCATGGATTTCCTGCCGCGGGTCCCTCGTTGGGTAGTCTTCCGATTAGGTGATCTGATGCATTGGCGGAACTTCATACTAAGTCCTCCGATGATATGATGATTCCAATACTTAGAGGAATTTTTCAAAATTCTCTTGTCATGCATAGGTTTTCTTTGATTTTTCTGCTGGGCAGTAGGCAACCTGCCTCTGCTATCTAACCTTTCATGGCGCATTTAGGCCCATGCTGCAACCTTTAGCTCTTATACCATTCTGTCACATCCCCGACCCTCTGACAGGCGAAGAGGAAATTACTAACACCAAACATATGGGCAAACAACCCCATGAACATGAACATGCATATAATGCTGAAATAAAAAGCTTAAACATAATACAGACTAAGATGCATAATCCTTCATATACATAGCGGAAGCAAACATACATTCATTCAAGCATGCCACATGTTCATCATATTCATTAATCAGTAATATAATTGCAGAAGTAAAATGGACGAGAATACTTATCTGATAGGAACTCATCCCTCAACCAGCTACATCGTTGCAACGTTCTACCCAACCATAGGCCAGCGTGCTCATCAATCTCTCAGCAACACTGCCACTCATGAGCTGGGCATGATTCCTCAAGGAATAAGGGTCAAAGCAGGCTTACACATAGCCAAGGTACACAAATCAGCCAAGCCCCCACAGTGGGGTTTATCAGGCCGTCAAGGAGCTAGGAAAGGCTAAATGCTAAGGTGGTGGCCTCAAACACGAGTTTTATCAAGCATACCCAGCCTCTAATCCTACTCTCAATAGTCCAAAGACCAACCACTACAGGCCACAGTAAAACAAATAGCTCACAGCTCTGTAAAGAAGACAAGGACAACAGGGTGACAACCCCAAACAAAAGGTGAAACATAGTTTAGGTCAAACCACACTCCAGAGTTGTTCTTGGCCTTAGCGTGGCCAAAAAAACTCAACAACAATCCCCAAAATACATCTACAGCCTCAACAACCAAGAAGTGACCCAAAACCAGGGTAAATCGACAACCCAAACTCACAATGAAAACTGTGGCAACATTACACAGTCCCAAAACAGGGGAGAGGCAAAAATCCCAGCATAGACAGGGGAAAACTCAACCAACGGATGTGGAAATCAACAACCAACCACATCGATGAGCCGACAACACATGCAATCTCTAATGTAATTGCTGGAGAACTCACATATGCGGAAAAGGGGAAAGAACAGACTCTCAACCTGTACGCAAGGGAAAAATATACAGCCAATGCAAAAAGCGGAAGAAACCACCGCGCACACAGTGTAGGGACTCACAGCACTCAAATGATCCTCAATACCATCGTTGTAGAACTTGCACAGGTATAAGAATGGGGAAGAAAAGTAGACTTCTACTCTGTACATGAGGGAAAATACGTAGACCACAGTCACAGTTCGATGACGAACACCCTAGACCTTGCCCAACCGATCAGGAGCACAAAACAGGAAAAAGGGGAACCAATTCTTCTGCGTGAATGGGAAAGAAAACTCCCAGACTAGTAATCCCTAGCGAAAGATAGAACCAACCCGTGGACCAACTATCGGTGAGGCAGAGGAAAACGAACCCCCAACAATGGAATGTGGAACCCCTTTTAACTCAGCCCACGTGAGAGGAGATGATCTACCCCCCTGCACGTCCCTGCGTGAGAGTGAACCCCAACCGCCAAGAGAGTGGCATAGTGATGGTTCCTTACCCACGTGAAGGTGGAGAGACGGCTGGTGGAGTGAGCGTGTGGCAAAGACTGACAATCCTGCCCCCCTCCACTTCCAACAATAACTGCCTCAACAACTCAACAGAACATTAAAGTGGTGGTTGGATGAGACAAGGGAAGATGAGCAAAACAAACAGGGTGGTGACACATGGCAAACTCGCAATGACCCCCACGGGTTAGAGAACCCCCCCTTAACCTTAGGAATCATTCCCTTTTCATTCAAAGTTGCACCGTCGTAGATAGCACGATATACCATTGACAACTATCACTATTGCCGAAACATACACAACCAAATCGATGGTGGGGCTTTTGCCTTTAGCTCCTCACCATGATTAATTACAATATATACATCATGTACCTTTTAATTTAACCGGGGTCAAAACCGGGGACATCACAGGTTGGGGAATAGATAGGGGGGTTGG
>LPNX010788393.1:56958-80286 GCA_001517045.1 Pseudotsuga menziesii | reverse complement strand
AAAGAGGGGAGTGGGGGAGGGGGCAGAGGGGGGACATAAAATAATAAAAGTATTGGTATAATTGACAATGTGTTCAATTCTAAAGTTACATAACATGCACTTGTTGTAGTATTGAAAAATGTGCACTCATTTTACATCAATAAAACATGCACTCGTTTTGTAGTAATAAAATGCAAACTCATTTTATAGTAATATAACGAGTGTGGGTTTTGTTTAAATTCAAAAATGTATTCCTGCCAATGATAAAACCGAGCCTCTACCCATGCTGGCGTGGCATTCTTATTCATATGTGTCTACTTCAGACTTTGCTTCGGATTCAACATGCCTATGCCTTGGAGTATGATAAACCATGGTCAATTGAGCATTATATCCAAATTTTCAATATGCTCGTGTTTAGCCGTTGGTTACAGTATGCTGCACACCTCCATTTTTATGAAAATTTAGAAACATATATGTTTTTTTTGTAGATTCCAAATATGTAATTTTTAACAAGAATACATAATTTTTTCTATTTTTTTCTTAATTATCTTGTGTCATCACTCTTCGACTCAAAAAACACGTTGTTAGTGTTTCGTCCATAACTCTTTTGTTTCTCAACCATTTTGAAAAAAAAATGGACGGTGCACTAAAGAACACCGACCTCTACATGCTATAAAAACCTCATTTCCAAATATTTTCATTAATACATTGAAACGGTGCACCCACAATTGACATACCTTTTTTGAGGTTTGATCACTTAGATAATTTAAAAAAAAATTAAAATATTATTTTTATTATTGGAAAAATAATCGTGCACTAGTACTATCTTTTCTCTATATATGAACCAAAATAAAAAGTGTCCGTTAAAAAAGATCTAATTTTAGATAATTAAGAACAGTTTCAATAGAAAAAAAATATATATTTGGAAACATTAGTTTGTGTAAGTGTCAAAATATCCATGTAAATTGATGGACGCTCATTTTTTCAATTTTCTATTACATCTAACTTGTCAAAAGAAACCCTATTAATTTGCACACACCCTTATATTTTTCATAAAAAAATTAGTTTCAAAAATTAACTATTATATTTATTAGTTAAAAAATAAAAATAAAATATATATTTATAAAATATTATATTATATGATTATTATTATAATTTTGAAGTCATAATTTTATTTATATTTGAAAATTATGATTTACTTCTATTGTTTATAAAAAAAAATCTAGAAATCGGAATGAAGAAGTCCATGGATAATTTTATTTGGATGAAAGTGTATTTGATTTTTTAATCTTATAAAATAAAAATCAACTTCTAAATTAAATATATATAAATATCCTTTCATAAATTTATTATTGTTAATTTTTTTTTATAATTTATATATAATTCGTTATTATTATTAATTTAATTTAAAAATAATTTATACATTTTATAAGTAAAAAGTTATTATAAAAGTTTGAATTTAAAAATTAATATATATAATACCAATATTATTTGTAAATATAATGTTGTGTATAGTATATGGGTAGAAAGTTATGGAAAAATTACTAAAAGCCACCAACTATTGACCACCTTGTTGTAAGCTTAGGGTCATTGCAAAGGAGTGGTGCACTAGTACAACCATTTTTTTGTGTTGTTTTTGTTGAATTTAAAAAATCATTTGACATAATGTACAAAACTAACATCTGGAATAGATTAGAAAAGGTGAGAGCTCATTTTCAATTGAGATTTGTTGCAATAAGGTTGTACAAGAATGATATTGTTAAGTTTGGTAACACTAAGGATTAGTCAAAAGAAATTAATTGTAATATAGGATTCAAACACGGTTGTCATGTGTCTCCTGCACTTTTTGGTATATACATAGATAAGTTAGAAGGTTGTTTGGTAGAAGTAGGTTGTGCCAACATAAATATAGCTGGTATAGTCACCATTCTTCTTCTTTGTGCTGATGATAGTATGGAAAAGAGTCCCTATGATCTTGAAAAGCAACTAAAAATTCTCAAGTATTTTTTCTTGAGTATGGGTATAATTTTAACGCTCACAAAATGAAGGTTATGATAATCGAATCCAGAAAGATCATTTATGCTGATTTCATGTATGACAACAACATTTTGGAGGAAGTGACTTCATATAAATACATTGGAATGTTTCTTGAACCCAAGCTTAAGTAGGACTATAGCATTGAGAAAATGATAAATGGAGGGTGAAAACTTATATGGACTCGAAAACAAATGTAAATTATCATACCTTTGAATTTAGGGTAAGAAGAGACTCTTCTTTGAGAGTCTTTTCACTCATGTTATCTTATATGGATGTGAAGTTTGGGATTGCAACATCTCTAGAGAATAGTGGAGAAGGATAGAGAAAATCCAAAAACATTTTGTAACATGTAATCTCAAAATTAAACACAATACACCATATCCTATTCTCCTCATAGAAGTGAGTCTCTCCTCCATTGAGAGCATGATTATGACTAGGTACCTAATGCACAAGAAAAAGATAAACAACATGGGAGACACATATTCCTAATATTGCTTCAAAATATAGTCAAAACCACATGAAACTTAAGGGAGGTTGGCATAAACATGCCAACTCTTGGCTAAACCATTAGTGAGTCTAGGAAGATGAGTTGAGGAAGATGTCATTTTAAGAATAGTGATAATATTAAAAAAAATATCACATCTAAATTTAAGAAGAAGAATTTGTGGTGTGATAACCAATGAGATCGCAAAAAATTAAGATAATGTAAGGAGGTGATTAACCCTAATCAAGAAGATACAAAATCTCTCTTTGTTTTAACTAGTGTAAAGAATAAAATTAAAATTACTAAAATAAGAATAAAATCTCATTAGCTTCATAGTGAAAGAGGACAAACAATTTCTAAAACATCCGCAAGGAAAGAATTTGTCATTTTTTGACAAGAGGATTGAAGATGAAAATCGTTTTTTAAAGTACACACCTCAATTTGAAAATATTTGATATAATACTAACCTTCTTACCCTTTTAACACTTGAGAATTGTGGTGATGGAGAAATGCTTTTCTTAATTATTTTCAAACATAAAAATACATTTAAAAAAAATTAAATGATTAGTTACATTTTTTTAAGCTCCAACCAAAGTTGGTAATCGTCTCCAAGGAGAAAATATTGCCAGAAAAGTCGCCAACGAGTGTGAAGGTTTGCCCCTTGCCATAACTGTAATAGGCTCAACAATGACTAGCAACAATAGTGTAAATGAGTGGAAGCTTGCTTTAAATCAGTTAAAAAATGTGGAGCGAAACTTTCAAATTACTCATCAGGACATTGATCAAGAACTGTATTGCTGATTGAGATGGAGTTACGATCAGTTGCCAGATGCTAATTTGAAAAATTGTTTTCTTTACTGTGCCATGTTTGAGGAAGACGCACAAATTCCTGTGGAGAAACTGGTGCAGATGTGGATCGGAGAAGGTTTGTTGAAGACCAGAGAAGATGGCGACTATGACTATTTATTGGAGATCGGGAACAACTATGTAAAGTTACTTGAAATCCATTCCTTGTTACAAGTGTTCCACTTCATGATGTTCGGTGTAAGAATTACATTACAGTTCATGATATTCTGCATGACCTGGCAATTCGTATTGGAGAGGAGGAGAATTGTTTATTTAGGGCAGGTGAAAGTCTTGGACACTTCCCCCACATCGAGGTCCCTCATGATTGCAAAAGAATATCAGTGCGGCACAATAGTATTAGGTCTTAGTCTTTGCCGGAATATCAGTGCGGCACAATAGTATTAGGTCTGAGTCTTTGCCGAAATTGGGATGTCCAAAATTGGTTTCTCTAGCATTGGGAGAAAATAGACATATGGGAGAGATTCCAGATGGCTTTTTTCTCAACTTCACGTCTTTGAAGGTATTGGAGCTAAGTTGGATACATGCTTTAAAATCATTTCCCCCATCATTGTGGCAATTGACACAACTTGAGTTTCTGGACTTGACTGGCACTAGCATGGAGAGTATCCCTGTTGGTATAGGTAATCTCTTTCGACTTCAATTTTTGTCTTTTTGTTATTGCTTCCCGTTAAGATCATTACCATGTGAAATAGGGAAACTTGAAAAGCTCAAATATTTAGATCTTCAGGGACTTTGTTACTTAAGCTTTATTCCAAAGGAGATTGAAATGCTTTCAAAGTGCAAGATTGTAGAAAGCTCCATCCAGGAGCTTGAGATGATAAAGCAGAAGCTTGAGAAGACAAAGGAGAAGATGAAGGAGAAGATAAAGGAGTAATGAGGAAAGGATTAGTTATTACTTTCACTTTATGTATAAATATAAATTTTTAATAAAGATGATCAACAATTTTTTTATGTAAATTATTGAAACCTAGGGTTTTACATTTAATTTAGTTGATTGCCAAGCATTTTTTATCCTCTTAAAACAATTAGCATGATATGCAATCCAATAAAATTAGGATTTCACACATATATGGTCTAATGTAATGTTTCTCTTTCTCATTATATATATTTTTAATAGTTAAAATATTTTTATGGCCTCTTTCTCTTTATATATATTTTTAATAGTTAAAATATTTTTATGGTCTTCTAACAAATAAAAATTGAGTTAGAGGTAAACCATTTGCTCGTCAATTTGGTGGATTAATATTAATAACAAAAAATGCATGCAATTTTTCTAAATTTTTCTTTCATTCATATCTATTCTACAAGTAACATACCAATAAACAACATTTTTTGCTTTGAATGACTTTGTTTTGATATTCTTAGAAATATTGAAGCATAAAGAAGCACACACATAACAGGAACTATAATTTTACTATGGAAAAAGAAACCAATATATATCCATTAGCCTTAACCAAGGCATGGCCAATCCCACCAACAATGATCATCCATCGAAATCTTACAATGGAGTTACTCAAGCCTTTAAATAGGTTTCATCACATGCTAATACCATGGGCATGTAAACCACCAACAATAAACCCATTATTGACGAAATCAAGGTTATATTAATCAGTCTATAACCTAGTCAAGATTAAACTAATAGCCCCCCTTTAAACTTGACTTGGGGTAACCACTAACCCCCCTCAGTTTTTTATAAAATATCTTGGAATACAACATGCCCCCCTATCACCTAAATCTACATCTAGTCTTTATACTAGTGAATCATTAAACCATGCATACACATGCCTAAATAAGTATTACATCCATAAGCCCATTTGCATTGTGGTTAAATTCAACTCAAAATAAAAATGCTTACAATACAATGAGTTGAGAACTTCATCCTCTATCTTTCATGTGCTTCTTCATCCTTGTTGCATGTCCATGTGCTTATGCCAATGGTATTGTCACATGTGTAAAACCACCTTTGACCAATGAAGCCACGTAGAATGTAGTGACTTCCACAACATACCCATCTTACAGTATAGAACCAACACACAAATCTCTTTCCCTTTAACTTCCAACAATAAATTTACAATCAAGTTAACACAAGAAATACACACTATAAGCATCAAGTAGCATAGCCTCACAAAATCCATACACATGGTTAAGTTGATGAGAGTATTTATGTAGGTTTTCTTGTTATTGCTAATGTCATCATAACCACAAACCATAGTAACCCACATAATATGTCCATCCACAATTGACTTGTATCGGTACTCCTCCCACCAATCTTTATGAATGGTGCATCTGTGTGCCATTGCAACTTCCCATGCATTTTTGTAGCATTCTCATCGTTTGCACCTCATAAATAGTGTCATTAGTTCTAGCAGGAATTCCAACAACACTAGCAATGCTCAAAACAATAGATATAGATGCTCAAATAATGTATATATGTTGCAAGCATACATAAGGATATGATGATCCACCCCATGCCAAGAGAAGAGATCCATAACCCCCTAATCTTAGTGAACCGAAGAATAGTTCGCTCACACAAATAATCACCAAAATGCTTGGAATATTAAGTAAGCCATAAGAATGGAATATAATATATAATAGATAATATAATGATTGTTTACAATGATAAGGGACCTGTATAAATAGGTACTCATGGTGACTATTCACCCAAACGAGGTGTCTCTTAATCACCCTAACTATTAATTATTTTATTATTCAATTAGTGACTTATTATGTTCATAACATTTCCTCTCTCTTAGAAAAGGCTTTGTCCTCAAAGACTTATAATGTTGTCGCATCGTTCCTTATGATGTCGTAGCTGATGAAACATGTCGATACGAGCTTCTAAGTGTATAGCATAACTTTTGATATGTTGACGAATCAACCCATCCCAAATTGATTTGTTGCTGACTATTAGGATTCCCTATTGATCTCTTGTCAAGAGCTTTGATCACATTAGTACCATTATCTTTCAACATTTCCCCCTTTTAAGGATATTGGTTTTTATGATTGGGGTGTCAATAGAGAATTTTCATGTAATATCCTGATTTTGACCCTATTGCATTAAAATTGTACATGACGTAAATATCATTATTAAATCATGGTGAGGAGCTTAAGGCCAAGGCCCTGCCATCAATTTAGAAGTTTATATATCAGAAATTAAAATCAATGCATATGGTTCTTGTGCAAGCCAGACACAATATAAATTGAGACATCATGTAAATATGCAATTTAATAAAATACCCACATCTAGTTATGCAATGCAACAAGATATGGGGGCATGATTTTCACAAGGAATAGGGATGGAAATTATTCAAACCCTTGAGCCAATATTGTTAAGCCAAATGTCAATGAGAGGGCCCATAAACTCTCAACTACCCATTTTGACTTATGCACCCAATCATTTAATTCTTCCAAAAGTTGGTTGTGGGGAAGTTAATGCATTGGGAATGGAGAGGTATGGCAACCAATTTTGTGTATGGGCAAGCCACGAATTTTGGAAAATCGTATTTTTTCTTATGGGGCAAGAAAACATCCATAAATGTGTGCCCAATCCATTCCTCACCCACGATTTTCACTTCCTCACGCAGCTGGAGCTAGCTGGGGCATTTGCTTCACATTTTTCTGCATTTTCCTTCATTTTTCCATGGCTGGAAATCCATTTTTGTGTTGCATAGTGGATGGGAAGGAGAGATTCATGATTTGGGGGTTTACAGAGGTCATTTTTTCCCCCGTAAGGCCCATAAACATTTTCTGAAATCGATTTTTCTCTCCCATGTTTGATTCCCCATTATCCATTCCATTTTTTGGTTTCCCACAACTTCTGAGACCAATGGAAAACCCATCTTGGGCATCCCATAGCCAAAATGTTTTTCTTCATACCCAACATTTGTGTTTTGTTGTTATGTGCATCCTGTTTTGGTATGAATTATGAGTGGAAGAGGACCAGAATTGGATTGATAAACCTAGTGGAGAGAGGAACCTCACAAATGATAAAAAAGGGGTTGGCTACTCTTATATGCATACCTGGGAGAACATTAGAAAGGAAGGTATGGCCTAAGGGACTATGTAGCAGTGAAGAGAATAATTCCTTGTGTTGGATGTGTAGGTATTGTGTAGACCAAGCTAGATAGATCTTGTAGAGGTGTCCATGGCTATGTGGTTGAGCTCACTAGCTTAACAATTCTTCCTTTCCACTACCTTAGCAGCCAGATAAACCCAATTATGGATTGGCTTGGTTAAACCTTGGTGTGTATTTGGCTATGTGTGAGACTGTTGTTCCCTTTTTCCTTGTAGAAATCATTCCCAGCTTGGGTCTGGCAGTTGTGCTGAGAGATTGATGAGCAAAAATGTCCTATGGTTGGGTGGAACGTTGCAACGGCATAGCTAGTTGCTCGGGGAAGCTCATTTTCAAGATACGTACTCTCTTGTATTAACTCTGCAATGTATTTGTTTTAAGAATTATTTTGAATGTATTGGATGATATTTACTTCAGCTGTATTTTCTTGCATCTGCATATATATTTTACTTCTAATGCATTTTGCTTATGTTCATGGGGCTAGATGCCCAATTAGATAGCGTTTGTCACGTCGTCTCCACCACGCTGGATCAGCGAGAGGGGAGGGGACGTGACAATTCACAATGTCATTTTCTTTTACGAGCATCATCTTTTGAGCATTGATATGAGCTGGAAGTTCCCTTGAGATTTTAATTTTTCATTTTGTATCTTTTCCAACTTGTTTTCTAACTGCATGTTGTCATTTTGAAACTTATTAATCAATTCTACTTGTGACTATATGTCATCTTTGGACTTCTTAAGTTGTTCCTTAAGATCTTCGTTATGATTTCTGATGCAACTATTTTCTTCTTGCTTGTATAGAAGTTTTCATTCAATGTCTTTTGTAGAGTGTTCTTCCTTCTGACTATTTTTCAACTTCTTAATTTTCATGACTAACGTCTTATTATGGTTCTTTAATCTGAAAGTTTCTTCGGAATTGTTGGATAATGCTTTATTAATTTTTGCAATCTCTAACTTGTGTGCCTTTTTAGAGCTGCCGTTTTGTTATTGAAATTTTTTTATCTGTTGTCGACACTGGTTGATTTCTGATTATCGATCTTCTAATTTCTTTTGCATCTGCGTCAATTATTCATCCTTCTTGTTAATGATTTTGTTCAAGCATATTATTTCTGATTTGTAATCTTTTATTTCTTTCTTTATATCTTGATTTTGTTAATCTTTGATTAAAATCACTTTTGTCTTTTAATTCCTCGATTTGTGCAAACAATTTTTCTATATGTTTTTTTTTTCTGGTCGTAAATATTTTGTTCCTTGAACCTTTCTTGAATCTCATGTAGTTTACTCATTACTTCCGATTTTGTATTCATGTCACGTAAATATTCATTGTCTCTTCGATAACGCCTTAACTTTGTTTCTAGTTTTTCTATTTCTAGCCCCAAACCAACTTCCAACTTCTCTCACTTCTTCAATGATAGATAATAGTTCTTATGACTTTGAATTCTTTGATGAGCCTTCAATTGGCTTTGACCTCTTCAAAGATTTTTCCTTCGATTTAAAATTTTTTGGCTATAATTTGTCTTTCTTTGACTCCTTCTTTTAACGTTGAATTATTTTCTTCTTTAAACTTATTTGTGGATTGTGTTTAAATTGGGTGGTTGGGAAGAAGCAATGTTACCCTCCCCACCCAAGTTCAAATATTGGGGATTAACTTTTATAAAAAAGAAATATTAAGCCTCTAGACTCACCCTTATAATATATTTTCTTAAAATAAGATTCCTTCACTCTATAATTTAATTCTTTTTCGCTTATCATAAAACTTGTTTTTATTAATGTAATGTTTTTTTAATAATAATAAAACCAAGAGTGGTTTCGTAATACAATGGATTGATTTTTGTTTTTTGTTTTTTTTCCTTTTTTTTTCTTTTACTTCTTCTTTTTACTTCTTGGTCAAAGACCACAATTTTAGGGAAACCCTAGGATATAGGTTAAAAACCAAATTTACACAAAGTGTAAATAATGGCCTCATGGTGACTATTCACCTAAACGAGGTGTCTATTAATTATTTTATTATTCAATTATTACTTATTATGTTCATAACACTTAGGGGAACTCAATAAGACCTTCCCAATCCAAGCAAGCTCTAAACAAATGGAAACAATATAACTATTTGTGACAATGAATATGGATTAAACAACGACGCCAAGGAAGAAATAACCAATGTAAAATCAAGTGGCTTAACCCATAAAAGTTCTTGTTTTGACCAATGTTAAACAATTGATTGAGCCAAGGAGCACCATCCAGATTAAAAGGAAATGAGACACCAAGAACACCATGCACCGTCACGATTTATCCAAGAATAGAATCCACACCATGAGATAACACAAGGACATCATGATTATGTGTGTTCCTTTGTTTGTTATCCTCTACTACCTACTTGCAGTTTATGGAATGGCTAGATCTTTTTTTTTTGCACCTCTAAAGTATCTTAAAACCTTCACCTCTAAAGTATCTTTTTTATCTCATAAGATCGTGATGAATGACAATATCCTCTCAATAATATATTAGGCAACAAACTTGATCTCATAAGATAGTGATGAATGACAATATCCTTTCAATACAACATTAGTTGAGCAACTCCAAATAGGGTCTTGGAATTTGCTAAAGAATCTCAATTCCTTGACGTACATTATATTTTCTTAAGTTAAGTAGTTAGCTTCTAGAAAATGTGAGTGATTGTAAGAGGATATGATCTTCTTATATATTTGTGCATAGAATATAGTTGGTGACAATTTCAAATAGTTAAGGGTTGAATAATTTGGTTCCTACAGGACATGGATTGATATGTTTTTAATTATAAGTTAGTTGCAAAAAATATGGAAGATAGTTTCTATAGTTGAGGGAGTTGGTTGATGTTCTAGAAGTTTCCTTCCATGCATAAAAACAATGTAATTCTACGAGTTAGGGAAACAAAAAAACGATGAATTAGAATACGTCAAAGGTTGACAAGTGACCTGGAAGAATTTGTAATCCGGTCAAAGGCCAAAATGAGGTAATATTGATTATGTTTTGGTCATAGCTTTATGATTGTATGTACATAGTCATTTTTAATGAAAGTAGATTTCATGGTATGTTGTGTATATGAAGTGTTATTTGTGTTTTAATGGAGGATTTACAATGCTTGTGTGAAATTGGAATTATAGATGCATGTGAAAATATGGTGTGTCATGTTCGAGGAAGATGCATACATTCCGGTGGAGAAATGTGTCATGTGTTATTTTCTTTATTGTGCCATGTTCGAGGAAAATGCAAAAAATCCAGCGGAGAGTTAGGTGTGGATTGCAGAAGGTTTGGTGAAGACCATAGAAGATGTCTGAGTATGATTATTTGTTGGAGACCGGGAACAAATAATGTAAAGTTACTTGAAAATTGTTGCTTATTACATGTGAATGAGGATTGGATTACAGTTCATGATGTTCTCCATGACATGGAAATTCTCATTGGAGTGGCACTGACAATGAGAGTATTTATGTACGCATGGGTAATCTCTTTCAACTTCAATTTTTGTCCTTTAAATATTGTATGGAGTTAAAATCATTACTCTGTGAAATTGGGAAACTTAAAAATCTCAAATATTTAGATATTAGGCGTAGTCTATGTTGCACAAAGTTGATTCCACAAGAGATTGCAGTGCTTTCAAAATGCAAGATTCTAAAAATTTTGATGGTGGAGATTGATGCTATGATGAAAGCATAAAGCTTGATGTTATGATTGAAGCACAATAATAAAATCTATCTTTTAATCCCATAAGTTGGCACCACTTATAGTTTATGGTGGTAAAGTAGTGCTATTAGCACCATTTACAATTTTATGGTGTTAAGTTAGTGGTATTACCACAGCTTACATTTTGTGGTGTTAAGGTGGTGATATTAGCATCACATATATTTTGTGGTGTTCAAATGGTGTTAATGTTTATTGAAAATTGTTTTTTTACTCATGTATATTAAGAGAAATGGCATGTTGATAAGTACTACAAATGATTATTTGTCACATGGACATTTACATGTAAGATTTATTTATGAGCATTTTCATCATAAACAATTTAAAATATAATTACTTTGTAAATAATTTAATTTAATTATTTATAAAAAATTTCATTCAAATAAATATCAATGCTAATTTATGAATTTTTGCACCACAATCCCAACAATTTCCATTTCTTATTTTTACATTATTTAAACGAATAAATTCAAGTGATTGGGCCATGCCAAAAAAACAACCTAATATGGGGGAGATGTTGTAACATTTGTTGCTAACAAAATAATAAAAAATAAAATTTTAATTATCATCCAAAATAAATGTAGGCCAGAAAACCATGTGCAAATCCTCCTAAACAACACATGGTTTTATTGTACATGGTTTAGGAGGGCATTGCAAATGGTTTTAAAACCATTCGCAAGGCATCCTAAACAACCCATGGTTTTATTATACATGGTTTAGGAGGGCCTTACAAATGGTTTTAAAACCATGTGCAAGGCCTCCTAAACAACCTATTGTTTTATTGTATATGGTTTAGGAGGGCCTTGCAAATGGTTTTAAAACCATGTGCAAGGCCTCCTAAACAACCTATTGTTTTATTGTATATGGTTTAGGAGGGCCTTGCAAATGATTTTAAAACCATGTATGGAGGAGATGTTTTGAATACCATATACTGTAATTTACGCAATACGTGAGAATCACAAGCATGTATATTAGAATACTATAAATGATAGCACATTACAATTTAATGTTTGCATATATGATAGTATTGCAAGGTTTTAAATATCAAGGTTTTTAAAATATGGGACTATGAAATATAACTATTAAAATATCGTTTTTTAATTGTTAATAATTAAAAAAAACATTTAAAAAGGATTTTATCAATTATATTTTAAATAATATTTTTAAAATATAATTGAAAATATACTAGATTTATGAAATAATATAATATTATAATGTTTTAAGAAGTTTAATGTTTTAATAATTATAATATTTTAATAGTTATAATGTTTTAATAATTTAAATAGTAAAAGTGTTTTTAAATAAGGTTTTTTTCCAAATATATTTAAAATAAAGTTTTTTTAATATAATTGCAAATATAGTTAAATTGAAAAGTGTCACATTTGAAAATATATTGAATTTAACTAAGAGAATTTCATTAACATGCACCTAAAATTAATAATTTATTATTATTTTCTACTGAAATATTTTATTTATTATTTTAAATATTTTTGAGAGACATGAGAAACTTGGAAATCCAGACATTAAGATATCAACAAATCAGATTTTGAAGAAAATTTGGGTCTAGAAAATCATCATCAAAACCTATTGATGTAAATTAAGAAGCTTAAGAATCTTAAAAGGTTATTGGAAAACAAGTTAGAGAAAATCTAGGAGGAAGCATAAATGTCCTCAGGAGTAAAAATCCAAGTTGTTGAAAAAAGAACATATACAAATCCAATCCACATCACGACTAAAGAAGATTGCAATCTAGTTAAATAATAAACATATAGGGATGTTGGAGTACAAATGAATGGAAATCCGAGTGTACGTACTAATATGATTTCATCAATTAACCAAGCAACATCAAGGTGTGAATAAATTCATATATTGAAATTAAACAAGGAAAACACTACAAGCATGATAAAGGACAATAATGTTATAAGAACTCCTTATCGACATATAAATCATAAAAGTAGATATCTTAAATAATCAGAGTATCGATATCTCTTAGGTCATGAAAAACTAAATTATCATCCAAAAAATATTCGATAGTAGTGCAATTAAGTCTCATGATAATAGTCATCGTGGAAGTGCAATGTTCCGCAAAGAATTGAATTAGGATGGTCTGATCCTTTTATGGTTCAAAATTTTTTCTTAGCACTAAGAGTTTCATATCATCTCGTATCATCAACTACGATTGAACAAAGAATGATGTGATGACATTACAAGCAAGAGTAAATACATAAAACCTATTCATCAATATGCTTTGAGGACAAAGCATTTCTAAAGAGGAAGGAAAAATTATAAACATAAATTGATAATAATAATGAAGAGACATAGAAAAGATGTGTCTTATAAAAAATACATGACTATTAATGAAAGGGCACTTAGTATATATGTAAATATATATATGGCCCTTAGTTGTAACCTATCATCTCATTCATTTTTATACAATTACTCAATATATTATTATTATTATTTTATTGGATTACATTATATTCCATATATTTTGGATATTTTATGTGTGTACGAACTATGCTCATCTCATTATACTTGGTGCTAAATTATTGTCCTTCTTTTGTTGCTTGAAGGACATTTTTTGTATGGGAGTAATATAAAAAATACCCAATCCACCAATTCAAATTTCCTTTTACCACAATGTTGATATGCTTGCTTCATTCCATTTTTTCTATAGCAAAGTTGTCTTTCATTTGTTGGAGAAATTGTTGTTGGTGCTCTATGTGAGCCTCCACTGCTTGAACCTTATCATTATATTTCAGGATGGGGTGATGGATGGAGGAGGGTAGCCATAAAGTTCCATAAATAGTGACATTTTTTATGAAGTACATTCAAATATTTATTCATAATCTTATATTTTCCATCAGATTAAGGATGGTAGAGGAGTTGTGAGGCAACTGATTTCCCAAGAAATAATATATTTCCTTCAAAAAATAACCAATGAAAATTGGATCTCTGTCACTTACAATAATCTTGGGATTCCATGAAGTTTTTTAATTCTTTCCATTAATGTTGCATCTACCATTCTTATTTTAAAACAATGAGAAATAGAATAGAAACGAGCATACTTTGTGAGTCAATCCACCACTACCATGATGACCTTCTTTCCTTCATGCTTTGGTAGGCCTGTGATAAAATCCATCGAGACTTCTTCCAAACACTTAATCAATATGGATAATGGTTGTAGAAAACCTAGTGTCTTGATTTTCTCTCCCTTATTTTGTTGGTAAACCAAAAAAAAATTCACAACCTTTTGGACATATGTTTTAAGACATTCCTAGAAACAATCCTTCTTGATTTTGTGGTAAATTTTCAAGGACCTTGACAGTCCTCTTATAGGAGAACTGTACATTTCCAAAAGGATCTTCTATTTCAGTTGGAATAATTTATTCCAAAAGTACCTTTTGTTTGAGTTGGAAACGCTTACATAAATATAAGTGATCCTGGAAACATAATGATTCATTCTTTCACACAAGTTTATTCAATCCACTTGGGACCTCTAGTAGTTATTGAATTATATTTCATTCCTTTTGATCCTATTTCCATTCTATCCTCCCTTCTTCCACCCAATCATACTGCATATTGTAAATATCACAAAGTAATCCCATCTAAGAATCATTGATGCTAGTGTAGGTTCATGTTTAATGAACCCAAATAGAGGAAGGTGAGTAGTTAGAGGTGGATTTTCATCCTCATTATCATCATATATGAAGAAGAAACCTTAATAGTATCAATAGGATAAAATTTGAGAATAGAAGATGGCTTCAATGCTAATATGGCACTAACGTTGAATTAGGCTCACAAACCAATATATTTACATCGAATTTAACATATATCCTAATAATAATTTCATTGGAATGTGTTTGAATAAGTCTATATCCTTCTACATTTTCAGAATGTCTATAAAAAATGCAGTTCTCACTCTTAGGCTGTAGTGCTTTCCTTTTTTCATAACTTAGGAATGTGATCCCATGCTTCACTTCCAAACACATGAAAGTGGCTTACATCTAGTTTAATTTTACTCCTTGCTTCTTTTAGTTTTATATATTTTAAATTCTTTGTGGAACTAAAAATAACTATGTAATTGGCACAATTAATGGTTTCTTCCCCCCAAAAATTACTTAATCTATTAGATTGGATCATACTATTTTCCATTTCCTTTAATGTGTGATTCTTTGTCTCAACAACGTCGTTTTGTTGTGGTGTGTATGGAATAGTGTGTTGCATTTGAATTCCCCTATGAAATGCACTAAGTGGTAAATTTTTTGTTAGCATATTTACCTCCATTATATGTTCTTACCTTTTGAAGTTGATGTTTAGATTTATTTTTTACAAGGGTCTTGAAGGACAAAATCATGTTACAAACTTCACTCTTAATTTTTAAGAAATAAACTTAAGTACATCATTAGAATTCATAAATATTGGAAGTCAAGAAGTACTTGAACCCAACGAGAGAAGAAGGAAGTAGACCACACAAGGACTAACTATTAATAAGCTACAAGGTGCCAAAGTGTGTGAAGAGGTATATTTGTAAAAACTACCTCAATGATGTTGCCCTAAGATATAGTTTATATGTCCATATCACTTATGCTAAAGTGTTCTCAATGCATTGCTATGATAAATGAAAACTGATGAACAATCTAATGACCCAAAGTTGTCAAATATGTATAACTTGCTAATATCCTCAACATTTCCAAAGTTGTCAAAAATGTATAACTTGCTAATATCATCAACATTTCCAATTGTTAGGACATGCTTAAGAATCAAGATACTTTAAATCATTGATTACAACTTGATGAGATTAAAAATCTATAGTCTTACCTTCACCTAATGAGTGATCTGATAGACTCATAAAAATTTACATGAAAGTATTGGAACACATAATACATAATTGAAATAACAATCATCTAGCTACAACACTAAGATATCGATCATGAGCAACAAATATTTGTTTGGTGTTGCATTATTTCAAAGAAAAAAAAGGATTTATTCTTAGACATATCATAAGATTCTTTAGAATCAAAAAGCCATTTATTAGAAGAAGAAGAAGATGATTCATTGAAGGAAAAATGAGAAGTAGAAAGTGCATGTCCCTAAGAAGAAGAGTTACAAGAAGAGTCAATAATGATGTTGTGCGTATTCATTTTTGCTTCTAAGTATTCCATTTTTTTGAAACATTTAGATTCCATGTGACCATCTTACCCACAAAAATTGCAATGTTCTTAGTATCCTTCGATTTAGTGCCTTTATCACCATTGGGAGTAGGAACTTTTTGAGAGGGTTTGGGACCCTTATTTTGTTTATTGTTGCGAGGATTTTGAATCTTTGGATGTTTGGATTTATCCTTTTATTGTTCTAGTAAGGATTTTATATATATAATTGTAGTATTTATCACTAAAAGATGCAGGAGATTATCTTTCTCTCTAATCAAGTACTTACAAAATTATTTAAGAATGGGTGGTTTGCAGGTAGCCTATAAAGCTTCTCTAGTGGACTAAAATGTAGATACAAAAAATAATATAAACTACCAAGTTGAGCAAGAATAATATAAATACATTGGATATCCATCATAAGTAACTTGCATTCTTCAACCAAGAGTTTCAATGTTTTAAATTTAGATTGTATCCTTCAATATAGCAAGAGAAATCACTTGAATTTAAAACAATCAACAATTTGTCAAGCTCATGAGATCGAATGTCACTGTGTTTACCAAATACAGGTTCCAACTTTTTCCATGCTACATCTTGCTGGCCAATTCCTTAGAGGTGAAATTGTAAATCATTATATATAGGAATCCTTATTAATCCACATGCTTAATAAGTTTTATTATCGCATTTGGCTCTCCTTGAGGCATTAATGGGGGGAATTTCCTTTCCCAAGGTGACTTGGTAAAATACTTTACTTCATGGGACATCCTACATATGGTATTTCAATGAGAAGTAGTTGATACTAGTAAGAAAACTATCACTTGGAATATCCATATAATAATAGGTAGGTAATATGGCTTCAAAAGAAATAAAATGATGGTCTAGATGCAAAGCTCTAAAACATTAAGAAGTTTAGAAAAATGATAATGAAAAAAGATTCTTGATGTCAAAGTTATGAAGTTTTAAAGAAAATTATCAAACAGAACTGAGGTGCCACATGGTAGGTAGATATCGATCCATGTGGTAATGAGTGTGCGCAATGAGGTTTCTTAATAAATAAAAAAACTCATCTTCCTTCACTAACTTATAAGTACATTTTTATAAACTAGTTACATTTTAAGATAAGTGACCCACTTTTATGAAACGAGTGAGAAGCACTTTTACAATGTACTTTATAAATTAGAATTGCATGAATTTTTTCAAAAAATAACTTAATAAAAATAAGGATTTGAACTCAATATCTCTTAATAAATTAACTTTCAACATAGTAAAATCAACAAATTATATAGAAATGTTATGTAAGAGGATTTAGTTCTTCTTATTCTTGGAGATTATGCCTAGCCAAAAAACCTTGTTTTTGGCATACAAAACACTCTAACACAATGGAGCACAAACAACAAACCAAATTTTAAAATTGAAACTTCTCAAGATTTGGGTCAGATCTTGGTTAGCTTACCCAAAAAATGCAAGTTTTCTTTCTATTTCTAGTTAAATTACTGAAATCTCATAAGATACATGTTAAAAAGCATACATAGACAAACACCATTTTCCACCGTGTTTCTTATTTGCTAAGATCACATAGATTGCACAACAATGATGATACACAAACCAAAAAGACATAAAACCAAGAAAAAAATGAAATATTAAACAGTATGAGGGATTTTTAAAAAATCATAAATATAAATAGTATACCTGCAAATCTAATAAAATGGTTGTATATTGGGAAACATAAACATTTTTGAGTTGCAAAAAGTGTTTCTAGGTAAAACAAATTCTCTATATGCAATGGAACACATCTCTTAGCATAGAAATGCACAAGAACATCAAAATATAGAAATCCTTTGATGCATGAAGCTACACAAGTTCAAGATCTCGATTAATAATAGGAGCATATTTTCATAATTACTTTGAAACCATTTTAAAATAAAATAGGGTATTTCCACGTAAGTATAACACCTTAAGAATCCTCTCACATAAATAGATCGCATATCAACACACCAATGTACCTTGGAGAGGGAAAGAGTCCATGGCCCCAACCAAATGACCACTTGATGAAATGTATTAATCCAAAATGGAAAAGTTTTACATATGAGTTTCTAACAATCAAATTACCATCAATTTAATCTCCATTATATTTATAAAGAGATCATGGAACAATTAGATGCCAATTCATGGATCACTATAGTCATTAAGATTGATGAGAAGATGAACTATTAGATCATTTTATATCTAGAACATATCATGATCATCATATTAATGCATATAAAAGAAACACACTCTACCTAATGGCACATTATAAAAAGTTGTTCTTAACTAAATCCCATGTCTAAATATCCTAACATATTTTATTTTCTTCCCATGCTACAACAACCTTCTTTAATTTTTAAGTGATTTTGCAAAATGATAACTAGCAAAGCTCAGACATTGATACCATGGATTTCCCAATATTTTTTAACCGTCTCCTAGATTTCCTCCTCTTTGAACTATATGGGATGGAAATAAAATGTTATTTCCAACTTATTGTCCTGCTTCTTCAACTAATGGATGATAGGATAGTGGTATAATACACCTCCTATTTCCACCCAAAATTCATCTCTTTCAATTTCATTTAAAACAAACTCCAAATTCAAGAGCTTAACTAATCTCGCGAACACCCCTCCCCCCAACCCTATATCCATTCCTATTATTCCTCTATTTGGGAACAAGTTTAATGGGTTCTATCATGTCCCCATCCCAATAAGACTACTAGTTAACAATGTTTCACCAATCTACTAGTTCCATAGGTTGAGGTGGGGGCATTAAATTTTGCAATATGGGAGCTATGAGACCCAATAGGACCTTAATTACCATCTACACATTAAATTGGGTCATATAAATAATAAATATGGAGAAAACATTGCTTTGTGGAGCCACTTGGAGGTTCATGGAGACCTTGGGTGGATAGATTCCTCCCTACACTTGTCATGACCTACCCCCAAATTCGAAATTATGAGCAATGGAACATTATTGGGAGATGAATAGGTGTCAAGTATTATATCATGAGCCAAAGGATTGAATTGGTGAATAGGAATAACTCCCCATGGAAGAGGAAGAGACTAGGAAGAAAATGTGTTCCACTTGGAGAGAGATTCCATGCACTATATAACAACAATGATGGAAGATTCTGTGAAAAAATCAGACCTTATTGCATAGCTATGAAAATATGACATGTCAGGATAAAAATAACGACCAAGAGGGTGCATTTGGAGGTTAATGGTAACCATTTGAATTTGGAAGAGGATTGAGGCATGAGGAAGAGGAAAAGTGTCATAAGGATTACTAAAAAACTAGGATGAGTTGGAGGAATCCTATAGAGGAGGATTCAACCTAAGGGTACCTTACAAGGATTATAAAAATATGTTTCAAGTAATTATAATGGATTTTGATCATTTGGATAATTTTCCTTTGGAATTTTGGAAAGCACTAGCTTGTCCATTGCACGGTGAATGCTCACTCTCCTTGCTAGTGAGACAATTTCGAGGGAGTTGGATTATCATCCAAATTGGATGTTGGAGGGGCCACCATGACCTCTCATTTGGAGTCTAATGGAGTTATTTTATTGAATATATAAGGCTGATACAGTTCTCCATTCATTTCTTTCCCCATCCTTTCATCCCCAATCTCATTATTCCCATGTATTCATATGATGGCACACTAGTGTGAATGGTTCTTGCATTTTTTTGAGATTAGTTGATTCCTAAGAATGGGTGAATTACATTTGTATATTTAATATTTTCCCCATACTCTCTATAAGTCTAATTATCATAAATACATATGCAAAATTCCCACATTTCGAAGCTATGGTTTGACTAGTTTACATGTATTGATTTCCATTTCGAAGGAGTTGTGTATCTGATTTGTGTATAGGAGTTTCTATAATGTTAAATGTTGTTGAGTAGGATATTTGTATGCTGTATATGGTATACATTATTCATTCTCTGTTCTTCACCATTTCGTGTACATTTTATGATTTGAAGTAAAGTTATCAATGTCACTTCCCTTAAGCAATATAACTGAAAATTAACATTCGAATGTGGAGCTCTATAACTAGTTTGTAGAAATTATGACCACATATAATGAAATAAAATGAGGTATAATATCAGTTACCATACTCTATTTATCAATTTGGTATGATTTCACATGAGTTGCGAAGCCCTTTTTTGCTTACACCCTAGGGGGAATTTCACCACAATTTACTAGTAATTTTGCCCTTTTTTCCAGTAGCCCCAAATGAAGTTGCAGAGGTAAAAAACCAGTTCTAAAGTGAACAGGAAGTCTGTTTATAGGTAATAATACTCACTATATCAGTACCTACCAAATTTGGGACCCTTTTGTTCCATTTGGAACTCCTAGAGTCAACACTAGTTAACCCGAATTTGCCCCAAATTGCGCCTTTTTCTAGAAATTCCAAGTTGGGACATTATAGGTTCAATATATATTAATCCATAATATTTAATTCTGTGTCTAAAATAATATACCTACTTGTGTAGTTGAGCATTTTGTTCCTGTACTTTATCCCTACACAATTTGAAATTTAAATTAACATCAATAATCAACCTAGCTTCCTTTACCCACCTTTGAGAAAAAAAAATTCCCAAAATTCTTGCTTTTTTCTATGAGGACCACAAAAATATCATGTTGAGATATTTTTTCCCATTTCTTTAACTATCACAACATCCCAAACTAAGTTCAACACTAAAGTTAGCTTTCCTATTTGCTAAAATGTTTTGATACCTCTAAAAGTTGAAAAACTCAAGCTTATCAAAGCCTCAAACATAATGTAGGATATTTTCACTAGATGAAAAAGTTTAGTTTGTTGTGTGTGTGTCAGGGGGGGGGGGGTGGTTGATGGAATAATCATTTATTCTCTTACCATTGATTCCTCTAGAATTCATTGAGCTTTGAGTAATAAGATGCATTTGCATAGGGATATTTCCTCAATGACTCCATTATTCAAGGAAGTCTCAACCTCCCAAGTATATGTATTTTTTTCATTTATCTTAGAGTAAATGATCAATCCCCCTACACCTTCCACCCTTGGATTCATCTTCAAAATTGAACCATAAAAAATGAGAATTGGGTGCTTCCTTATTTCTTTTCAATTTTGAAATTATGCCTCTCCTAGTCTTAACTTCCCTCTTTCGTTATGACAATGTCTATTTAGCTTTATTTTCCCTGGGCCATTCTAATTCTAAAAGAAGTATCTACGACATAACCTTTCTTTAAATCTGAGTTTAGAAGAATGATGACTGATAGTTCCATTGGATTATATCATTTCATGGATAAATGGTCAATCTATTCTTGCCACCTTTTGAGGACTAGTGGATTTTGTTAAACATGAGTCAATTTATGGAAAGTTTGATTTTCCATGCCAAAAGTTTAGGGGGTATCATCCAATATAGCTAAATAAACTTATTATTCTTTAGAATACATGGTTATAAATAATTCCAAGATGGAAACATTGCATCCAATCTTGGGGGGATGAATCACTACTAAATCTTCAAATGAAAACTACTAGACCTATTTTGCAAAATCACACTATACGATCATATGTATAGTTATTTATTTTTATATTTTGGAAAGAGGGCATGTCACATACCCCAATTTTGTAAAATTATGTAAATTGTTTTATTATATTTCTGAGACATTATGTTAAACTTAATCCTAAGTAGGGATTGATGACTCAACAGAGTCAATAGTAATGGAGTGTAATTCATAATATTTTATTATTAATAAATAAATTATGGAGACAACAGCATGGGAGAGCTGTTAAAAGAGGTTACTGGTCAAACTGGTGGATGGAACTAGGTGGAAAGGCAAAAGACAAGTGGCAGCATCCTCAAACACTTCCTAAGTTGCAGGTGGCAACTTCCCTATATTTGGGGTCATGATTCCCTAAGAAAGTGGAATTAGAGCAGGTGGCTCATTAAATGACAATTAACCCAACAAAGACCTAGGCAATTTTTAAAAGTACTCAATGAAGAGAGCTGAGGCTGCTCATTTATTTTCCAGAGAATAATCATTCAGGTGGAATGTTATTTAGGAAATTCATCGGGGAAAAAGGGAAAAACAGTAAGGAAGTTGTTTGAGAGGAATGTTGCAGTAACTTGGTTATTTACAGCTTTTTAGCTGGGAGAACTTACTGATAAGTTCTGAGATTATACTAAGTTGAAGACTGGTATCTGACTTTGCTACACCTAGTTCCATCCAGGGAGACCAGAGCAAGCTCAGGGGTCCTGAGAAGTCATTGTCTGAGCGCTCTCCAGGAGTTGGTAGGGAGGAACGACCTCCCATTGCTATTGTTGTCCACAACTTAAACAGGTTCTGTCATTTATTTCTTTATGTTTACTAAGTATGAATGGATGCATGTTATGTTTATTTATATGTTTGAGTAGTTAGTTAGTTCAGTAAAGTTAGTATCTCATAATATCAGTAGTTAAATCTGTTAATAGTTACTGTGTTTTTCCACATCTGGTATCACCAGACCGTACTCCAGCACAGTATCTCGGTGTTGAGAAGTAGTATTATTTTGAACCGAGTTTCCTATATTACTTGCAGTTACTACAAGTGTTTTCACAAGTTCATAAGTTATTTTCTTACAGTCTTAAAAACTATTCCTGATACTGTATCTTTGCTTCCTGTAAATACTAGCTGCAATAAAGAAAAGATAGACTAAATATTTCAGCTGTTCAAGTCTTATAATAGATATTTTTTTGTTCAAAAGATTCTAACCCTTAAGGTTGAAAGGACAATACAGATAGAAGGATTTAATCATTCATTGGTTGAATTTACAGATAAACCCTAGTGGTATTAATCTATATTTTAGTTTAGAATGCAATTATCTTAATTATTGTATATTCTTTATTTCAGCTAAGCTCAAGCATATTTCAAAAACCGTTACTCTATTTTCAAGTATGGTAAATAAATGTTATCACTTATACAGAATTTATATAGGTATGTATATGAGAATAAACTTGAATTATTGC
>LPNX010788393.1:32026-51689 GCA_001517045.1 Pseudotsuga menziesii | reverse complement strand
AAAGTGGAATCAGAGCAGGTGGCTCATTAAATGACAGTTAACCCAACAAAGACCTAGGTAATCTTTTAAAAGTACTCAATGAAGAGAGCTGAGGCTGCTCAGTTATTTTCCAGAGAATAATCATTCAGGTGGAATGTTATTTAGGAAATTCATTGGGGAAAAAGGGAAAAATAGTAAGGAAGTTGTTTGAGAGGAATGTTGCAGTAACTTGCTTATTTACAGCTTTTTAGCTGGGAGAACTTACTGATAAGTTCTGAGATTATACTGAGTTGAAGACTAGTATCTGACTTTGCTGCACCTAGTTCCAACCAGGAATACCAGAGCAAGCTCAGGGGTCCTGAGAAGTCACTGTCTGAGCGCTCTCCAGGAGTTGGTAGGGAGGAACGACCTCCCATTGCTGTTGTTGTCCACAGCTTAAACAGGTTCTGTCATTTATTTCTTTATGTTTACTGAGTATGAATGGATGCATGTTATGTTTATTTATATGTCTGAGTAGTTAGTTAGTTCAGTAAAGTTAGTATTTCAGAATATCAGTAGTTAAATCTATTAATAGTTACTGTGTTTTTCCACATCTGGTATCACCAGACCGTACTCCAGCACAGTATCTCGGTGTTGAGAAGTAGTATTCTTCTGAACGGATTTTCCTATATTACTTGCAGTTACTACAAGTGTTTTCACAAGTTCATAAGTTATTTTCTTACAGTCTTAAAAACTATTACTGATACTGTAACTTTGCTTCCTCTAAATACTAGCTGCAATAAAGAAAAGATAGACTAAATATTTCTGTTGTTCAAGTCTTATAATAGATATTTTTTTGTTCAAAAGAGTCTAACCCTTAAGGTTGAAAGGACAATACAGATAGAAGGATTTAATCATTCATTGGTTGAATTTACAGATAAAACCTAGTGGTATTAATTTGTATTTTAGTTTAGAATGCAATTATCTTAATTACTGTATATTCTTTATTTCAGCTAAGCTCAAGCATATTTCAAAAACTGTTACTCTATTTTCAAGTATGGTAAATAAATGTTATCACTTATACATAATTTATATAGGTATGTATATGAGAATAAACTTAAATTATTGCTTGAGTATTTACTTAGGCATTATAACTAAATGAATAAACTAACCAACTTTGGATAACAATAATTAAAATAGTCAAAAGAAAACTTTGTAAAAAGAAATATTATTATGATATTACTATTAATGTATCTATAATGCATACATTATAATAGTAACACATTAAGTAATAATCATTTATTACAAGTATAAACATAGTTTATTTATACTTTATGAATAAACAAATAAGAATTTATGTACAAAATGTTTATACTCTATGTATTATAATTTAATAAACAATTCAAGAAGGCAATAGTAAGTTATTACAAGAATATAGCAAGCTTTCCTAATTTGAAAGGAATGCACTTTTCATTCATAGCTTCTACTAAATAGAAGTCAAGTTGTAAAGCCAACTCAGAAGCTAGTAACAATAAACTTAACTTACAATAAGCTGGAGAGTACTTCTTCTCCCAAATTCTTTATATAATAAAATAAATTACCGCATTTATATCACGACCAAGAACAAAGTAAGAGATTGGTAATTCTCAGCTAGGATAGTTGTATAAGGGTATAACCCTATACATAATTTAAGAAGTTTTATATAACAAATAAATCAAGATATATAACCCTCGCAGTTCTAAAAAGAATTACCTACAGAGTTATTATTTTTAGTGATAGATTAAGAAACGGAATTTAATCTCGACTGTGAAATTAGGGGTCGAACCCTACAAATCCATTTTATACAAATAAAATAAAAACTAGGAGATAAGTCAATGTTTTTCATCTACGGCCGTATAATAAAACCACAGCTTAAGCGGTTATAAACCCACATTTAATTATTTACTGTGCAGAGCATAGATTCAAAACTATGTGTAGTAAAATAACCAGAAGATACATCAAAGTATTTCTTACATTATCAAACCTCGCGTAAAACCCTAAATACAAAGAGTACAGTAAAGAAGCAAGCAACGAGGTCGTGACCTCATTTGCAGGCGGGCTTACAGCCCCTGCATGTTTTTTTTACAGCATTGTAAAAGCCAGAAATTACACCATCGGCCTAAGCTGTAACCCCATATATGTCACCGGGGTTAACCTGTTAAAAACTATTTTAGCATACAGTTTAAAAAAGACTGAGCAAGCTGAAGTAACCACCAGAGTCGCACTATTAAAATCCATTCACTAACAGCACCTTTAAAACCAGCAAGGAGGAAACGCCACTGTGAAAACCAGGCTTACCAGGTAAAGCCTCTCGCCGAAACTTTATTCCATCCACGCCTTAAGAAGAGCCAAAAGCCTGCAGCAAAAGAATAGTTTAATTAAAACCATATTTTCTTTATTGGCTAAACTATTTCTTGAACTGGAAAGGAGAAAGAGTAATTATAACTTACCAGCGAATCGGAAGGAAATGCGGCCACCATAAACAGTGTGATAACTATGAGCAGAGGAAGCATAAGTCCTTCCCTGTCACCGAGGAGAACGAGCTGTAGGAGAAAAAGATAACTACCGTAATGGGAGCCGTGACAGTGTCAAGACAAGAAATGCACCCACACCGTGACAGGGTCGATATTAGTGACAAAAGAAGAAACCCTAGGTCTTATAATGACCATATGGCCACCAACAACAAGCTAATGATTTCCACGCAGTGCAGTAGACGAGCACAAAGGATTGGAGCAGCATATAAGCTACTACCTCACGATGCAACAGCAAGGACTGGACCAGGAGGGTTTACAGAGCGTCCAAGCCCAAAGGTGAGGGAGAAAATGATGATTTTTAGGGTTGATTCAACGATTTATACCACCAGTGCATGGCCAAGGAGAGACCACGTCAGTACTAAATTATATTGCATGCAAGTGGGTCGAAGACTAATGTTCTACAACGAAGCTTGTCAATCGTTTGTTTCCAAACAATCATCACATGGATATTCCATAGGGTCAATATCCTATGGTATTACCTGCATTTTATTTCACATCCGTAATGTTAGATCTATGCATATTAAACTTTGCATAATAAACAATAAAGCTATGCTATTTCAACATTAACCTTTGAATTGTAAATGTTAACGCTTGCATCATATTTATATTAAAACTTTGCATTATAGACCTCGTTCAAGATTAAGTCTTTGCATTATAAACTTTGCAATATAAAATTTGCATTATAAAGTTATAGGGATAGGGGTATAACGTTGAGTTATAATGGTTCATAAAACTTACAACCATATGAACACTACCCTAGTCTCAAGACAAGACAATAATTATATCATTTCTTTAAGTCTATAAATTAATGGAGTAATGTTAAGTATAGTTGTTACAATGCTATAACTATAATGACTATTATTATTATAGCCTTGCATAGTTGGTAAAAGACTAGTCATTCTATGACTTAAACTTGTAGAACTCAGCTGTGTAATCCACTAATTTGGATTGAGATTACTCTAGTTCGTTTGGACTAGTCATTTCTAATATATGAACAATCTTTTAATAGTCTTAGATTCCCTATGCTAACAAGTAGACTTTTGTTATCATTCTTATTCAAAGATTTATAAGGATTGGTAATTGGATATTTGACTAGCAGTTTAGGTAAGTTATTTTCACCATTCTTGATGATAGTATATTCTGGAAACTCATAATAAGTTTAATTATGATAATCTAGAACTAATTTAAAAGTGCTTATAGAATTTAGTCGATTAATGATCATGGAAATAGAGGTAGTTTCCAAGTAATGTAAACTCTTAAATGACAAGAGAGGACATGTATCAAGTTGTAAAAACATGTAATTACTGGAAGTAAGAAAAGTATATATTGATATTATCTAACTTCAGATCCTTATAATTGAATTTGCAAATCAAAACATATCCTGAATTTTAAAACTTGGCATGATGTGATAACGTCAGATAAGTAAAATAGGACTGAACATGGTAACCCAGTTTTAATTACTGTGCTAGATAAGAAATATTATGATTGCATTACAGTAAACTCAGTAATGATCCAGTATTCCATAGGGATACTTAATTCAGTTATTATAAAGGAAAATAGCTATCTTTTCTCTGGAAATTCTAACTTTCTTTCAGTAAGATCTTCAGGAGAATTGTAGGGAAAGCTTTACCTGTAAAAGCTTGATAAACTAGCTAGCATGTATTTATACTTTTACTGAATAAATTGGTACAGAATTTTATTATCTAAATACTTTAAAAGATCTGTTAGCGGCGACCCAAACTTTACCTGTATATCTGTCAGAGAAAGAAAAACTGCTGCATTAGCTCGAAAGCTAAGTAAGCCTAGTCTGTCATAGCAATCCCCCTTGCGGATATAAACAGAAAACAATCAGTAACTGACAAGAAACTCATATTTTAAGTTAAGCATAAGTAAATATCATTCAGTTACAATTCTAGTAACATAAACTAATCAAACAGATAATGTCTGCATTTAATAAGAATTTATGCTATTTTAAAAGTTTTAAATTTTTCACAATTTTTGGGGTTCTGACAGGGCATCTAGTGGGATCTTGGAATGATCATTTATGAATATCGTCAAAGGTCAGGATTTCAATGTACAATAAAATCCCTATAAACAAAGGAATCTTTGGGAGGAATATTCTGTAGCACCCGTTAAGGATGGCACAATTTTTTTGGGTTCTAATTAAGTATATTGAATAGCTTCTAAGTTGTAATTTTCTATGTTGAGGTTCCTTTATTATCGAGGAAGTGAGAGTAATGTGACAGTCATTCTTAATTGTGACCATGTCATTATACCCTAATACCCAAACTGTTGTTCCCATTCAATCTTACGACAACCCATATGATTTTTTTTTTTTGTAAAGATTGTATCCATCTATTGCCTTGAAAAAGAGATTACAGACATCATTCTATGTTGATCCCTCCCAACAGAGGGAAAACATGGTCAGGGATTAGGAAAACACAGAATTTTTTCCTCTGAAGGAGACAAGGCTAAACCATTTACAAAAAGAGTTTTTATCACGATCCTATTATTGTTTTTCATTCCAAAAAGCAACAAAAACCTAACAACAAAGAGAACAACAGAAACTAGCCTATATCAGTCTTCACCTCTAAGTTGGAGGGGGAATACCTAGAGTTTTTGGTCATCTTGATACCCAAGTGCTTGGCAAATTGCTGCAGGTGAGCTGTGATCTCGTCGAGCTACAACAAAATCTCCTTATGATCTTCTCCTTACTCAATTAGTGCATTTCCCATGAGATACTTCTGATTCCATGCGAATTCCAGTGTATTCAAGTGCTGGAAGAGCCTTTCCCAAGAGTAACCAGGATCTGAGAGTAAAGCCTCAAAATCTTTTCGGAATTCCTTGTCGGAGATGCATCCATGAGTGATTTTGGCATCTGCTTCTACATTTGCAATTTCCTTCCTGATGTTTTTTGGGATCTGGTGGTTATTTAAGTGATTTGCGTGCATGATGATCCACATGGAATGAGCAGGAGAGGATGGTTGAATGAAAGAAGGGTTCGCGGCATTGGGTTTCCTCCTGTGGTAAGTTCACTTCTGTAGAGGCATACTGACTTTGGGTTTCAAAGAATGGGCAGATTCAAGCCAAAACATGAGTAAAGGTTGATCTTGGTTAAGTGAAAATAGAACAAAGGTGAGGCTATTATTGGGGGGGGAGGACCAAAACTCACCAGGCTCAAGCCATAATTCATGATGGGAATACCAGAACCCACTGTGGGTGGATTTAAATCCCCAGAGAGCAAACCAAAACATCTGGAGGGCAGATTTTCCCCTTATAGAGCAGACTAAAAACTCGTACCCACATAGAGAAGAACCCTTAACCCACAGATCAGGATGGGCATGAAGACACGGAAAACCAATTTTTAACAGGAGATGAACCAAAGGGCCTCCCCCAGAATGAAAAAACATTAAGAAATACCTATTCTCAAAATAAATCCAACTTGAGAAAATCGTGAGGGAGATTCTTTCTTTTATAGGTTGTGTTTTCATTCTACTACCTTGCAAAATGAGGATCCAACTCTTCATCAGAACATCATATGATGGGGTTTTCATCATTACAAGAGGTGGCAAGTATATTTCCCATGCGCTCCAGCTCGTACTCGTTCCCAACCTCCACTTTGCACTCTAGCACATTGGAGCATACTTAGTCTTATATCTGAATGATCATTTGAGGGAGGATCCCACTCCCTATCTATCAGCCTTGCAGGGGGTGTTGAGATGGAAGCACAACGCCCAGAGGGATAGCCATGTGCCCTTCATGTACCCCTCCAACTGCCGACTCATGCACCTACTGTTGAGGCCCCAAAATTCATAGGCAGCAACAGTAAGGGATTCTCCCCAATCAACGTTCCCAACTAGCCCATTGACTGTTTGGTATGGGGAATCCGTCCAGTTTGCGGTCCGGCTACCGTAGGTCAAGGTAACAAAAAATAGAGGCTTTACCGGTTGCGGCCCGTTCCACCATGTATTTTTGTATTTTTTGACTTAAGTATGATATGCAAGTGCCTAATTAACCATGCATGGTGATAAGATGCGAGGAGCGGTCACAATGTGATGCGCAGGTTCTTACCTCTCGTCTTAGACTCACTAGCATCTAAATCACATACAACAAGAAAATAAACTAACTACCTAAACTATCCCTAGGGAGCAGGATTATCATTCATTAGTGAGTAATACATTTTGTACCTGCATAATGAAGAGTTATAGATAGTTGATACTTCTTTCAAGACACATGAACAATTACAGATGTTTAAACAACCAGATAGCCAATTGTTTTATGAACAACATTTATTACTCATAGTGGAGAGCATCACAAAATATACTGAAGAGCATTCAACAAGAACATAGGTTCAGGAAGTTAAACACTCTCACAGTTAATGAAACACAGCTGAAAACAAAATAGTTCCCCTTCAACATTGTTCATTTAACCACATTGATACATTCCACATCTCGCTTTCTCCAGCAGGCAAAAGTTACAGTTTTTGATTGTAAAACGAAATAGTTCCTTTTACAAGCAAATAGTTTACAAATTCTTCCAAGGAAAAAGTCCTTCTTTCAGCTCTACTTTTCAATATTTAAACTACAACAGCCGACCGTTTGGGTTGTCCCTCAAACGAATGACCTTTTAGTCTCCGAACGCTTCATATTCCTCTGTCTTTTCGTCGCATGCCCATGAGTGGCTACGTAATTGCCAGACCTTTCAGAGATGCCCCTTTATCACCATTCATTTTTTCTTTTCTTTGGTTTGTCCATCTTACACTCCTACTGGTTTCAGCTCTATTTTCACCAAACGGTCTGCCTCCGTTGACCAACCCCCGAAAACTACCTGCAATCAAACGACGAGCATCATTTGTTGGAAATGCATTTAAACCACAGCAGCAAATTAAACTGACTGAACGGCTAATCCACAGGAAATGATCAGGCGCAGCACCATCATTATACAAGTGTCGACCATACTACCTTGTCCTCCTACAGGCTTGTGATAGCAGTACCAACGACGAAATACGGGAGGAAACCAACATTGGAAACCAAACGGATTTCTCGGCCGCAACGGCAGAAAAGTAAAGGCTCCAGGCATGCGACGAGAGGGCGGGAAAATTTAAAATCGAAAGTCGAATGGTTTAGACATCGGAAGCGGAATGAATTTCCCGGACGCAATGGTGGAAAAGTAAAGACTATGGGCAAGCGACGGTGGGAGGAAACTCAATCGAAAGTCAGATGGCTTCACACTTCAGCAGCTAAAGGACTTTGAGAGCCACAATGGTAGAAAAGAGAAGGCTAAAGCCATGCGATGCCCAGTCGGATGGGAACAACTTTAAATTGGAAGTCGGAGCACTTTGCGCCTCAGAGGCTTAACCACTTTGGGAGCCGCAACAGCGGAAAAGACATGACAATGGGAAAGTGATTTAAAAGACAATACTGATCGGCAGTCGGAGCAATTCGACCTTTGGATGAAGAATCGATTTAGGAGCCGCAATGGCAGAAAATAAGACTGACGCATCAGACAGCGGACTGTTTTAGGCTTTGGAAGCTTAGTTGATTTGGAGCCACAATGACGGAAGCTAAAGAAGACTATAGCCCCCAATCAAAAATGAAAAATGCCAAGGGCTTAAGACTCTCAATTCTAGCAACAGAAAAGACTGCTTCTGAAAACGGTGCCCCTTTGACAAGCAAATCAACTAAAAATATGCGATCCAATATGCTTAGAAACACAGACAACCACTCGAGAACCCGGACGGGTGCTATGAACCTTCCATAATCATTCAAATAAAAGTGTGACCAACAACAGATCATGGGGCATACGATTAACGACAAACGCTAAATCAAAAGGAGGGACCCAAAATTTTAAGAAATTTAGGGAGAACGGTTGCAGCTGCAACAATTGGCGAATACCTGGTGAACCTAGATCTCTGGGCGATTATTCTTTGAGTGACAGACTATTTAACAACAAATGCATTCTATTGAATTCTTCCATCTATCTGGATTTCTCGAATTCCAGAAGTGTGTACCTTTAATCATTGATAATAGTCCAATTTTGGAGAGTGGAAACCAAGATTTTCAAGTCCAGATAACTTTGTTGAGGCCAGAAGATGAGTTTCATTATTACCTTTGTCTTCAGGTGGCTGACAGCTTTGGACACCACAGGATTGTACCATATGGTAAACAAAAATATTCGTTTGTTCCTCATTCCCATGCCACTTTAGCACTTTTTCGTGCTTTTGGACTTTTGTCCCTTTTCGTATGAGTCCTCCTGCATGCCTTTCTTACTGAATTTTAATTCAGGATCCTCTATCCCATAGTGTCCTTTTGTGTGAGTGGTGTACTTCAAGTTTCAGCTCACGGATGGAGAGGATCTTTCAGCAATTTAGTACTTATGATTCAGCACCTGCTTTGATTAATGATGCTTTCATAGGAGTTTTTTGACTCTTTATTTGTTTTTTGGCATTCGTTTCTTGGCATGGGATCATTTATATTTAATATACTGTTCACCTTGCTCCTCTCCATGGGTCCTCTACTGTCGCTCCTTAGAACATTTTAAGTGTGATGTGGATGGAGCCTCAACATAGTATTCCAGACTCTTTGAATCCGGTTTATTTCACAAGGGTTAAGCAGGACTTCAATGCACACAGAGTTTATTCGAGAAAACTGCTAAACTGGAAGAAGTTCTTTTAGCAACACACAGTCTAAGAATAAAAAATGTCTATCATTCCCAAACATTTTGATGTTCCCCATGTAGCTGTGGGTTCGTTCCCTTTATTTAAATTGAAGAAAAACAAACTAAAGCAAACTGAGAAAAAAAAATTACTCAAAAGACAGCCAAGCAGATTATTTATATGCAAGACAGAAGAACTCAATGAAACTCATGAAAAGTAAGGCTTGGGAACCAAACCGTTCACTGGTAAGTTCTCTTCCCACCCTTGAAGATCCTGCAACTTGTAAGTAGAAGGGCCAGGCTTTGCTGCAATCTGAAAAGGGCCTACCCACAACTGCTGAAATTTAGTGTGCTTTCCTTTCTCATCATGGGGGTGATCCCATTTGAGGACTAAGTCTCCTACTTCAAAGTCTTTTTTTCCAGCTTTATGCTTGTCGAACCATCTCTTAACTAACTCCTGCTGTTGCTTAAAGCGTTCTCTGGCTTTAGATCTAGCCTCTTCTGCTTTCAGGAGATTATATATTCTTATTTGCAAAACTTCATCATCCAACCCCCTAGACTCTTGAGCTAGTATGGAATATGGTAGCATGACATTGGGAGGAAGGATGGCTTCTTTACCATAGACAAGGGTATATGGAGACACTCCAATCGCAGACTTGGGGGTGACTCTATCGGCCCAAAGGGCATTTGGTAATGCTGATTGCCAACTCCTCTGGTTTTCTACCATAGTCTTCTTTAAAATTCTAATCAGATTTTTGTTGGAGGATTCAGCCAGGCCATTTCCTTGTGGATAGTAATTAGCAGAATAATGCAATTTTATCCCTTTATCATGAGCAAAAGCAGTCAATTTAATTGATGAAAAGTACTTAGCATTATCGAATACTAATGAAACTGGAACTCCAAACCTGGTCATGATGTGGTCTTGTAGGAAGCTGATGATCTCGTCTTCATTTATCTTGCACAGTGGGATGGCTTCGACCCAGTGAGTGAAATAAACAGTAGCGGTCAGAATGTACTTGTGCTGCAAAGAGGAGTTCAGTTTTATTTCTCCAATAATATCTAGTCCCCATTGCTCGAATGGTTCTGTGATCATCACAGGATTTAGAGGTGCTGCTGCTTTAGGCTGTCTCCCACTACACCTTTGGCAAATATCACACTTCCTGACATGTGCGTGTGCGTCTCTAAAGAGCGTAGGCCAGTAGTAACATGCCCTAAGGATTTTATGGGCTATGGTATCCCCTGAATAATGTCCTCCAGCAGGACCGCCATGCAATTCTGCCATCACTTTCTTCGCATCTTCCTTTTCTAAACATCTGAGAAGAACCCTGTCATAATTATTTCTAAATAATACCCCTTCAACAAGTTGATATGCGGCTGATTTAAGATGTAGTGCTCTCCTTTGCTTGGAATTCCAATGTTCTGGCAACAGTCCTACCTGTAGGTAATGTACAAGGTCTCTATACCAAGACTCGGGAGCTGTAAACAAAGGGCATACCTCCATTACATGTAATTCAACTTCATCTTCCCAGGCATGTTCTTCATTTTTTCCATTTTTAGTCATTTGTTTGCACAACCCTTGTCCTTTAACTATTGATGCTGGCTTGAATTCAAGGTCGTATTCTTGAAGAGTTGTTACCCAGTTGCCTCTTCTTTCTCCTAACTCCTTTTGTATAAGAAGGGACCTTACAGCTGGGTAGGGGACGATTACCTTGGTTTTATTTTTTAAAATATAAGGTCTGAATTGTTTTACTGCCTTGAATACAGCGTAAGCTTGTTTATCAACAGCTGGGTAGTTCAATTCGGCCCCCTACAGACCAGTACTCATAAAAGATATTGGGAATTCATCCCCCCCATCTTCCTTTTGGGTGAGCACAGCTACTAGTGAATCATCGGATGCAAAGGTATACAAAATAAAATCTTTGTTGAAATTTGGGCTTTTCAAGGATGGTGTGTGTGCGACAGTAGTTTTGATTTTGCTAAATGCTCTCTTCTCGATTTCAGTCCACTTGAATAGTGTATTTTGCTTTACCATCTGCTGTAGTGGTTTGACAATCTGAGCAAAATCAGGCACAAATCTTTGCACGAAGTTTATCGTTCCCATAAATGATTGCATCCCCTTTTTATTATGGGGCAAGGGGATTTGTTCAATAGCCTTAATTCTTTCTGGATCTATAGAGATTCCTTTCTTCGAAACTATGTGACCCAACAACTTGCCCTCCGTGATAATGAACACACACTTCTTAGGATTGAGTGAGATTCCATATTTTCGACAACGTTCGAAAATTTGTCTTAAGTGAAACGCGTGCTCTTCTCTTCTCTTTGAGAATATTGTAATATCGTCAAGGTATACTACATCACTTCGGCCAATCAATCTGCGAAAGCTATATCCATAGCCCTTTGAAACGTTGCTCCAGCATTTATAAGCCCGAAGGGCATTCTCCTGTATGCAAATGTTCCCCATTTGGTCCTAAATGTTGTCTTCAATCAGTCTTCTTCGGCTACCAATACTTGATTGTAGCCAGAGAAACCGTCTAATAATGAAAACAGTTCAGAACCTGAAACCATTTGTAGTAGCTGCTCCATGGGTGGCACATGATAGTTATCTTTATTTGATGCACGGTTTAAGTTCTTGAAATCCACGCAGAGCCTAATTTCTCCAGACTTTTTCCTTACTGGTACCAGATTTTATACCCACTCAGAGTGTTTGACTTTGAAAATGATTCTAGCATCCAATAATTTCTTCACTTCACTTTGAATCAATGGTTCCAATTTTGGATGCATTTTTCTTAACAGTTGCTGATATGGCTTGACACCTACTTTAATAGGGATGACGTGTTTGATGATGCTAGTGTCGTATGTTTTCAAATCTTCGTACGTCCATGCAAAAACATCTTTATATTGTTTAAACAAACTGATGAATTTGTCTCTTTTTACTGGTGAACAACACTTGCCGAGATTCACAAATTTGGGATTCATCTTAGTCCCTAAATTTATCAGCTCGAACTGTAGAGATGAGCTGTGGGTCTTCATGTTGGCTGGTCTTCTAAACTTTTCATTTAAATAGAACATTTTTTCTAACCTTCTGACACCTTTAGGAATGAAATTGTCATATTTCATCTCGGCCTGATGCTCTTCATCGTCTATGATCGTTCCTTTAAACACCTCGTCATTTGTCAAACATTCTATGATTTGCTGATCATCATCGAACAATCGCAAGTTGGTGATCATATCCGGTACTGAGGGCCTAAAAATTAGTTCGATAGAACATTGATTATTAGTGGGTACGAGCCTAGCGGCTGATGTGGCCAATAGGTCAGCTGCTGCATTTTTAATTCTTGGAATTGAAATAATGTTGAATGCATTAAAACATTTAAGCAAATCCCATACCTCATTCTGGTAAGCCTTTAAGTGAGGAGAAACACAATGTATCTGATTCTGGATTTGTTTCACAATAATTTCAGAATCCCCAAAAACTTTTAGATTACTTACCTTTAATTCAATTGCCTTCTTTAGTCCCTGTACCAGTGCTTCGTACTCAGCTGTATTATTAGTACACTCAAACTCTAATCTACATGAAAGGAAATGTTTATTCTTCTATGGGTCGATCATGACACAGCCATCCCCTGACCCTTCTAATGTCTTAGAGCCATCAAAAAACAAAATACAAAAATCACTAACTACTGAAGGTGAATCTACTCCTACTGCTAAGCTTACTATATTACAGTCAATCTCATCAGCCTGTGAGAATCGAAGGAGATCAGGCTGGGTGTCAGATGTGTTGCTGGCTTCTTCAGCTTGATAATTCCCTGGTTCCAACTCAATAAAATAGTTTCCCAATACAGAATCCACTGGTACATTCTTCTCCTCTAGCTGAGTAACATTGTACTTCATGTGAGGCTCTCTTAGAATCTTAATATGGTTTGGACTCCCTTTGTATGGAAACCAAAGATGGGACCAATCTGAGGCGAAATATCCATTTAATTTGGTTGACCAATCTCTACTCAGGACAAGACCGTAGGCGTATGGTATATCATCCACCACGATGTTAATAACTTGGCAAACTTTGTCATTAGATTCTAGACGGACTAGGACATCTTCCAGCTCATCAATCACCTTTACATCCATTCTATCCAATTGAACCACCCTCCACGTGGATGGCTTAGGCTTCCCATTGATATTTTTACAAACTGATATGGGCATAACATTTACCGACACCCCTGAGTCTACCAAGCAATTATGTACATTATGATTGAAAATTTCAAACGTGAGGAGGAAAGGTGGATGTTTGCTTTTAGACTTACCTCCAACGCTGGTTTCTCCAATTTCTTCTTCTTCCTGAGGTTGATTGTTGGTGGGAAGCTTCTCATCTGATGCTTCAAGTGCTTTCAACAGTCTTTCTTTTTGCTGCGGCACTTTACACATTTTGAATAGTGGCACATTTGCTTTTACCTTTTTTAAATCCTCCACTATGTCATAATCCATCGGTTGCTCAATGGGGTGAGGTTTATCAGCATTCATATTTCCTTCATTTGGCCTAGCCAACGTATCATTCTGCTTCGGATCTTGGCTGGTAATAGTGAATTCTGGAGTTTTATCAGCCAAGGATTTATTTTGAAATTTCTTCACATTTCTTTGCAGCCTTTTGATCTTTGGTAGAATGAGGCTATTTTCTTTAATTGGCCCTTTACTCCTTGTTGTAGCGTTGGTTTCCATGACGTCTTGGTAGCCCTGATTCTCTTCTTCAGCATCAAATAATGAAACAGAATCCCACAAAGCCATGGTTTCCTCTTCTTGATCCTTTGTTGACGTAGTCTTCTCTTTTCTCTCTTCTTCTCCATCTTCTGTTAATCTAGAATCCAACAGCTGATTCATGACCAACGTCATCAAATTTATCCATTGAGGACAATTCTTTTCAGAGTGTGGTTGTTGGTGGAAAGTGTAGAAATTATCCATGCCTACCTCTGTTAAATTCATAGATGCAGTATTGTGAGGAGGAGGCCGAGACTGGTGGCTATCCTCTCTTTTCTTATAATATGGCTTATAAAACTTTTGTGTTTCCTTTTCTTTCTCCATATCTATGATCTTGTTGGAAAGCTTCTGCATCATTTTAGCCATATTTTCCAAATCTGGCGACTTTTCTTCCTTAGGTTTAGTAAACAATAAGGCTTTTCTACCTGCACCTTTTTCTCCTGACTGTTTTGGATAGTCTTCAATGCTCTCTCTTTCAGCTTCCACCACTTCTGCTTCTTCATAAGTTTCCATCAAAGTAGGCTTAGCCCTACCTTTGGAAAACATGGCCAACTCAGGGCCTAAAGCTGAAGTATAATATTCAATCAGAACTTTTTCTGAAGGTCTATCCGTTTCAGAAAAATTCTTGAGATAGGTTGCAAACCTTTGTGTGAAACCGTGCACCTTTTCCTTTCTTTCTTTCTTTAAGGCGCACAGCCCTTTCATGAGGGCTGCATGAGTTTTCTGAGTTGCATACTTACTTTTGAAAATTCTCTCAAAGGTATCCCAATTAGGGATAGAGTTAGCAGGAAACCCAAAGTACCATGATGCTGCAACTCCTTTAAGGGTATGCGGGAAAAATATGCAGACTACATCTTCATACTCCCTGGACCTCAATCCTTCAATTGACAAATAAAAACTTTGTAGGTGACCATCTACTAAAATTTTCTCATTTGGGTCGAACTTGGGAAACAACTTGTCAAAGGCTTGAGGTAGGTCATGTAATGGAGGTGTAAGGTTTAACGATGATCTAGCTCTCCATGCAGGTGGTGGATTAGGTGGGTTAGGTGGTGGATTAGCATTTAATCCTGCCATGAGTCTAGGTGGAGAGTGAGGAGGTAAGCCAATAGGAGTGCGAGCAGGAGAACTGTGAGGGGTATTTGGGCCTTCTTGGTTCAAAGGTAGTACAAATTCTTGTAAGGCTGTTTCTACAAGTTCTTCCCAGTATCCAACCAACACTGAGTCTTCCACTACAGGACGATCTTTCTTTTTATACTCTCTTCTGGGCAATTTAGGGATAATTGGCAATCCTCCAATCTTCTTTACATATGCCCTGGTGTGTCTTCTTAGATCATTAAAAATTTCGTTGCTAATAGAATATATATGTTCTCTTTCTTTAGGAATTGGATTATGAAACCCATTGCTTTCAGAACTGTTACTGGTGGAATAGTCTCGGGAAAACAAGTTTCCTCGGCCAACCATACACTGGCGGCCCTCCTTCTAGCACCAAAACTGTTGAGGCCCCAAAATTCGTAGGCATCAACAGTAAGGGATTCTCCCCAATCAACGTTCCCAACTAGCCTGTTGACTGTTTGGTATGGGGAATCCGTCCGGTTTGCGGTTCGGCTACCGTAGGTCAAAGTAACAAAAAATAGAGGATTTACTGGTTGCAGCCCAGTCCACCGTGTATTTTTGTATTTTTTGACTTAAGTATGATATGGAAGTGCCTAATTAACCATGTAGGGTGATAAGATGTGAGGAGCAGTCACAATGTGATGCGCAGGTTCTTACCTCTCATCTTAGACTCCCTAGCATCTAAATCACATACAACAAGAAAATAAACTAACTACCTAAACTATCCCTAAGGAGCAGGATTATCATTCATTAGTGAGTAATACATTTTGTACCTGCATAATGAAGAGTTACAGATAGCTGATACTTCTTTCAAGACACATGAACAATTACAGATATTTAAAAAACCAGATAGCCAATTGTTTTATGAACAACATTTATTACTCACAGTGGAGAGCATCACAAAATATACTGAAGAGCATTCAACAAGAACATAGGTTCAGGAAGTTAAACACTCTCACAGTTAATGAAACACAGCTGAAAATGAAATAGTTCCCCTTCAACATTGTTCATTTAACCACATTGATACATTCCACATCTCGCTTTCTCCAGCAGGCAAAAGTTACAGTTTTTATTGTAAAATGAAATAGTTCCTCTTACAAGCAAATGGTTTACAAATTCTTCCAAGGAAAAAGTCCTTCTTTCAGCTCTACTTTTCAATATTTAAACTACAACAACTGACCGTTTGGGTTGTCCCTCAAATGAATGACCTTTCAGTCTCCCCACGCTTCATATTCCTCTGTCTTTTCGGCGCATGCCCATGATTGGCTACGTAACTGCCAGACCTTTTAGAGCTGCCCCTTTATCACCATTCATTTTGTCTTTTCTTTGGTTTGTCCATCTTACAATCCTGCTGGTTTTAGCTCTATTTTCACCAAATGGTCCGCCTCCATTGACTAACCCCCGAAAACTACCTGCAATCAAACGACGAGCATCATTTGTTGGAAATGCATTTAAACCACAGCAACAAATTAAACTGTCTGAACGGCTAATCCATAGGAAATGATCAGGCACACCACCGTCATTCTACAAGTGCTGACCATACTACCTTGTCCTCCTACAGGCTTGTGATAGCAATACCAATGGCGGAAGACGGGAGGAAACCAACATCGGAAGCCAAACGGCTTTCCCGGCCGCAACGACGGAAAAGTAAAGGCTCCAGGAACGCAATGGGAGGGTGGGAAACTTTAAAATCAGAAGTCATATGGTTTAGACATTGGAAGTGGAATGACTTTCCTAGCCACAACGGTGGAAAAGTAAAAACTGCGGGAAAGCAACGGTGGGAGGAAACTCAATTGGAAGTCGGATGGCTTCACACTTTGGCAGCTAAAGGAATTTGAGAGCCGCAACGACGGAAAAGAGAAGTCTAAAGCCACGCGATGCCCAGTTGGATGGGAAAAACTTTAAATCAGAAGTCGGAGCACTTTGCGGCTTGGAGGCTTAACCACTTTGGGAGCTGCAACGGCAGAAAAGACATGACTACGGGAAAGTGATTTAAAAGACAATACTCATCGGCAGTCGGAGCAATTCAACCTTCGGATGAAGAATCAATTTAGGAGCCGCAACGACGGAAAATAAGACTGACGCATCAGACATCAGGCTATTTTAGGCTTCAGAAGCTTAGTTGCTTTGGAGCCACAAAGGCGGAATCTAAAGAAGACTACAGCCCCCGATCAAAAATGAAAAACGCCAAAGGCTTAAGACTCCGAATTCCAGCAACGAAAAAGACTGCTTCTGAAAATGGTGCCCCTTTGACAAGCAAATCAACTAAAAATTTGTGATCCAATACATTTAGAAACACAGGAAACCACTCGAGAACCCGAACGGGTGCTATGAACCTTCCATAATCATTCAAATCAAAGTGTGACCAACAACAGATCACGGGGCATACGACTAACGACAAATGCTAAATCAAAAGGAGGGACCCAAAATTTTAAGAAATTTAGGGAGAACGGTTGCAGCTGCAACACCTACAATGGGGGTTGATTTATTAATGTTTAAAGGCTTACATCAATTATCATTCCCCATCATATTTTGATCCACATAAAAATGTTTGACACATTTATCATCAAGCTTGTATTCTCATCACTAACTTTAATCAACATAATGTCCATCGTATGGAAACACGTTAACTCCCCATAATTCTTAGCACAATACATCCTCTAAATCTTTTCATTATATAAAACATCATACATTAATGAAATGAATTTCATTTATAAAAACACAATTTAGTAATCTTTCAACCAATCTGTTAGATAAAGATATGGTTCCTCCACATGAGTCATTCATTATACAAACTCTAGATAATACCATTCACTATATAATTTCATATTACATTTATACAAATAGAGGGGAAGTTACCAATAGAGGAGAAGTTAGGTTACATAAGAAAGATATAGAAATCATGGATTAGGGAGGGTCAGTGAGAGAGGGGAATAAGGAGAGAGGGGGTTTAGATGGAGAGGAAGAGAGAGGGAGTTTGGAGAGATAGAGATGAGATGTGAAGGGGTTGAGAGAAAGAGGGGGTGGTTAGAGAGAGAGAGAGAGAGATGAGGGGTTGAGAGTGATAGATTAAATGCACTAGCATATCTTTCTCTTTTGTCACTACATCCCCTAACCCTTACTAACCCCCTCTCTCATTCATTCTCTCCCCTACTCTTCCACCTACACCTAACCCCCACCCCTCTTTTTCTCCACCAAATCCCTAAACCCCCCTCTCTCTCTATAACACTCTCACTGCCTATAACCCCCCTCAATATTCACCTCATCGCAGAGTCATTAAGACTACCATGGGGGCTCTCACATACTGTAACCCTCCATGAGTATCCTTTTTTCAGCTAGAAGTTTTCAATGTACATCATCAACCTACCAACATATGAATGACATGCCACTCCATATCATATTCTATTCCATAGATCAACTCATTGCATTCAATGAACTATCGATAATCCCATTATGTGCATCAGATGGATCAATCCATACAATATGTGTTGGAATCTGAAATTTGACTTGAGTGAATGGGAAGGCTAAATTTCAATTTGAATTGAGCCCATGCGTTGATAATTTAATAAACCATGTTATTTTTAAATGTTTGTAGCATACAGTAAATGGAAAATGTGGTATTAACAACAATGTCACGGTCATGAAAGCACCACATCTCATCTCCTAATTTAATTAGAAACTCAAAATTCACATATGTATGACATACATGCCATGACTAGTATATAGTGTACCAAATATTTTGATCCTAGGAATATGCATTGGTGTATATACCATGTATATACACTAGTTTATATACCTAGTGTATATACCAGGTATATACCAAGTATATACACTAGTGTATATACCTAGTACATACACAAGTGTACATGCATTGATGTATATACCTAGTTATATACACTGGTGTATATACCTAGGTATATACACTGGCATATATACCAGGTATATACATGGGTATATATACCTAGTATATATAACAATGTATATAGTTAGTATATACACCAACATATATGCCTAGGATATATACACTAGTGTATACTAGGTATATACACCAATGTATATATATGGTGTATACTAGGTATATACACCAATGCATATACATGGTGTATACTAGGTATATACATGGTGTATACACCAGTGTATATAACTGGTATATACACACAATAAAGCTTAGTTTGGTTTTCTTTAATAAATAAGTTATATGTTATAATAAAACATGCTCTAGATATGATAAAGTTAATATTGTACACACTATCATTTATCTTCATACATGTTCTAATTGGAAGATTCATGAAATGCATGTTAAGAGTGTCTTCACAAATGGTGGATTTCATGAAGAAATATTTATGCAATAATATTAGTCCTATCTTTGATTCTCCTAACAAACAAAATTTATTTTACAAATTAAAGCTACTCAAAGGATCCGACATAATCCAAATCATGGTAAGGCTAATCCAAAGGCCATAGACATCATCTAAAATTTTAACAACCTTGCGTTCTATCAAGTTCTTTAAAATCAAAACAAAAAAGCATGGAGAACACTTGTAGGATTTCAAGTTTAAGGGAGAAAAAGAGAGCTTTGGGAGGGGGATGTTAGGGGATTGGGAAAGAGAGAGAGG
>LPNX010788373.1:0-13764 GCA_001517045.1 Pseudotsuga menziesii | reverse complement strand
ATAATGATTAACAACAAGGGCTTCATCAATAAGCTACCCTCCATTTACTGTATGACGAAGGCGAGAGAGGCGAATGAAGCGTTAAAGACTAGAAAATGGAGAAGAAACACCATCACATCGTCCACAGCTATGCAGCCCAGCAACTCCAAGTCCGAACCCGCCCCGTTGCCCTCTCACTACTCCTCTGTTTCCCTGTCTACTTTCTCATCCAATATTACTAATAGCGCCACCAGCAATAATGGTTCAAATCTACCCGCTTACACATCTTTGACTACGTTGAAGGATTTGGATTCGTTTTCCATCGATGATCTGAAAAAGATACTGATTTGCGCCCAGGAGGACTTACACGATGTGTTGTCCCAACAAACTTCGCTTTTGCAAGATTTTCAAGAATCGAAGTTAGAATTAGAACTAGAACTGGATAACTTGAAAACACATTGGTCGCACGAAATTGACTTGCGGAAATCCTTGAAATCCAATATCAAGTCATTGGAGAATTCTAAACTATTGACCGATTTGAAAATCGAAAAATTGAACAAGAAAATCGACAAATCCAAGGAAAAAATATCGAAAATGCGCAATGATATGCAGAAATGGTCTCAGGAAGATACCGAGCTGTTGTCTAAGGATACCATAAAGGAGAAATATTTCAAATTGCTAAATGAATCCAATGCCTCTGTGGCCAATATCAACAAAGAAATTGAGTCTTTACAAAATGAAATTTCCAAGATGGAGGAGTCTAACAAGAGATTGAACGCCTCCAAAAAATCATTGATTACTTCCATAGTGGTGAATGCCAATGTGGAAAACGATAAACCTATTGCTAGCGGAGAATTGTCGGCTGTTTTGAAGAAGCTCAATGATTTTACTTTAGAAAAAAATGGATTTTTAAGTAATGCTGGTGAAGAGTTTCTATCCAAATTGAATGCAGACTCATCATTGATTAAAATGATTAAGCAAGAGCTAAGCATTGATCAAGAATTGGAGGCCAACTGGAAATTGCAGAGGTCAAATTTGTTGAAGAAAATTAGTGCTTTAGAAAACCAATTTAATGAAATGAGCCTTAATAATCGGAATTTGAAAACAAAATTAATGGTTCAACCATATAAGAATAACGGTGATTCGCTTGCTGCCACCAATTCGAATAATTCCGCGGAAAAAAACAGAAGTTCTGGATCGATTCAATTACCATTATCCAACAACATGTCAAGAACGGGGTCCATTGATTTAATATCGAATAATAACAAAAGTATTAACAACAGTAATGCTGATTCTGCTCCTCCGTTGAGGTTGCACAATCCAGTTTCGTACTCTCCTTCGAATGAACCCATACAACCTTCAAGCAGTCTATTGAGTCAATTGACACAGGACACCGATAATCGATCAATGCTCTCCAATCACATCTCATCGAACAACGAAAACAAGCAACAGCCTTCTTCATATTCACATGCTTTACCTACAACTGCTACTGCTAATGCAACAGCAACAGCAACAGCAACTAATGGTCACTCAAGGTCAAATTTATGGACCACCGCACAATTCGCTCAACCTTCGCATCAACAAGTATCTACAGAATTGGATCAAGCTTTTGAATACGATAATGCAAACCACTTAATCAGTGGTTTGCAAAATATGATCTACGACGAAACAGACTATCCTGATAACATAAGCAATTATTCCAAGGGTTTTACTACAGACGAACTTGACAATTACTGGACTAAGCAGCAACCCCAGGTGCGCAGCACAAATGAAAGTCTTTTCTCTACGACTGGAACACCTATGTCATCATATAAGGCTAACCCAGTAATATCTCCATATTCTAGTTCTCATTTGCGACAAACCTCCAACGCAACCAATACGAATCCGATGCATCCACAGAGTCTACTCGCCGCTACATTGAATGATCCTTCATTACAAAGTTTTGTACGCAGTGGTTCTTTCTACAGTGCTCCGCAACCTGCAAACTCCTTAGAGAACAATATCAATGGCAATGAAACCGAGAACATTAGTCCAAGGATATCAAGTGACTTCAATTTATTGGTGCCAAACTTGAGCCCACGACTCTCAAACGATGTGCCCATTGTTCCAGGCAATAACACTACTTTAACACCTTTACACTCGAACATATTAACAATGAACCATCAACCAACGGCGGATAACAGTACACGAAGATCATTCCATGCCTCTTCACCACCTTTCAACTCCATATGGAATTCAAATACAAATCAACTTTCTCCTCCATTGGAGGAGCAGTATCACCTCGATGTGCCTGTGGGTCCAAAGGTTCCCGCTAAAGAACCAAACCCTAAGCCTTCTCACAAGAGGAACCAAAGTAACAGCAGCATTTCTTCTGCATGGTCCAAGTTTAAGCACAAGTCTGCATCATCACCTGCTAATGCGGACACGGATATTCAAGATTCATCAACTCCATCAACTAGTCCAAGCGGTAGAAGAATGTCAAAACTGTTGTCCAAGAGCGGTATGAATAATCTATTTAACCCGCACAGTCACGACTCATGAACAATATTATAATACTTCCAGGTCGTGTATATATGTAGATATATAAATTATGAAACATAATATATGAAAGCAGTTTGAGCTTATTCTTAATCATCAATAGGGTAACGGTATTAATCTCATTTTTTCTTTTTTTTTTTCTTTTTATTTTGGCGTCTCGTCTCAATTTCATTTTTCCCATCTTTTTACAACTTCAATATGAAAAACATAACACATGAAAAATAACTGTCAACATTAATAATATTCTTTGCATACTGCTTCGATTTTCCAAATATAAAAACAGTTTCTTTTACAAGCTTATTTAATTTTGGTTTTAAGGAGAAAACACTAATAAAAAGGGTAAGGACTGCAATCAACAATCTTTATTGGCGAACAGTTAAGGGTCCTCTCGAGAAGAAACATTAAGACATCATCGCACAAAAAACATGGCGCCCATCTTTAGAAATTACCGGTTCGCTATCGGTGCTTTTGCCGTTATTATGCTCATTTTGTTGATTAAAACATCTTCCATCGGTCCACCTTCTATTGCACGTACAGTTACTCCTAATGCTAGTATTCCCAAAACTCCGGAGGACATCTCTATCTTGCCCGTCAATGATGAACCAGGTTACCTTCAAGATTCGAAGACTGAACAAAACTATCCTGAGCTTGCCGATGCTGTGAAGTCACAAACAAGTCAAACATGCAGCGAAGAACATAAGTATGTTATCATGATCGATGCCGGCTCTACCGGTTCCCGAGTACATATATACAAGTTTGACGTCTGTACTTCCCCACCTACATTACTTGATGAAAAATTCGACATGTTAGAGCCTGGTTTATCTTCTTTCGATACCGATTCCGTTGGTGCCGCTAACTCCCTTGACCCATTACTGAAAGTAGCAATGAACTATGTCCCTATTAAGGCAAGAAGTTGTACTCCCGTGGCGGTGAAAGCTACTGCAGGCCTAAGACTCTTGGGTGATGCCAAATCTTCAAAAATTTTGAGCGCTGTAAGGGATCATTTGGAGAAGGACTATCCTTTCCCAGTTGTCGAAGGTGATGGTGTTTCCATCATGGGCGGTGATGAAGAAGGTGTCTTCGCCTGGATTACTACAAACTACCTATTAGGTAATATCGGTGCTAATGGCCCCAAGTTACCTACTGCTGCCGTTTTTGACTTAGGCGGAGGGTCTACACAAATTGTTTTTGAGCCTACTTTCCCAATAAATGAAAAAATGGTCGATGGTGAGCATAAATTTGATTTGAAGTTTGGTGATGAAAATTACACCTTGTACCAATTTTCTCATCTAGGTTACGGTTTGAAGGAAGGAAGAAATAAAGTTAACTCTGTTCTTGTGGAAAATGCATTAAAAGACGGCAAAATATTGAAGGGTGATAACACTAAGACTCATCAATTGTCATCTCCATGCCTACCGCCTAAAGTTAATGCCACAAATGAAAAGGTTACATTAGAATCCAAGGAAACTTATACCATTGACTTTATAGGGCCGGACGAGCCAAGTGGTGCACAATGTAGATTTCTGACTGATGAAATTTTGAATAAAGATGCTCAGTGCCAGTCTCCACCATGCTCTTTCAATGGGGTTCACCAACCTTCTTTAGTTCGTACATTCAAAGAATCGAACGATATCTATATTTTCTCTTATTTCTACGACAGAACCCGTCCATTGGGTATGCCCTTGTCCTTTACTTTGAATGAATTGAACGATTTGGCAAGAATAGTGTGTAAAGGCGAAGAAACTTGGAATAGTGTCTTCAGTGGCATTGCGGGGTCCCTAGATGAATTGGAAAGTGACTCGCACTTCTGTTTGGACTTATCTTTTCAAGTGTCCTTATTACATACGGGATATGACATTCCATTACAAAGAGAATTGAGGACTGGAAAGAAAATTGCCAATAAAGAAATCGGTTGGTGTTTAGGTGCGTCATTACCATTGTTGAAAGCTGATAACTGGAAATGTAAAATTCAATCAGCTTGAATAAGAACATGGACACCGCTTTTCGTCCCATGTATATTAAGGAAGAGGAGATTGCGGTGATATGTATTCTGTTATATGTCCTATTCTATAACCCTTGAACAATATGTAAACGATTTTTACGTTATGAAAATCACTATTATCCCCACAATAGTTTATTATAACACCGCCGCCAAGACAGGGGATTGAAACGGCCTTCCGAGGTTTATCCATTCTTGGTAAAAGCCCGCCACGCCTTCAGGTGTTTGAGTATGAACTGGAAGAATTATTTGTTAGGACCTCATAATCTTGAACATATGAGATAATTTAATATACTTTTGTTATGGATTGTTCCGTTGTTTTAAGACTATATGGCTTTGTTTTAGTTTTAGGGTGATTGTGGATATCACACCGGTCCTCAAGAAAAGCGAAAACAAAAGGGTAATCGGACTTATCTGGTGATCGAAGAAACTGCATTTCAGGTCGTTTAATAAACTGCTAGCTATTGATATTATATATATAAATAAACCTACAATCAGGTTAGTGTATTCATCTCACTTCTATAGCGTTGTGAAAGGGAAATGGAAATAGTGCAATCTCAATAAATCTGCTTACGTGACATTTTTTACTAAAAGAGAATATGAAAACTGATAGATTACTGATTAACGCTTCCCCGGAGACATGTACCAAGGGAGATGCTGAGATGGATACTATGGATACTATTGGCAGAATGACATCAGTTAAAGTTTTAGCGGAAGGCAAGGTATTAAGCAATTTCGAAGAACCGGGCTTAATGAGGTGCGGTTATCATGATGCAAAAAACTGGGTCAGAAGATTATCGAGCGAAACAATTGTCGGTGAGGACACGAGTAATTTATACCCATTTTATGTTGATACTGCATACGATGTAAGGCGTTTGAGAAAGGATATTATAAATGCTAAGGTTGACTTGCAGGTTGAAAACCTGATCATAATCTGCAATATTAATGATATTTCCACTGTATTTCTCATGAGAGAAGTGGTGGAATGGATCTTACGCAATTTCCATTCAATGACTGTATATGTACAAGATATTTTTGAAAAGTCAACTCAGTTTGCTGTTGGTGACCTCTGCAAAGACAGCAATTGCAGTAAAAACAGAGTAAAGTATTGGTCAAAAGAATTTGTTGAAAAACACGATTCATTCTTTGACTTGATGATTACACTAGGGGGTGATGGAACTGTCCTTTTTGCTTCATCTATATTCACGAAAGATGTTCCGCCGATTGTTCCATTTGCCCTTGGATCATTAGGATTTCTAACAAATTTTGAATTTCAAAATTTCAAAGAAACATTGAAACATATCTTAACAGATGAGGTTCGTATTAATTTACGAATGAGGTTGCAATGCAAACTCTACCGTAGAAATAAACCAGAAATTGATGCCGCAACTGGGAGAAAAATATGTTACATCGATTTCATCTCCGAACATCACGTATTGAACGAAGTAACCATAGATAGAGGTCCAGCTCCTTGTTTATCCCTATTAGAACTCTATGGAAACGACTCACTAATGACTAAGGTTCAGGGAGATGGATTGATTGTTGCCACGCCTACGGGATCCACGGCGTACTCATTGAGTGCAGGAGGCTCTTTAATATCGCCAAGCGTAAATGCCATAGCGGTGACGCCTATATGTCCTCATACTTTGAGCTTTAGGCCTATAATTTTACCAGATAGCATGGAATTGAAAGTTAGAGTAGATATGAACTCAAGAGGGACGTCGTGGGTGAATTTTGACGGAAAAGATAGAGTCGAATTGAAACAGGGTGACTATGTTGTGATAACTGCAAGCCCCTATTCGGTACCGACTATCGAGTCATCTGCCAGTGAATTTTTTGAAAGTATCAGTAAAAATCTTAATTGGAATGACCGCGAAGAGCAGAAGCCATTTGCACATATTCTCTCGCCAAAAAATCAAGAAAAATATAGATTAGACTCATCGAAAAATGGAAACGACACCATAAATAATCCCCTCGAGAGTTCATGCATAAGCTCAGATGCACAAGATGAGGAGAGGAAATCCGTAACGGAAACAGAAACAGAAATAGTTGTTGAACGGACTCGTCAGGCTCATTTTTCAATCTAACGATTTCCCACACCCTGCGTTTCCGTAGTCAAGGGTTCATAATGGATGATGAGCCTGTAAACAGCTTTATATTTACCTCTTTTACTTCAAGAATGCTCTTGCGTCGTTTGCAGTGTCGAAGAAGATTCAGTAGAGCTATACAAAATGGAGAAATGAAACAGTTGAACCAGAGCGCCGCATTTGGCAGGTAGTTTCGCTAAATTTCCTCATGCGCGTTTGTAATTATGCTAGTTAACCATATGATAAGGTTGCCTAACTTGCAGTCACCGGAAGGTTATTTCCGGAATGGTGCAGAATAATTTTTAAAATAGTAGCATATATTTCGTTCCAATTCCCAAATAGGGAATTATAATTATGACAGATAAATTCCCGATTAGGAAGAAGCGCGAAAATTCTTGAAAAACTTTTTTCAACCTCGAAGAAAATCGTCGTCCTTCGAAGATTTAGTGGGAATCTTCAAGGTGGATAGTTTCCAAATTAAAACTGTAGAAGAGGCTTTTAAAACATGCCTGAGGTATAAAAAGAACAACATTCCTGGTGATTATGGTTTCTGTTGGACCCTGTTCCCTTTGTAAAACTTCTATTTATTGTCCTGCAAATAAGCTAATTATATAATTAATAATGGCAATCGTTAATAGTTGGCTAATTTGTTTAGTCAGTATTTTTTCCTTCGTGGTACGTGTAGAGGCCGCTACATTTTGCAATGCAACTCAAGCATGTCCCGAAGATAAACCATGTTGCTCACAATATGGTGAATGTGGTACTGGTCAATATTGTCTGAACAACTGTGATGTAAGATATTCGTTTAGTCATGATTCATGTATGCCTGTACCTATCTGCAAGAGTTCATCCACTAAATTCAAAGATTATTCCTCTAAGTTGGGGAATGCTAACACTTTCTTAGGAAATGTTAGTGAGGCTGATTGGTTGTATACTGGTGACGTTTTGGATTATGATGATGAAGAAAGTTTAATTTTGGCGATGCCCAAGAACAGTGGTGGTACCGTTCTTTCCTCCACGAGGGCTGTTTGGTATGGTAAGGTCAGTGCTAGAATAAAGACGTCACATCTTGCTGGTGTGGTCACTGGGTTCATTCTGTATTCCGGCGCAGGTGATGAACTTGATTACGAATTCGTCGGTGCTGATCTAGAAACTGCTCAAACGAATTTCTATTGGGAAAGTGTTTTGAACTACACGAATTCTGCCAATATTTCCACTACTGATACATTTGAAAACTACCATACTTACGAATTAGATTGGCACGAAGATTATGTAACATGGTCCATCGATGGTGTCGTCGGTAGAACCTTGTACAAGAACGAAACTTATAACGCCACCACCCAAAAATATCAATATCCACAAACCCCATCCAAGGTGGATATTTCCATTTGGCCAGGTGGTAATTCTACCAACGCTCCAGGAACCATTGCATGGTCTGGTGGTGAAATTAATTGGGACGCAGCGGATATCAGCAACCCAGGATATTATTATGCTATTGTCAATGAAGTTAATATCACATGTTATGATCCACCAAGCGATACCAAGAAGAATGGTACTTCTGCTTATGTGTATACTTCGTCCAGTGAATTTTTGGCCAAAGACATTGCTATTACCGATGATGAGGTCACGATGGACAGTGATGAGGGATCTGGCTTGGACCCACATAAGGGAGCTACCACATCTTCCACCCAAAAGAGTTCTTCCTCAACTGCAACCTCTTCCTCCAAAACGTCATCCGATCACAGCAGTTCAACTAAGAAGAGTAGTAAGACTAGTTCCACCGCTTCATCATCATCTTCTTCTTCTTCTTCTTCTTCTTCTTCTTCCTCTACTGCTACTAAGAACGGAGATAAGGTCGTATCCTCCGTATCCTCTTCTGTCACTTCCCAAACTCAAACAACATCTTCTGTAAGCGGAAGCGCCTCCAGCAGTACAAGCTCAATGAGCGGTAATAACGCAGGTGCTAACGTAGCGGCAAACTGGCATTTGACTGTTTTATGTGTCATCCTAGGTTATGTCTTATAGGAGGATCTGCATCTAAGAACAAATAGGCTACACAGGACTCTCAAAAAAAAAAGTATTAATAAATAAAAGAACTTAAATATAGACTTTCTATTTGCATGCATATAAAAATAATTAATTAATAAATAACTGTAAAAAACTAGAATAATAAAAATAATAAATATCTCGTCCGGCGACATAGCCTATTTGGCAGCTTTTGTCATATAAGTAATTAAATCGTTTCTGTCCTTTTCCTTCTTCAACCCGGCAAACGCCATCTTGGTACCAGGAATATATTTCTTTGGGTTCGTCAAGTACTCGGACATACTATCCTCATCCCATTTGACGTTCTTGTTGATGTTTGCATCTGTGTAAGAATAACCCTTTACCTGACCTGAATGTCTACCAAAAATACCATGTAAATTAGGTCCAACTTTGTTAGGACCACCCTCTTCTATTGTATGACACTGCTGACACCTCGTTTTAAACAATGTAGCACCCTTTTTTGCAGAGCCTGGTTTGAATCCCGTACTTTCTTTAGCCATGTTTTGTTTATGATGTAATGTAGTTTACTGAAGTTTACTTAAAGTAATGTGAATAAATGCTTGTATGTGATCTTCTTGTATAAGTCTTTGATTTTGTTTCAACTTTAACAAAAAGAGAGCTATTCTGATCTAATCTTCTCGAGCTTCACAACACGATATATATATATATGTTGTGTGCCTTTGTCTTTGCCCCTTGCGGCCACTTACAGTAGTTGGAACTTGAATAAATGCCCTCGCTATTATCGCTATTAGCTTTGAGAAGGTGGGAAAAGACCCCTCGGCGGGGGACTGCAGACCCTTCTCAGAGAAGGCACGAAGGAAAATAATACAATAAGGGGCGCTATAACCCGGCTGCTGATCCATTTCTTTTTTCGTTTCTTTTTCTTCAAGCGGAATGATAATAATAATACCAACGATGACGGTGGTGAGTGGGATGAATATGGAATGGTCATTGGGCAAAACGTCCTGCTAGCTCGTATACCAAAAATGGGAGACAATTACTCGACTTATTTGCTTGATATTGAAGGGACAGTATGCCCGATCTCGTTCGTGAAGGAGACTTTATTCCCTTATTTCACGAAGAAAGTGCCGCAATTGGTTCAACAGGATACAAGGGACTCCCCGGTTTCCAACATTCTGTCGCAGTTTCACATCGACGATAAGGAGCAGTTGCAGGCGCATATTTTGGAGTTGGTAGCCAAGGATGTGAAGGATCCAATCTTGAAACAGTTGCAAGGCTACATCTGGGCTCAGGGATACGAGTCTGGGCAGATTAAGGCGCCCGTTTATGCAGATGCTATTGACTTTATCAAGAGGAAGAAGCGTGTGTTTATCTACTCTAGTGGATCTGTAAAGGCACAGAAATTGCTGTTCGGGTATGTTCAGGATCCCAACGCGCCTGCGCATGATTCGTTGGATTTGAATTCTTATATAGATGGTTATTTCGACATCAACACTTCTGGAAAGAAAACCGAAACACAGTCTTACGCCAACATCTTGCGGGATATCGGTGCGAAGGCTAGCGAGGTACTGTTCTTGAGCGATAATCCATTGGAATTGGACGCAGCGGCCGGTGTTGGAATAGCTACTGGGTTAGCTTCCCGACCTGGTAATGCACCTGTCCCCGATGGGCAAAAGTACCAGGTATACAAGAATTTTGAAACTCTTTAACAAAACTGTATATATGCGCTAAAAGCAGTATAATCGTTATTTGTTGTTGTTATTATTATTATTATTATTGAGATTAATATTACCATCTCTCTGTTTTCTTTTCTTTCCCTTCTAGCATATATAAATACACATACGTTATTGATTTCTACGTAAGCTTTTTTTTACCCTTGGCTCAAAAATCATGCAGCATTGTCGAGAATAAGTGAAGATACTTCAAGCCATAACATTACTACAATCTCAGTCGGCATGATCGCTGAATAGAATATTTGCTGCAGCTTCTTCGTTTTTATCGCACGCAAAATACACCTGGATAACAAGATCTCTTTCAAAGCCCAATTCACAGAGGCGCGAAATAGCTTGATCGTCTTCGGGGGTATAGTCAACTTGGAAAGAACCTTCACCTTCACCTTGTCCCAGTCCTGCAGCAGCAGCCTCTCCTGTAACTTCTATATCCTCTCCTTCCACCATATCATCCGCACCTTCCATAACATCTTGCATATTGTCACCCACGGCTTCTAGCAACATGGACACAAACACTTCTGGATTTGCCATGATATGTTCACGTAATTGAGGATATCTAGCACTTATGTTTTCCAACAATGGGGCTAAAGCTTCTGGGTTACCTGAAACGACCTGTCTCAACGATAGTAAATCTTCTACAGTGAGGCCAATGGAACCTGGAGGTCCACCTTGCGCAGCATCTGTAGCTCCTCCAGTTGTGCCAAGCGCACCGGATGAAGCATTACCGCCTTGGGCAGCTTGTGCAAATAAGTCGTCTTCAGCCGGTTGTTCCGCAGTGGTGGCGGCTGTCGATGGTTGTTCCGCTGCGGCGGCTGTTTGTTGCTGTGGTTCCGGTTGACGCAGATTTTCTGGAATACCCATCAGTAGATATTCCACCGCTCTATCTGGATTATTAAAGGCTGCTCTCAAGGCTCGTTCGACTTCCTCTCTTTGGTAGCCCATTTCCATGATTCTCTCGATGGTCTCGTTCCTCTCGGTTCCCACCACGAATCCCGGTGTAGAGGCAGATTCAGTACGTTCTGTAGTGGCGGTTTGTTCTTCTTGCGGTTGTGAGCCTTCGGGAGCAGTGGCTGCAGGAGCTGCAGAAGCATCCGTACTGGGGGATGCTTCTGTAGAATTTTCTCTTCCGGGGGTAGTGGCGCTCTCAGGAGCAATTGGAGGTTCTGTTACTTTGGTCTTCGTGGACTTTTTTTGAGAAACCATGAAGACAACTTGGTCCCCATCTTTTAGCCCGCATTCCGATACGGTTTTGGAATCTTGTAGCACTTTACCCGAGTAGATCAGTTTTATTTGAGATTCTTCACAAGAAATGGATTGAGCAAGCTTGGTCTTGGTCTCTAAAATTGTGTTTGAAGGTTCCAGATCTAAAGGAACTTTTTCCTTCTTGAAATTTTTAAAGGTTAAGCTAACCATTTTTCTATTGTATGTTGTCTTTGTGTGATCTGTGATTAAAAGGTGGAGTTAGATGCCTTTATTAAGTCTTTAGAGGAAGGAAAATTGGATGGTAGCAAGCTTGTCTGCGAACGGCCTTATCAATGGTTCAAACTTAAAAACAGGGAGAAAAACCTAAGTGTACCTTCTAGCTTTAGCTGCTAGTCAATACTGGATGGGACCTTGTTCTATCATTTTTTCTTAAGTTTTGCTGTCGCTATTTCTTGCCTAGCCATAATGAAAGAGACGAAAAGAAAAAAATTCCAATTTCGCCACCGAGCCGTGTATAGTGATTGATATATCAATAGTATTGTAATTCACTCAAAGAAAAGTTAAAGACCAAAGAATGGAGGTTTGATATTATTATCGGTATATATGTACAACTATATGAATTCGTACTTCATATGTAGGTCACTAAAAAACCGAGCCTAGTTTCTATCAGGGTCGAAGTCTAATGGAACTTCTTTAGGATGTTTTTTCTTGTTCTTGTCGTTGTCATCAAGAGGTTTCCCCTGCAGGTTGCCGTCGAGCTGTTGTTGCTGTTGTTGTTGCTGCTGCTGCTGTTGTTGTTGTTGTTGCTGTTGTTGTTGTTGGTTGTTTGGTGAGACAAAGTCACCCTTTGAGTCCACCAGCTCCGAGCCATCTCCCTCTTCAGACCAGTCTACAGTGACTTTATTGTTCAAAGTGGAGTCAATGTTTTTTAATATTGAATCTCTTTCTTCGTTCCATTGGTCTCTGACATCTTCAAATCCAATCTCCCAGATCTTGTTGTAAAATTCGCGAATTCTCTCTTCTTCTAGTTTCCGCTTCTCCTCTTCAGCCATCCAAGCCATGTGCTTTAAGTCGTCACTGGAAGGTTCGTAGATGTGCCAGATGACATAATGGGGCAAGCCGATGACATTGTAATTCATCCTGCGGGAGAGTCTACCGAATGCTTCTGTCTCTGCGTGCTTTTCAAAGGAGAATGCAGGAAAGTGTGAGCCTGTTCTGAACACTTTAGCTTTCGCGAGAATCGAGACCCCTCCAATACCGTCCAATTCCATTTCGTCTTCTGGATTACCGTTTGGATCTCTCATGTATGCCAGGTGAGGTCTCCAAGTGGCGTACTCTGGGTACCCTTCCACAATGACAGCATCTTCGTCTAGGGAATCCGCCAATTGAAGACCCCCTTCTGATTCCTTCCATGAATTTAAATCGTAGGGTTGAATGTTTCCCAGCCAGTCTGGTAAAGGTCTCCAGACGTTGGGGACAATGACGTCCTTGTCGTGATGCATTAGATCCTCCATGATGGTAGTGGGGATGGTTTCGACATCCACGTCTCTCCAGTAAACCCAGGAGTGGTATGGTTTCAGGGCCACGGACCCAAGCCAATTACGAGCCCTGGCCATCAGCTTTCTTCTGGGGCCCTGGGCGCCAAACCCGTGACGATCAGAAAAGGACTGACCAATGATTTGGCCGAAGTCCTTCTCATAGATTTCGATGTTACCAAACCTTTTGGACTTGTCTTGTTGCGATTGCGCCATCTGTAGATTGGATAGTAACACGCCCATGGTGTTATCCGAAGAGTCACTCACCAAAAACGACAGATCAATCAGGTTGTGCGGATATGTCATGGTATTCAGATGGTTAAAAAACATGGGAAGATGCTCAGAAGCATCTCTCAGTGGCACGCAAAACAAGATGCGGTCACCCTGTTGCCAACCATCTTTGTTGCCTTGGTAATTTCGTAGGTCGTAGAACTCTACGCTGGGAGTATTTTTAAAATCTGGAACATAGGGCTTGAAGATTCCTTGGAAAGTTACCAGCTGGAATAGCGATATCGAGAAGAACGAAAGCACGAGTCTTGTGAGAAAGAACACCGTAAGCAACGTTCCAGCGATACTTACTGTGGTAGGGTTGAACGAGAGTTTTCTGTTATTATACTTCATTATGGACGTGCACTTTGCATGAAAGCCACAAGGAACTGTTTAATGGAGCGAAAAAAAGATGATGA
>LPNX010788371.1:0-17301 GCA_001517045.1 Pseudotsuga menziesii | reverse complement strand
CTTTCCAGGGTTTCCACTTGATTCCCCATTGCAAAAATAGTTGGTTGATTTGGATCAATACTAGGTGGGTCCAATTTTCTTGCTTGTTTGTTTTTCCTGTCATCTTTCTTGTTTGTTTGTCATGTCACAGTTCTGTTACTACACCATTTCATCTTGTAGAAATCATATAATTTTTAATTCCAATACTGTGACCTTCCCATATGGTTCCTTAATTTGTATTCTTATCTAACCCATATCTAACTGGCAAGCTGAATTTTCCAAGGAATCAACCTTCTTATTGAATTCTTGATAATTATGAGCAATACTTACATTTGGTAGTTATCCTTTGATTTTTTCCAAGAGAGGATACAAATAGATGTTGGAGCATATTGAGCTTTGGTTTATCCAATTGGTTATGAGTTTTGAGTCCAAGAAGATCACCACGTTAGGGAGAGAGTAGATCTGTGCCATTTTTAACTATATACATTCCCTGTAATTCTGCAAAATTGTTTGTTTTAATGTATAGTGCCTGTTGAAAAGGGATGTTCCTATATTTGTCAGTAATGAAACCTACCAATCCACACTTTCCAGGGTTTCCACTTGATTCCCCAATGCAAAAATAGTTGGTTGATTTGGATCAATACTAGGTGGGTCCAATTTTCTTGCTTGTTTGTTTTTCCTGTCACCTAGAGTCCTTCAATAAATATTTGGATCTATGTAAATTCATTGAGATCAAGGGATACTTGTTTTTAAAAATAGCATTGACAGTTCTCAACCCTTGCATATGAGTAGTATTGATAGTTCTATTACTACACCATTTCATATTATAGAAATCATATGATTTTTAATTCCAATACTGTGACCTTCCCATATGGGTCCTTAATTTGTATTCTTATCTAACCCATATCTAACTGGCAAGCTGAGTTTTCCAAGGAATCATCCTTCTTATTGAATTCTTGATAATTGTGAGCAATACTAGAAGCTTTTCTATGTTTATTTTGATTATATTAGATTGGGCAATATTAGAAGCTTTGAGGCTTGTCTACGTTTATTTTGCTTTTATTCTTGAAATAATAAATATAAAATTGACAATATAAAACTCTCCTATTCTTCCTTCAGACATAAATAAAAGCATCGTTAAAGATCAGAAATCAGATATAAAATACACATTAAGTCAGTTATGGGATCATAAACATAATCTATACACATAACAAGGCAGATGTCATCCTAAAACAACCAATCAGACTCTAAAAAAATGTTATTTAAAAAATTGTGTCCTTAAATAAAATCATATTTCCTATGTTTATATTATAGTGTGTTTTTTCAAATTTGACAATCACCCTAAATTAATGTCCACCATGGAAAAAAACTATATGTCGGGGACATAATAATTAAATTAACTCTTGGCATACATATTAAATTATTGTTGGGATTACATTGAAGGCACTTACTTTGATGCCACCGATGAAGGCTAAACTATGAGAGCTGAGGACTTGATATTCTCATCAGTTTTTCTTTTATAGGTTTCTATGTTTAATTTGTTAATTAGATACTAAATAGTTTTTAGATAAATGGGTTTCCATGCATAATATCTTAAATGGATGTTTTTAGTTATATATCGTTCAATAGTTTTATGTCTGACTTTTCCATGGAAATATAGAATTGATGTATCATCTTTCAATCTCTTTATTGTCCTTTTTTTGGTTATAAGATAACTTTTTGTTACAAGGATTTTCTCTTACTTTCAGTGGTATAAAATTAGGGGGTAAGGGTGCTTGGTATTTTTATTCCAGCGTGGTGGAGGCTCTCCTTGATCATACATTATTTGATGCTTCTATTTTATGAGGTTCTTCCTCTATAAAGTTTGCACCGTGATGCAAGCTCGACTTGAGATAGCATTCTATGGCTATAGCTTTGTTAAGGATTCTATGCTGGTTCTTACAGTATAGTTATGTTTTTACATGTAGTTTGTATATCAACTTTCATTCATTATATGGACTTGTTTCAAGAATACTTTTATCTTGTCAATCTATATTTCTTTGATATATGACTTGTACAGCATATCTGCAGTGAATATGTTTCTTAGTATATATTATTCGTTTCTAATGGCTTTTTTTCAAAGAAATGGTCGGACCATTTCTGTGTTTCTTTTATCTTGTGATGAGTCTGTTGCGTCTCATGCTTCAACGTCACAGAGCTTTTAGAAGAGAATTTGACTGCAGAAATGTTTGGCACAGCGTTTTGGAAAGTGTCTTTGTTTTGATTCTCTCTTTATCTTTGTTTCCCATCACCATTTAGAGTGCCCCCATAAATTTGTACAGTTTAGGTCTTGGTTTTTGTGTTTTTTAATGTTGAATTTTGCATCATTATCAGTTGGGCTTAAATTGTCCGATGACTTGAACATAAGCTTTAAGTCCAATGATGTAAACATAAATTGGTTAAGAGTGGTTGTATGTGTCATTCTTTGTAAGCCGAGAACACCAATCCAGCTCCATCTTAACTCTGGATCTATACTCTTCTCTTTTCTGTCATTTGTATTTGTAAATCTATAATCTCTATGCCCAATCCGGCTTAGCTCTCTGTATTGTAAATCTGTCATCTCTATACCAAATCCGTCTTAACTCTTTGTATTTGTAAATCTGTCATCTCTATGCCAAATTTTTCTTTAACTCCAGATTTATTAAGCAGTTTGTTTTCATTCTCTTTTCTTGCCAAATCCATATTAACTCCCTGTATTTGTAAATTTGTCATCTCTATGCCCAATTTGTCTTTAACTCCAGATTATTTAAGAAGTTTGTTTTCATTCTCTTTTATTTTCTGTACTATGGTATTTGTAATATCAAATTCTTCTATTACCTTGTCATCTTTCATCGCAATGCCAAATCCATATTACCTCTCTGTATTTGTAAATCTGTCATCTCTATGCCAAATCCGTCTTACCTCTCTGTATTTGTAAATCTGTCATCTCTATGCCAAGTTTGTTTTTAACTCTGGATTTATTAAGCAGTTTGTTTTCATTCTCTTTTCTTTTCTGTAATCTGTTATTGTAATATCAATTTCTTCTATTAAAAGCTTGTCATCTGTATTCCCTTTCTTTTTTTAGGTCCTCCTCCCTTTCTCTTTGTTTATTTTTTAAAACCAGTCCCTCTGTCAGAGTTTGGTGGACATTAATATTATATTAAATTAATTTAATGCCTTGGTTTACACTGAAGGCACTTACGTTGATGCAACTGATGAATGTTAAGCTGGAGCTGAGGACTTGATATTCTTACCATGGGTGTGATTCAATTCAATGGATTTTTGTCTGATTTCTGGTCTTTTCAATGACGCTTTCAATTATTCCTGTTTTTATTTTACTTTATTTTTTAATTTTAATTTTAATTTTAATTTTGTTAATTTTCATTTTTATACAGAGCGTGTAGAATTGGTAAGACTGACGAGTCAATTAGATGGAATCTGGATGAGACCAAATTTTAAATGTTTATATCATAACATGATTTTTCCAATCCTCTGAAGGCTGTAAGAGGAAATTTTTTGTTATGATGTGGAGGTCCTGCTAATTTTCTTTTTATTCAGTATTCATCAGTGTCAATTGTAATCCTTTAATATTTTAAGGTGCTTGGCATTAATTTCTAATGAGATGCAGGCTCTGAAGGTTTATTTTCCTTTATTTCATGCCTCTATTTGATAAAATTCTTGCAATAAGAAATTTGTATAGATTATGTTAATGATCCCATAACTGACTTAATGTGTATTTTATCTCTGATTTCTGATCTTTAACGATGCTTTTATTTATGTCTGAAGGAAGAATAGGAGAGTTTTATATTGTCAATTTTATATTTATTATTTCAAGAATAAAAGCAAAATAAACATAGACAAGCCTCAAAGCTTCTAATATTGCCCAATCTAATATAATCAAAATAAACGTAGACAATGCATTTGTGCAATTAAACTTTTACTGGCACTGCATTAAAAAGTGTTACTCAGTTTCCTTAGGATGGAGTTCTAGAGATTTCCAGAAGTTTGTCTTTGAGATCCAGAGTCTACTAGCATATTTGCCAGGAGTTCATTTCATATTGACGCACAGTTAGTTAAAGTTTCAAGCTATCTACCCTGGCCAACCTTTCTCTCCCTTGTATAGAGCATTTGATAGGTCTTCTTTGCCAAGGTTTTTCATTATTCTCTATTGGAACATGCCCAAAATTTCTTAAAAGTGGTTTGTTGTTTGTATTTATCTAGCAGGGGCCCTTGTTTCCAAGACCAAGGCTATGGTTCATTAACGTTGGTCTATACATGGCCAAGCATACTCAGGCCAATGAAAGGAAAATGTGCAAATTCATTGTGCTACTATAAATGTCTCTTGTTAACTGACAGTTTGGGTTATTACTTTCTGATTTGTCCCCTTCAGCCACGTAGGCTATCACCTTATCCTTTTTTCCATTTCCTTTGCTTCTCAATATCTATTAGCTGCTAGCCAATCGTTAGGGAGTCTTTCCGTAGTTGGACTTGCTTGCTGGACGATGAGTCAATTCTTTATTACTGTTCTTCAACACTTCAAATTGTCTTTCTTGTTGTATATGTCCACATCTCCTTGCTTAACTTACAACACGGCGTTCTTTTATTGCACCCCTAGGTACAATTGCTAGTTATAACTTAATCATATCTGTTCACCTGCTTGTTTTGTTGATAAAGATGATTATGGACTCTAGAGTATCTTCAGTGACTTTCTATCATTTGTCTAGTAAATGTGCACACAAATACATCATGATATGGTGTTGCTTTGCTGCCAGAAACAAAAGAACTCTTGACCCAAATATTTGACCCAATTTTAGGGGTATCATGCAACTTAAGATTTTTGCCTCATTTTAAATGTGGTTAGCCTATTTTACCAAAGATGGAGGTTGTTGACTTAATAAAAGATCAGGTGGATGGGTTTAGATCACCTAGTAGCACCAAGCACTAGCATTGATTTCCCTTGAGGATTCAAGTAGAGGCTAGATGAGGATGCATATGGGGCTGCTAATGATGAGGATCCCATTATAGGGGAGGATTTTGTTGATGTGTAGTTATTTGTTGTAGATGTTATTTGGATATTGGAGGCAATTAGGACCTTGATTGTTACACATTTTGTTTCAAATATGTATTGATCTAAGTGTGTGTTATTGCATCTCTATAATTTTTTTGGACAGGGAAAGAATCCAGTAACAGAGGCTTTGCTAACAGATGTGATTGGGACAGAAGTACTACAAAAACTCCAATCTTTAGATCCTGAATCCTTAATCAGTTTCCTGAGAAAAAAGTCATCTCAAATTCATCAACCTGATCCATCTAATCAACAAGTTCTACATGAATCAATAAATTCCCCATCCAGTCAAGGGTCGAGTAAAAGATCCAAGAAAAGATCATCAACAATAGCAGCCAATAATGAAGAACAGTGTGTTGATGCATTTGCTAATGTCCTAGCAACACCTGTCACCTCAAATTCTTGTTCAGTCTCAACTTATGTATCATGTGTCGGTACTTTAGGTACTAAAATAGAGTATGACCCTATTTCAGGGGAGATACGAAGAACAGATGCAGGAAAAACCTTCATGAATAGGCTAAGGGAATCTTGCCTTCAGAGATTTAGAGACCATCTTCATCTCACCTTCTCTAAAATTCCACTTCACTTGAAAAAGATGGTGATACAGGACATGGAGAATGAATTTGGGGCCGGTTGGTTAGTGAGGAAGGTAAAATTGCAAATGACTGAAAACTGTAAAAGGTTTCGTTGCAACCAAACCAGAAAAATAAAAAAAATTCCCCAGGATCAAAGGCTTAAACAAATACCATTTGACATACCTATGAAGGTATGGAAGGAATTGGTAAAATCCCATGAGAAGTTGGAAGCACAAAGAAAGGCCGGCAAGGAGATCACTCAGGTATTGAATTTTTCGCTCAATATGATATTTCAAATGTATTAATACATATTAAACAGTTATAATTTTATTTTGTGAAATTGAATTCAATTGGTTTATTTATAAGGACAAGGCCTCCAAGGCAAGGGTAGCAAAGGCAAAGGCCACTCATCGTAGTGGCCAAAAAGGTTTAAAAGCACTCATAAAAAATTTTGTAAGTATATTAAATCTGTGATATTTCTTCTTATAGAAGTTGTAGTAACATAATTTCAATCTTATCTAATTTCTCCATATGTACAAATTGGCAGGAACAAAAATATGGAAGACGTCCAAATAACCTAGAGAAAGAAGTGATGCATCAAAAGAAATGGATTGATTTCATTTTGTGGATGGAGACTGAGGTATGTATGCTAATATAATGATTTTTTGTTAAATAATCAGTTCTGGGCACTGTAACATCCCTAAAAGGTCAAAATCTATGCAAATATCAGAGAATAGAAGACAATTTTGGGTTCATTGTGAAAGTGAAAATGGCATGTTTTGATTAGGCTCATTTTCTATATTGGTTATGCTTATTTTCTATATGTAGCTTGTTCTCAGTTTCATCAAATGAAAATTCATTTTGTTACATCCATTTTAACTAAGAACTTCTATTAGAAATTAGGAATCCAACTGACTATGCTTACCTCCACTGTTTCAACCTACACTTCAAATTCTATCCAGATGGAGAATGGATTGTGCACTTGTTTTTTATTAAACAAGCATTCAACTTGGGGTATGGATGTTGTTCCTGTGTGCATCCAGGATTTACATATATGTGCCTCTGCTCCGGATCCAGGAAAGAATTTTGACAGTATGACATTGAATAAGAATCCCTGTTAGCCCAAAAGTACAATTGGTTTGGTTGGGGACATGAAAAGCTTCTAGTGTGAAGCCTAGAAGCTTCCCACCACTCAGAAAAGTCAAGGTTGGGTGCCATTCTCTATGCTACAAGATTCCAGGAAAAAAGGATATCCCCAACAAGGAAACAACGATGGAAAATGTAGGTTCTTATTGACCAGATCTCAGGAAGGAAAACATGCTGCAGTCATAGAACTTGGAACCTCTCTTACAGAAGGGTACGGATCCTTGAACAAAAGACCAAGCCCAGGTCTTCTGGTCAATAATTGCTAGGGATAGAGATTTTGGCTATCACTATAGTGCATCCTTCAGCAAACAGATCCCTGCTACTGCTGCCCATAGCTTAGAAAACCTTCAACAATTCCGTTATTCACCAACACCATCATTGTGAGTAAAAGCTACCAGTGACTTTACAGAGGATAGTTGGATATGGAGACCAGAAAAATGCCAGCAAGATACAGCCAAACTGTAGATCCTGAGACTGCCATGACATCATAAAACTCTTCTACAACTTCCTCACCAACTACCAATTGAGTTTTTCTGTGTGTCACATGTTAAACTCGGAACTAGAAGCAAACAATTATTTTCATCTCTATTTACAAAAGCCCACCGAGCCTGGACCAAGCCGAGTTCAGGATTATCCTTGAAATGTGGAACAGTGAGTTTCAGGAAATCAGGGTTTGGCTGGAAGTCTGCATCAAAAATTGCAACGAACTCATAGTCTTTGACATAATCACAACTCATTGCAGCCTTCAGATTTCCAGCTTTATAACCAATCCTAATCAATTGATGCCGGTAATGAATGTTGATGCCTTTTTGGTTCCACTTCAGGACTTCTTCTCTGATAAGTTCTTGAACATTGTCTTCCTATGAATCATCTAGTACTTGAATTAACAGCCGATCCTTTGGCCAATCAAGTTGACAAACATCAGAAATTGATTGCATGTACACCTCTCTTTCATTGCACATGGGAATTTGCACCAGTTAGGATTCTCCATTGTCACTACAACAGGCGTGCCCTTGTGGTTCAACATCCTTGAGTTCAAAAGATTGATCTTTTGGCTTCGGCTTGATCTTCTTATACTTTATCCAAAAGCATCTGATGCAGAGAATGATCCGGTCTATAGACTGAAGCAAAAAGAGAAAGATGCAAATGTTTGCCAGAGTTTGAATTGGGGGAGCAATGTAATTGGATCTGAATGAAACCCAAATGAGATATATCCATTGCATGAAATCTTGAATCCCAAATGAAGTTGGCATGTATAAATCGGGTGTAGAGAAATGCCAACCATTCAAGTAGGCAAATACTTCAAACACTAGTGCTGCTAGTGCAAATACCAAAAATGCCTTAAGAAGCTTAAAAAATTTCTCCTTTTTGGATTTCTCAGACTCCATTGCCACCCCTTGCCCAAAAATTAGGCTCTTCTTCACCATGCTAAGAAGAGTCCACAATCCTGTAGCAAGCCAGGCAAGGCACCCAGCAGCACGGTGAGCCTTAAGGAGCAACACCCATGTCAGCTGCCTTACGATATTTCCCCTATCCTTGTCTACCTACTGCAATGCAGCATTTGGGTTTTCGAGTTACAGCATTGAACTTGGTAAGAGACATAGTATTTTCAAAGAAAAGATAAGGGATAATGAAAGGGAATGATCTTGGGGCTAGCAGCACATTCAAAAATGACATCACGGCGGGTATATAGCATATTACCCAGATAAGTAGCTCTGCCTCTGGTACAAACATGGTCATCGGAATAATGATATAGAACAATGTAAATGAATAAAATGGAAGAATCAACTTTCTCAAAAAGAAGAATAGTAGAATGAGGTTTGCTTTCTTGCCAACAGATATTTTGGAAGTAATTATATCTGGAAGGAAGAGTCGAAAAAGATGCATAGGACCATAATGCCATCGGTGTTGTTGCTTCTTGTAGGCTTCATAGCTCTCTGGAATCTCACAAAGAACCGTGACATCATTGAGAAAAATAAATTTCCACCCTTTTAGATTCTAGGAAAAAAGGATATCCCCAAGCCGAGTTCGGGATTATCCTTGAAATGTGGAACAGTCAGTTTCAGGAAATCAAGGTTTGGCTGGAAGTCTACATCAAAAATTGCAACGAATTCATAGTCTTTGACATAATCACAACTCATTGCAGCCTTCAGATTGCCAGCTTTATAACCAGTCCTAATCAACCGATGCCGGTAATGAATGTTGATGCCTTTCTGGTTCCACTTCAGGACTTTTGCTCTGATAAGTTCTTGAACATCGTCTTCATATGAATCATATAGTACTTGAATTAACAACCGATCCTTTGGCCAATCAAGCTGACCAACAACAGAAATTGATTGCACGTACACCTCTCTTTCATTGCACATGGGAATTTGCACCAGTTAGGATTCTCCATTGTCACTACAACAGGCGTGCCCTTGTGGTTCAACATCCTTGATTTCAAAAGATTGATATTTCGGCTTCGGCTTGAGCTTCTTATACTTTATCCAAAAGCATCCGATGTAGATAACGATCCGGTCTATAGACTGAAGCAAAAAGAGAGATGCAAATGTTTTCCAGAGTTTGAATTGGGGGAGCAATGTAATTGGATCTGAATGAAACCCAAGCGAGATATATCCATTGCAAGAAATCTTGAATCCCAAATGAAGTTGACATGTATAAATCGGGTGTAGAGAAATGCCAACCATTCAAGTAGGCAAATACTTCAAACACTAGTGCTTCTAGTGCAAATACCAAAAATGCCTTAAGAAGCTTAAACAATTTCTCCTTTTTGGATTTCTCAGACTCCATTGCCACCCCTTGCCCGAAAATTAGCCTCTTCTTCACCATGCTAAGAAGAGTCCACAATCCTGTAGCAAGCCAGGCAAGGCACCCAGCAGCACGGTGAGCCTTAAGGAGCAACACCCATGTCAGCTGCCTCACGTTCTTGCCCCTGTCCTTGTCTACCTGCTGCAATGCAGCATTTGGGTTTTCAAGTTCCAGCATTGAACTTGGTAACAGACATAGTATTTTCAAAGAGAAGATAAGGGATAATGAAATGGAATGATCTCGGGGCTGGCAGCATATTCAAAAATGACATCACGGCGGGTATATAGCATTTTATTAAATCTGTGGGTTCTTACCTAATTGAAATTTTGTTTCAAGAAGAAGATAGGGGATTTATGTTTTAATTTTTTCAGAACCTAATTGAAATTCTGTTTCCAGAAAAAGACAGAGGATTTATATTTTAATTTTTTCAAGGATAATAATAAATGTGAGTTAAAGTATTTTGTAAATGTATTTTTTATAAGTGAAAAATACTGAACTGAACGAAGTTATGATGGGGATACTAGGGCTATCAATCGGCCTTCTTCTTTTCAAGCAGAATGGAAAAACCACCCTTCATGCATGTAGTCAAGATGTGAATGAGCTTTGGATTTCCCATAGCCGAATATTCAACCAGGGGCTGCAATCTGAACATAGAAACCACAGTTGCCACAATATATTTCATATGAATAAACGCCATATCGTTGAAGGCAATTGTGAGAGATGCACACATTTTTGTTATAAGCTGAATGGTTCATAAGCTGATGTTGCACACAAAACACAGAATCAAGGCACTCAAAGTGCATAAATGCATATATGAAATAGGTGAGGTGAATTTGTGGTCCTTTCTCTTTTTACTTTATGTCAACCTAATTTTATATTTTATGTTTTATTTGTAACCACCCTAAAAGCTAGGGTTGAAGAAGGACCTTTCTAGATATTTTTTCAAGTTATAAAATCAAGACTTATCGTTCTTTGTACATTATCCAAGAAGCTAAACCTCAGCCCCAGAAAAAGACACAGGATTTATATTTTAATTACCCCAGTTAAGTTGGTAATGCTATTATTAAGGTGCCAGAGAGATCAATAACCTTGAGAAACATGACAGTTGAAAGAAATAATTCTGGAACGTATTAATCTGTCCACTGTTTGCTATTACCAAACTCAAAATTTCTCGGAAAATTAGATCTATAGGCAAATCTTGAATATCATTATGACCCTCTGATATTCTTTTGCATCCCTGGTCTCATTTTTAGTAGTTTTTTTTTGTATATGTTAACCTAAATAACTAATTCTCCTCACTGCCAAGAGGACCTGCCACCTTCCAATATCGTGTACTAACTACTAAGGATTCTTTGATGCTGAATTTATTTGCGTAGATGGCTCGGCTGAAAATAAGATTTGTATGGAAATGGGTTATTTTATGTGCAAGGCCGATGGTAGTCACATACATATCTCATAACAATATTTTGCAAGATCTTATGCAAGTTTCAAGTTTTTTAGGTCTTCACTCATCATTAAACCCTCTTCCATTTCTCCCTGTTTCAACAGGCTTCTAGTTTCCTCCAATATATTTCTGGTAGGGGGCACACCTAGAAATGTTGAGAAGAGGAATTTGGTTTGATAACTCATCCTTCACATCTTTACTTAAATTAAGCATTTTCAATATGGACAAGTTTTTTTTATATGTTCAATTTCAATTAATGCACATGCATTGACTGACATAAATTATGAAGAAGCCATGTCGAATGTGGTGAGTTGAATCGATTCCCAATTCTCATCACGTCTTGGCCAATGGAGAAGGTAAGAAAAATTGAATGAAGAGAATATATCAGTGAAGATGATGCCATTTGACAATATGCTCAATGGTCCTCTCCCATGGAGCCTTAGAAAGTGCATCAAAATCTAGGATCTAGAAATTTCTTTTCAGGGATTTACATGTTCCATTCTAGAACTGTGGCTAGCTCGAGGGGATGGATTCATCTCTTTGTTTGGTGTGCTGTCAATATCTATGAATGATAGTCTATTATAAGTCTAGCATGCTTAGCTACTACGATGTCTAGTCTTTATAGAGCAACACGTGTCAATGTTATAGTATAGTGAGTCTGATGGCTTTTTATTGAAATGAATTGAACTTTTGAACGAATTGTGAGAAATTTGAATTTAATTAGTTGGGTCCATTTCAATATGTTTGGCGTGAAATCTGGTCTAAGTGCCTCTATGTTTCACTTTTGTTTTTCATGTAGTGGTGGTAGTTTTATCATATCTATGTAAATCATCATTAGGCTATTCAATTTCCTTTAGATGTCATAAACACATTGACATCTAATGTAGGATGTATTTTTAAAAGACTTGAAAATTCATCAGTGAAGCCATTTCACTTGTGATTCAGTAAAAAGGGGATTACAATATCTTGGATAGATTTTCAAATGATTTATTGTAGTAGAGAGGCAATACACTAGAATGCCAAAGGACCACCAATATCTTGGATAACGCTTCAAACGTTTTAATAAAGTTCTCATTTAATTCTATTTTTTACTTTTTTTTTGTAGTTATATTAGTACACACACATTAATTGCAATTGTATTATACTTATTTTTAATTTGGTATGAGGTAATATTAAAAATATATGAGAAATATGCATTGTGGTATGAAATTAATACTAACATCTGCTATTGATTTTTTTTTTCCAGAACACAACAATTGATGACTCTATAGATAATGACCCAAATTATGTTGAGCCTACATTGGATATAGAAGAAAAAGAAGATGATGATGGTGATGATGATGATGGCGATGATGACGACGAGGTTAATCAAGATGATGATTTTGATGATCATGAACATGATCTTGATGATGATGTTGGTGGTGCTAGTTAGAGACTGATGCTATGCAAGAACATGATACATTTTGCATTATATTTACATATATAACTATGATACATTTATAATTTTGACTTTTATATTTATATATAGAGATTATACAACATTTTTTTTGTGTTAGAGTGGTATTTAATTCACATATATATTTGACTTCGCTTTGCTTTACTATAATGATATCCATGAAAGGTTTTGGTATGTTGATCAAACATTTGAATCTTAGTTGATTTGATTAAAGAACATGATACATTTCGGATTATATTTACATATATTATTGATGATATATAACTATGATAAATTTATAATTTTGACTTATGTATATTATACAACTTGTTTTTTGTTAGTTTGGTATTTAAATCATATATATGTTTAACTTTTTTTTACTTTACCTTAGTGATATCCATGAAAGGTTTTGATACATTGATCAAACATTTGAATTTTAGTTGATTTGATTAAAGAAGATGGTGATATAATTAGTAATGTCTTGTTTCTTTATTTATATTGGAAATTGCCAATGTTCTTTTGATGAATAATTAGCATTATATATACGATGATATTACTATCTTTGGATGGATGTTGAGAATTTTCAGTAAACTTTTTCAGAAATGTTATGTTTTAATTTTGAATTTTTAATGATATTTGATAATTTTGATATATTTCAAAATTTAATTGAAGTTAATAAAATGGATGCAAAAACAATAAAAAATGTTATATTTCACTATTAATAATTGTATTTTAAATTCTTAATTAACAATAAATACAAAACAAAACACAAAATGGATGCAACATTAATTGCAAATCTGGATGAAAAACATGACGCGAAAGTAGACGTCACACCAAATGCAAACGTGTATATAAAAGTGGATGTCACATAAGACAATGTGGACACAAAAATGGACATCACAGTAAACATAAAAATGGATGAAAAAACTAGACACAATTAAATGCTCAAAACTATATTCAATATTAGGCCCAAAACTATATGCAATAGTATATGCAAAAGTGGATTCTTGGTTGGACACTAAAGTTGGCATAAAATTGGGCACATAATTTGATGTAAAACCAGGCACAACACTAGACGTAAAACTATGAGCAATGCTTGACACAAAGAAAGAGTTAAAACGAGATACAATATTGGATGTAAAATGCGATGAAACATTGGATATAAAAGTAGATGCCATATTGGATGTAAAACATGACACAACATTAGACATAAACATGGGTGCAACATTAGGTGCAACGCTGGTTGCAAACTTAAATGCAAAAAAAGACATCAACCAAGATGGAATAGTAGGTGCAAACTTAGATGCAAAAGAATATGTGATGCCGAAAAATAGATGCAATAATAGATGCAAAAGTGGATTCTCGGTTGGACGCTAAAGTTGACATAAAATTGGACGCTAAAGTTGGCATAAAATTGGACACATCATTCGATGTAAAGCCAAGCACAAGACTAGGCGCAAAACTATAAGCAAAACTTGGCACAAAGAAAGGCATAAAATGAGATACAATATTGGGTGTAAAATGGGTTGAAACATTGGATGTAAAACTAGATGCAATATTGGATGTAAAACATGACACAATATTACACACAAATATAGGTGCAACATTAGGTGCAAGTTGAGTGCCAACCTAGATGCAAAAAAAGACATCAACCAGGATGGAATAGTAGGTGCAAACCTAGACGTAAAAGAGGACGTGAAATATGATGATATTTTGGACACAAACATGGACGCAAAAAAATATGGAAAATGGGATGCAAAATTAGAAGTAAAACTAGACGTAAAGCTAGATGCAAATGTAGACGTAAAAATAGATACAAAATTGGGTGCCAAACTTGACGTCAAATTAGGAGCAACATCATCCGCAACATTGGATGCCAAAATGGGTGCCAAACTGGGTGCAAACAAGGACGTAACCAAGGGTGCAAAAAAGATGCAATACAAGATGCAAAATTGGGCACAAAAAAAGGTGTAAAAAAAGACGCAAAAAAATGGGCACAACAAAGGAAACAAAAATGGACGTTTAAAAAGACGAAACAAAAGACGCAATAGACGACGTTTTACGAAAATGTACAATAGCGCCTGTTTTAGCGCCAGATTGTTCATCACAATTGAAAAAAAATTACACTAAAATCTGGCGCTAAATCTGACGCTAAATCCAGTTTTTGTTGTAGTGCGTCAAATGATGTGCACATGGCTATTAGTACAATGTGTAATCAACATATAGTTCATATTTTTTGTGTGGTTAAAAGGAAACTTCCCACAAGTTTCATGGACTTAAATTTCCTTCTTTTAATTCACTTCATTGATGAGGTTGAGTTAGCCATGTTATTCTCATGTCATTGGATGTTATTCTTGGAGAGGTACATGATATATTAGTCGTTATGTGATGATAGTGAGTACATAAAGAAAATTGATGACACATAAGGAATAGTGGTTTGTGACAACCATCAAAATAAGGACAAAAGAAAAGGTGATTTACTCCAACAAATAGAAAAAGGAACACGATAAAGAGTAAATCACTTGTCTTTTCTTAATTTTATACATGAGTATTGTTTACACTAGACTTGATAGTATTTATTTGATCTCAAACTATTTGTTTCATTTCATGAATATGTGAATGGATTCATAAATTAATGCCACCAATAAAACTATTATTTACAACATTGAGGCAATGCAACCATGGGTTGTGTTGTATGAATAGAATACATGAATATATAGACTAGGCTCAATAGAGTAGATGGTATTGATAGCTTTTATGTTGATTTATGGAAATGGTGTAATTTGTAGTAAATTGTTGTCTCTAATGCTTGTTTGTATTCATGTCCATTTGGATTTCAGTTTACTGCTTTCCTATATACTCTTGAAAAGAAGCACCATGCATTTTACCTACCATCTTTACACTTGCAAACACAACTATTTATTTGTGTACCATCCAAGTCCATATTTATATGTAATGTATTTGACAACTTACTGTTTGGTATGGTCTAGGTAAGACAATTTCTTGTCACCACAAGGCTTTGTCACCATGAACGAAAATGCAAGGAAGCTTGCTCGGTTCAGACCGGCATTAGAGGCGAGGGGCGATGGAAAATGTTATTGCCCATGCAATGATTGCAGGGGTTTGCAAAGAAGAATACTTTTAATAACAACAGCTGAAAGACATTGTAGGGAGAAGGGACACACCGAAGGGAGCAATGAATATCGTCCCTTGGTAAGATATTATTCAATATTTAATGTATTCTCTCTAATGGTTGTCATGTCATGACTTTTAGTAAAATGTCTTATCATAATTTTATATGCTCTATACACACTAATTTCACTGCATTGTTTGTACATATATAGACAATGCCCCCAAAATGTTATCCTCCAGATAGTTATAATTTGCCAGGTTCTAGCAGAAATACTCCTTTACAGGGTGAGCAAATTCGTGATAAGAATATTGGAGCTGATCAAGTTCTTAATGATGTTGACATGGATGGATATAACATTACCGATACAAATATGGAAGATGAGATACATAGGTTGATCCATGACACATTTGCTTCAATGGATGAGGACGACGGCCATGATGATAGTGATCATGACATTGATGTTGATCCTATAATTAAGAAGTCGCAGCAACCTCTTTATGAAGGCTCAACAGCAAATCTTCTATCTGCTATATTGTTGTTGGTGAACTTCAAGGTTTTGAATGGTTTATCAAACACTAGTTTCACACAGATGCTAAGGTATGTAATTTGTTAATTATCTATGTATGCATGTTCACAATTACCTCTAAGGTTGATTTTGGTCCTATATTGCTATTGTTATTTTTATTTGTTAAATATGGATGCGATATTAATGATGAGTACTAATATTGTTTATAAGATACTTATTCTTTTCAATTTTGTAGATTGTTAAGTGAATTTCTATTACCGACGTCAAATATTTTACCACGCACATATCGATAAGTATCTTTGATTATGAAAGAAATTGGAATGGAGTATCAAGCTATTGATGCTTGTCCTAATGATCATATCATATACTATGGACAATATGCATTGGAAAATGAATGCCCACATTGTCAAATAAGTAGATATCGAACCGATAAAGTGTCAAAAAAGGTGCCTCGCAAAGTTCTTCGTTACATTCCGATAATTCCACGTTTCTAGCGGTTGTTCAGGTGTCAAAGTATAGCACAGTTTATGGATTTCCATGCTAAGAACAGAATTCTAGACGATGTTCTTCGAATGCCTGCAGATGGTTCTACAATGAAGTTCATTGAAGAAAAGTGGCCAATTTTTAAAGAGGACCCCCGTAATGTTAGAATTTCATTGGCAGCTGATGGCGTCAATCCATTTGGAGAGCTTCGTTCTACCTACTCAGTCTGGCCTGTTTTTGTTATAAACAATAACCTTCCTCCTTGGATGACGATCAAGAGAGAGCACACAATGTTGGCAATGATTGTTCCAGGTATGTAATTAACTTGCATGTGTTTACTTGAAAGTATGACTATAAAATTCTTCCTTTTATTTTCGTGCATGATAGTTATGGTTTTTTATATATATAATGCATATTATAGCTAAAAGCAATTTTATATGTATGTTTAACCAATTAGGTAAGTAGTAGGTTAAAGATATGAATGTATATATTGAGCCTCTTATTGATGAGTTGTTGAAGTTATGGGAGGGTTTCACTATGTACGACATCTCTAGACCAATAGGGAAAAGACGATTCCAATTCCATGGAATACTTGCATGGACAATTCACGATCCTACAGGGTTAACACATTTTTGTGGTATATTGTAATTACTTTATTTTGTGATTTAACGTTATATATATATATATAT
>LPNX010788362.1:44398-95444 GCA_001517045.1 Pseudotsuga menziesii | reverse complement strand
AAATGACATAACATAGAGGCATCAACTAGTACATTGTCATGTCCCAAGCAACCTCAATCCAAATCCAAACATCTATCCAAGAATGCAATAAGCCCATGTTTTCTAAGGATTGATGCCCTCCAATATGCACAATGCTTCTCCTTCTAAATGAATTTCTTAAATGATTAATCAAGTTATGCGCCGTCGCTTAAGCGACGCTTGCTAGGATAGTCGTCTCTTAAGCGATGCTTGCTAGGATAGCCGTCGCTTAAGCGACGCTTATGAGCCTAGCCGTCGCTTAAGCGACGCTTATGACCAAAATTTAAAAAAAAAAATTTAACTTTCTGATTTTTGGTATGTTTAAAAGAAAAAATCCACGCGCCGTCGAAAGCAACCGTCGGATTTTGGATCGAAATGTAGTAGTGTATTCTAATGCATACCCATTCATGCTATCTTGCATCCAATATACCGTGCATGGCCTAACCATGACTAATTCATATAGGATGCATGATTATAATAAATGTCATCAGCATATATAGGCATGACACCTTTCTACATTCCAATATTCACATGGTATGAGGTCTCTTACCTGGACCAATACATGGAATTTTTCATAAGCAAACTATTACCTACATGGGTCTTACTTACACCCTTTCCGTGACCACTTTGGTTGGTCCCTGCAGGAGATTGCAGAATTTGCTCACCAATTTTCACCCTGGACTTGTTTCTCTATCCCCTCTCCATAGGGTTGCTGGTCTTATTCATCAGCATCAGCAACATATTCATCCGGGTCCATGTCATCGTTGGTTTTTCCACTAATGCCAACATCAACACAATGATTATCATTAGTGGTTCATTATAAATATATAATTTCCAATATTTTTACCAATCATGCAATGTCCTATGCATTCAATACATACCCTCATGCATTTCAAACATAAACTTAGGAAATGTAGTTATAATTAGAAAGATAGGGCTTTAGTGAAAACTTCCCTTTCAAATCCCTCATCTTCTCGTGGAATTCCTCTTCCACACAGCAGCTGGTTGACTTCACAGTCCTTGCTGCCCCTGGGCATGCAACTGTCCAGATTTATCCATTTGACAACAGCGGCCATTATTAGCACTTTGCTGCTCCATGCTCAGATTCCGGTCACTTATCCTTGTTCCTTGCTAGATAAGCTTTTCAACGCCTATTTGCACGCTTCATTCCGATCTCGGATGTGAAAACCACACCCCTTCTAAGAATGAAGACTTTCACCAATCTTGGCATTTTACACCACTGCAATGTAGAATTTCCACATTCTCCTAATGATCTCAGAACCATTTTGGTAGCTGCATTTTGGGACTGGGTGCCAACTTCATCCACCATTCATCTTTTATGAACTTTGGGTTTTACTCAATTGCCCAACATAGAAGGATTGTCTCAAGGGACGACGGGGGTCAAGGGGGCTTGCCCCCTTGTGGCTTCTTTTTCGCGCAATCTAGCACATTAGCCCACTGCCTCTTTCCTTATTTTCAGCCCTGAAATTCACTTGAAAAACAGCTGAAAAATCCTTCTAAAAACAGTTGAAATCGGCTCCCAGAACCATTGTTCCTTCCGCAGAATCGGTCCTCACTTCATCTATCCATCCGACGTATCGGCTCCTAGAACCATCATCACGGCCGCTGAATCGGCTCCCAAACCAATCTCCCAGCCGCAACGTCCGCTCCTTTCCCATTCTCTCCTCCACCGAATCGGCTCCCTGACCATTCTGTCTCCTACCGAATCGGCTCCCCGGAAACTCTCAGCCTTCCGCAACGGCGGCTCTCCGGGTGTTCCAATCCTTCCGCAACTGCGGATCCTTGGAAGCTTCAATCCTTCCGATGTCCGCTCTTCCTTGGACGAAATTTCCACATTGAGCGTCGGCTGAATCTTGGATCGGAAGTCGGATGTCTTTCGCTTCCGCAACGGCGGCTCACCCGGACCCTTCCTTCTTCTGTAGAATTGACGACCGAAACCTTTCCGCAGCCGCAACGTCGGACGGAGAACTCCACCAACTCGTCCGCAACAGCGAACGCCCACTTCTCCGGCTCATTCGCTTTGACACTTGCAATGTCGGACGTCGGCTGACTCTCAAAACATCAGACGCCGGCTGACTCTCAAAACATCGGACGTCGAACCATTCTCCATTCCTATCGTTCCGACACTTAGAAAAACTTTCAATTTTCCAAAATTTCTTCTTCGTCGGCAATCGGATGACTCTTGGATCGGACGCGGGATTGCTTAGCCGTCCGCAACTGTGGACCGGAGACTTTACCAATCCTTCCGCAACGGCGGAAGTTTACTTTCTTCAATGGCCCGATCGTTCCACACTTAGCCGGATTTTCAAAATTTTTCTGCGGCGTCGGCGATCGGACGGATCTTGAGTCGGATGCGAGATTGCTTCGCCGTCCGCAACAGTCGGAGGTTAACTCTGTGAAATCGTCCGCAATGGTCAGACAGGAAACTTCACCCACTCGTCCGCAGTGGCGGACGTTGACTTTGTCAGTCCCTCCGCAATGGCGGAATTCCACTTCCTCTAGTGGTCCAACTGCTCACACTTAGCCAAATTTTCCCAAAATTTTTACTGCTCTGCTGAACAGAGAAGGTAATTCTACCTTCTGTCACTGCACCTTCTTGGCCCATAGAGGCCCATTGTTGCAACCTAGAAGCTCTGATACCACTCTGTCACGTCCCCGTCCCTCAACCGGCGAAGAGGACGCGACGAACACATCAACACAACCGGGAAAATGGCCCCATGAACATAATTAAATGAAATCAATGTTGGAATTAAGCATACACAGATGCATTTATCTTCAATCATACAACGGAAGCACACATACTCATAAACCAGCATTCAACAAGATCATTATATTTCATTTAACATCAATATAAATTGCAGAGATGAAGTATAGACAGCAGACTTATCTTTTGATGAAGAATTCACCCGCAACCAGCTACGTCGCTGCAAAGTTCCACCCAACCATAGGCGAGCTTTCTCATCAATCTCTCAGCAATGCTGCCACCCTCGAGCTGGGCATGATTCCTCCAGGATAAGGGTCATTACAAGCTTACACATAGCCGAGGGACACAATCAGCCAAACCAAACACTGCTGGGTTTAACAGGCCTTCAACAGCAGCCAAGCCAGCACATCCCAAGGGGACAACCACTGCATACCATCCGCAAAACAAACCCTTCACAACCCTGTGAAGAAGCCAACAACCGGGGATGATCTCCAAACCAAAGGTGAGACACAGCTCCAGCCTATAAGGCAACTCAGAGTTGGTTTTGGCCCTAACGTGGCCAAAACAACTCAGCTGCAACCCAAAACGGGGTACCTCAGCAGCCACAATACACAATGAAATGATAACAGCATTCCACGATTCCAAACAGGGAAATTCAGCCAACAGCACTCACAATTCCTCAATGGAACGGCTGGGCAACATCACACAGTCCACAACGGAGGAGAGGCCAGCTCTCAGCGTGGACAGAGGGAAATTCAACCAACGGGTTGGAAATCCACAGTGGCCCAAAACGAAATTGAGCACCACCACCAACAAAATGTAAGGAAGACCACAGTCCCAAAACGAAATCAGTGAGCATGGCTCACAACATGAAAACGACTTCGACAGCATCCAACAGTCGTGGAAGAAATGACAGCAGCCCCAAATCGTGGGTGAAAATCAACAGCAAGCAGAAATCGTGGATTAAAAACCACGGTCTGGGCATATACCAAGAGAATTCAGGCCCTTGAGGCCGTTCTACCTTCTTGCTGCGTGCACCAACCAAAGAAGAGCCGCGACCAGTGTGCGAGGAGGAACCAAAACGTACAATCCCAGCCTGCGTGTGAGGAAGAACTAACCAGGCGTGAGAGCAACCGACCATGGGGAGAATGAAGACCAGTGTGAGGAAAACGAGACTCCTTTGCTGGGCAGGCATACTGTCCAAACTGACAGCAGCCTGCCAAACCCACGATTTTCCATGCCCACATTTCCTCATGCAATAACTGCCCCCAACTAACAAAGTCAAGACATTGAAGAGGTTGGAGAGGTTGGGTAAGACAAGAAAAGGTGACAAATCAACAAGGTAATAAAACATGGGTTTTTCCCCCATAACCAAGGTTTGACATCCCCCACCCCTTATCCTTTGGAACCATGCCCTTTTCATTCAACGTTGCACTGCCGTAGCTGGTTGTGGTTTATTTTAATTGATGTGCGGGTTTACATGATGCCGAATTATAATGTGCCTTATAGCACGACATATCACCGACAATTATCCCCATTGCCGAAACATACACAACCAAATCAATGGTGGGGCTTTTGCCTTGAGCTCCTCACCACGATTAATTACAATATATACATCATGCAAACGGGGTCGAAACCGGGGACATTACATTTTTAAAATAGCCCTAAAAAGGAATTCCCAAGACTCAATTATTTTGATTGGTATATTAAAATTTTGGCCTTTAAAACTATCAAATTGCCTTATTATCAACTTTTCAATTAAGAGTGTTATTGGGTTTTTTAATTTTAGATTTTATTTTTAAAAAATATTTCAATTTGTACAAAAACCTTGGTTGTTACATTGAAAACTCCTTTTTTTGTAAAGCTCGCACCCACAGAGTTTCAAATTGGTGACCTTACCCAAGGAGTTCCATAACATTACACCCATTCACCATTTATTTTACACCTCGTGGGCTCATTGAAAATTCTTTTACATCAACTTATTTTTTCTTAAGAAGTCACATGAACTATGCTTTGAGAGGAGAGCCAAAACATGAATGGAAAGTATTGTTGAATACACTTATGGTTGAAGTCTAATTATAGGGAAATATGATTTGATGTGGAAATAGAAACCACTCTTAATCTGAGATATCTATGTAGCTATCTAGATAGTCACCAAACAAAATTTATCTAACAATATCTCAAGGAGAGATTAAACATGGTATTATTTAACACAATTATGTTCGAAATTTAATTATAAGGAAATATTATTTAATGTGGAAATAGAAACCACTATCTAGATAATCAATAAACAAAATTTATCTATAATATCTCACGATACTCAAATTGTGCAACGAAAACTCTTATGAAAATTTTCAATTTTCTATAATTTTAGTTTAGTAAAGAATATATTATCTTTTTAAAGTTTAAGTTAGAGTCAACATTGTCGTAGTTAATATTTTTTACTTTGTAAAGTTTAGGTTAGAGGCAACATTGTAATATTATCCAACTTCAGTGGCAAAAGATGTCGGTGAGTAAAAGAAAACAAACTCTGGTAAAAGTGAGGTTGGGGACAAACATTTGTTGAAAAAATGAGGTTCGGGGCAACTTAATCAATATGTCAACTCTGGTAAAATGAGGTGACTCTGTGGTAAAATGAGGTTTGTGGCAACTTAATCAGTATGTCAACTCTGGTAAAATGAGGTGACTTTGTGGTAAAATGAGGTGCAACATGGAGCATAATGGAGCTATCTAAAACTCCAGTCCAAACGGTGAGCATGTTGAGCTAGGTTTGCCCAAAAATTGAGATGTTGGAGATTTTTATGAGGAAAAATAGAGAACATAATCAATTGCTACATACAAATATCTTTGTCAACTTCAGATGCACTTGCAAACTCCAAACATCCCTAGTTGAGCAGAGTATTGTTCCTATTTAAATAGGAAGGATACCACATAATTTATTACTTGTATCTCAAATTACCTTGAAGAGATGCAAGCTAAAAAAATGTTGGGTAGTCCTTTTTTTGTAATGTTGGATGAAAGCAAAGACAAAAGTTTGGAACACCATCTTGTTGTGTATTCTACTTACCTGGACTCAGGAGGCTTAAGGACTCCAATATCACAGTTTATGAAACTTATCACTATCCCTGATGGAAAAGGAAAACCCATTTATGATACATTCATTAGTCTAAAAGAAACACGGAAGATGAAAAATGAAAAACAACAACTTCGACTGATGGTGCTTCGTCTATGGTAGGGAGTGAAAATGGATTTGCCATGTTGTTAAAGAATGATTTTCCAAATTTGAATGGTACTCATTGCATCGCACATCGTGAGGCACTTGCAGCATCAGATGCTTCAAAAAAGATATTGGAATTCTTGTTTGTTGAAAAATCAGCAAATAAGGTGTACTTGTGGGTTGGAAATTCACAACAAAGAGAAATAATGAGCTCGTTTCTTTACTAGAAGTAGTGGAATTGGAATCCTTGCAAGTTCTTCAAATCCATGGTATTTGAGAGTTATCTAGGGTCCAGGTAGTTGAAAGGCTTGTTACATTGATGCTTGGGATTTTGAGGATGTGGAAAAAGGAAAGACAAAACTCATGGTATCATAAGGCAAGGATTTTCTTAGTTCAATTCTGTCTAAATATGCTTGCTGATGTTTTGATAGAATTGAATTGTCAATACTAGCACACACTATGCAATGAAGTGTCAATGTACCATTGTTTGACATTGCAGTATGCAAAACAAAAATGTATGAATTTATTGATGTTCTTCATTTAAATGGAGAAAGATTCTCTATGAAATATGCATGGAAGGTATTTTCTCAAATAAAAGATTGGCACTCTAGGTATCCAAATATGTTAAAATTATGGAAATCAATCCTTTTCATTCCAGTAAGAACTATTGCATGTGAATGAGGTTTTCAAAACAAAATTTAATCAAAGATATAAGGAGAAAAAGGTTGTTAATTAACACGCTTGATGAATTAATGTGTGTTTCATTAATAGGGTCTCACATTTCAGAGGTGGAGTGGCAACAGGTTTATGTGATTTGGTGTAGTTCAAAAGATAGGAGATTTAACTTGGGCACTTGATGCAATCCTTGGCATGTATTGCAACAGTTTTGATGAGTAAGTCTTATGTCATAATACTGCTATTTAATTTTTGCATGCTTCCTCCTTGTCAACAGTAATTTACAGTAAGCTAGGAAATGTTTTGGAGCTACAACAGGTTTTTTTAAGCAGTGCTTGAACTATATGTTACAATAGTGAGGGGGATCATGTAGCATCCTTACAACATTGACTTCTAGTTATGGGCACAAGGACAATAGACCAACGTGAGAGTAACATTAATTTTTGTTATGGGAAGGTATTATCCTTAGCCATATCTATTGATAAAAAGAGAAATGCAACCCTTAATACATCTAGGATAGGTTGCTATGAGTTCAAGTCCATATCCAACTGGCAACTTGGGTTTTTCTGGTTTTTTTCTTGAATTTTTTGGTAAATATCAGTGAAAGGGGTAATTATGGGCAGTGTAAATAGTTTTCATGTGGTATCTTGGCATTAAGGGAAATGTTTTCATATGGAATTTATGATTTTTTTATGAACTTATCGACAAAGTGATTATTAGAGTTATCACATGCCAGTAAAATTTTCCCAATATGGGGATGATGATGCAAATATATGTAGGAATAAATACACCTCTAAAAACGAGGCTTGACAGTTTTCTATTTTGGGAAAACACAACTTTAATATACACTTGTCTTAATATATGTTCCATTTAGTAGATATCTATGTGTGCGTAAATTGTCTGAGCTATTGATTTAGTTTAACTATTACTATTATCCAATCCAACAATCTGCTCTACATAGACAAGGCCTGCTCTAACAGAACAAGTGCTATGTACTTTGCATATTTTTTTTTCATTTTATTTTATTATGTGCTTAACATAATTATATTGAGTAGGAGGAAAGCCAACCTAAAGTTGGAGTTGTAGTTACTTAGGTGGCACTAGGTACTCTACCCTTTGCCATACTTGGTTCCAACAAATTTTTATGATAATTTTATATAACATATCATTTAGGGAAACAAATTGTTTATCTGTTTACTTTTATCTCAGGTTTCAAGATTTAATAAATTTGTTTACGAGTTTAATTTTCTCCTAGGTTTCAAGATTCAATATATTTAGAGCGATGAAAAAAAGAAGTATAAGGACAAATGGAAGGATTTAAAATGGTTGAGTAATATGGTTTATTAATAGGTAGTAATATTAATTTGTATTAGTAATTCCATTTCCATTTAATAGATATTGTAATTATAATGATATCTAAAATCTAATCCATTTTGAACATAAGTATAAATTTATTGAAATCAATTAAACAAATATGAATGGGTGAAGGGAAGAATATGGGGAGCAGGGTCACTACTAACACTCCTAGCTGCTCAACAAATATAGGAGAGAGTGGTAGGCTGCTACAGGATTTATGAGTGTCTCACTTAGCATTGTGCAACCATTGTAACCTTCATATCAACACAAATACTCATATATTTATATGCAGCTAGTAATATTAAGGAGGTCTGTACAGTGAAAGGGTGTCTTTCCTTTCCATATTATAGTTAGCAGCCAATACCAAGTGCTCACTCTTTCACCAACTAGTGATCCACGTATTCTCTGTAAGTCGGTGGTTATCATTTTTGTGAAGATTCCAGCTCTGAGATAAATTATATCACACCTTATTTTGCCAAATATTATTGTGGTGAATGTATTTTAAATCTACATTACTGTCATTATATATATGGTGGATCTTGTTCTTGAGGTTTGTGAAGTTGGTAAGAATTGTTGAAGTTCTTTATCCAAAACAAACATTATGAAGCAAATACACATTATAGGAGGCATGTATAGTGAAATGTTGTCTTTCCTTGACATACTATAGTTACTAGAGAATACCAAGTGCTCACTCTTTCACCAACTAGTGATCCATGTATTCTTTGTAAGTGGTTATCATTTTTGTGAAGATTCTAGCTTTAAGATAAATTATATCAGAACTTATTTTGGAAAATATTATTGTGGTGAATGCCTTTTAAATCTACAATACTTTCATTATATACATGGTGGATCTTTTTGTTGAGGTTTGTGAAATTGGTAAGCATTATTGAAGTTCTTTATCCCAAACAAATTGTTTGAGGAAAATACGCATTATAGGATGTATGTACAATGAAAGGGTGTTTTTCCTTGCCATACTATAGTTACCACCCAATATGAAGTTCTCACTCTTTCACCAACCAAAATTCCATGTATTCTCTGTTAGTAGTTATCAATTTTTTGAAGATTCCAGCTCTGAGATAAATTATACAGACCTTATTTTTCCAAATAATATTACGTTGATTGTCTTTTAAATATGTAGTACTTTCATTATATATATGGCAGATGTTTCTTTTGAGGTTTGTGAAATTGGTAAGTATTGTTGAAGTTCTTTATCCCAAACAAACAATATGAAGAAAATACACAATATAGGCAGTTTGTATAGTGAAAGGGTGTTTTTCCTTACCATACTATAGTTACTGGCCAATACCAAATGTTCACTCCTTCACCAACCAGTGGTCCACATTTTCTATGTAAGTGGTTATCATTTTTGTGAAGATCCTAGCTCTAAGAAAAATTATATCAAACTTTATTTTGCCAAATATTATTGTGGAGAATGGCTTTTAAAACTTCAGTACTTTCATTATATATATGGTGGACCTTTCTCTTGAGGTTTGTGAAATTGGTAAGCATTGTTGAAGTTATTTATCCCAAACAAATAGTCTAAACCAAATACACATTATAGGAGGTATGTATAGTGAAAGGGTGTATTTCCTCTCAATACTATGGTTACTAGCCAATAGCAAGTGCTCACTCTTTCACCAACTAGTGATCCACGTACTCATTGTAAGTGGTTATCATTTTTGTGAATATTCCAACTCCGAGAAAAATTATATCAAGCCTTATTTTTCCAATTATTATTGTGGTGAATGTCTTTTAAATTTGTAGTACTTTCATTATATATATGGTGGATCTTTCTCTTGAGGTTTTTGAAATTGGTAAACATTGTTGAAGTTCTTTATCCTAGTTTGAAGAAAATACGCATTATAAGAGGTCTGTATAGTGAAAGGGTGTTTTTGCTTGCCATACTATAGTTACCAGCCAATACCCAGTGCTCACTCTCTCACCAACCAATGATCCATGTTTTCTATGTAAGTGGTTATCATTTTTGTGAATATTCCATCTTTGAGATAAATTATATCATGCCTTATTTTGCCAAATATTATTGTGGTGAATGTACTTTAAATCTACGGTACTTTCATTATATATATGGAGGATGTTGTTCTTGAGGTTTCTAAAATTGGTAAGCATTGTTGAAGTTCATTATTCCAGACAAACAGTCTAAAGAAAATACACATTATAGGATGTTTGTACAGTGAAAGGGTGTTTTTTCCTTCCCATACTATAGTTACCAACCAATACCAAGTGCTCACTCTTTCACCAACTAGTGATCCACATATTCTCTATAAGCGGTTATCATTTTTGTGAAGATTCCTGCTCTAAAATAAATTATATTAGACTCTTATTTGTCCAAATATTATTGTGGTGAATGTCTTTTAAATATGCAATACTTTCATTATATAGTATGATGGATCTTTCTCTTGAGGTTTTTGAAATTGGTAAACATTGTTGAAGTTATTTATCCCAGTTTGAAGCAAATACACATTATAGGAGGTCTGTATAGTGAAAGGGTGTTTTCGATATATTTTTATCTCATAAATTGCAACCATGAACTTCTACCTGTGCAAAGGTATCCAAATGCTCTTGGATGCTAGTAAGTTTTCAAATCTCTAAATTTGTTTTAGTCTCCATCCTCAAAACATCTTTGGTTTGGATTTTCTTTTTCACCTTAGTAAGGGAATGACACTATTTTCCTACATCTCACTCCAGATAAACTAGATCAAGAGCTTTCTTTTTGTCTTCTTAATCCCAATAAGGACGTAGACAAGCAAGTGCCAATACATGTTAAATATAGTGCACAAGCACAAGTTGATGGCCACAAGTTATGAGATAGAAATATATCAAAAAATACCCTGTCATTGTACATACCTTCCATAATGTGTATTTGAGAAGTCATGATATATTTTTTCGTGACTTCTCCTTATACAATTATGATAAAAATATATGGAACACACATGACAATATACCTTGAGAGAGAAAGGATTAAAGTCCTTGGTCTTGTTAAGCATGTGGGTAAAAGGGGTTGTTTCTCCACCTTTATGGTACACCTTGGTCTTATGGGTATGGAGGTTTCCTTATCACCTTGTTGTGACACTTAGTTGACTTATGGTCCGTTTTGTCCTAGCGCCCTTTTTGTATGTGGTACCATAACCACCTTTGGTATGATGACTTAACCTTATTGTTTTTATTTTATATGACCACTTGACCGTTAGTACCTTATCCTAAGTCAACCTAACATTATTTTATGTTATGTTTGGTAAAAACCCTAAAAGCTATGGGTTAGTGAATTGACCCTTCTAGAAGGTTTGTTAAGATTATAAATTCAAGTCTTGACTTTCATTTTAGAGAGTGTGTTGACAAGAGAAATTTGAAGATATGATCTTTCACATGTCTAGGGATTGCTACTACTAATTGGGTTGATGTCTAGGGTTTTATTTCTATCTATGAGTTGTCTACACCTCTCCTCTCATCTTGCTAGTGTTGTCATATTCCTGTTCAAGTTTTTGTTGTTGTTATGAATAAGTCATCTCAATCTTCTCAGTCTATTAATGGTTTCCTTGACAGGTGTTGATCTTCCTTGACATGGGCATAATATTTTATAGGTTGTTAATTCTGATAGAATCCCTTTTTGGGGAGGCCGTGACTAATAGACACCTTTCTGATAAGGGTCCTGACTAATAGAATCCCCTTAGGGCCGGGTCATGTATGATATAAACCCCTTAGGGTTGAACCGTGATTGAGTTGCTAGTTGGGTCGTCACTATGTGGAATCCTTCTTGTGTTGGCTCGTGACTATGTAAAACCATTCTTGGGTAGGGTGTGACTATTTGACATTACCATAACTAAACCATGTACTGTTGACGCTTTCTATAGCCAGTCGTGACTATCGATGACTTTTTTTAGCCCTCTTGGACAAGTCGTGACTATTTTGTGACTTCTAATTATATTAGATCATGATCATTGTTGGCTTCCCAGACTTAGGATGTGACCCTTTTTTTGTTTATTAGAGTGGGTCACGACCCTTGGGCCGTGGGGTTATTTAGGCCTGATATATTACTCTTGGATGCCTCTTATTGTTAAATTTTCATATGCTTGGCTAAGACATCAGTACTTCATTTCATTTTCATAACAAAAGAATATAAACAGGATCACTGAAAGATAGACAAGCACAACCATACAAAAGGAACACAAAGATTTATCCTGGGAAAACCCTAAAAGGAAAAACCCAGCAAAATATTCCTCAATATAGATGCCCCAAAAGATAAAAGATAAAAGATAAAACCAGCAAGGAGATCAAAGCCTGATCCTCCTCCTTCTCTAGCTACTTCTCTTCTCCACTAGTGCGCTACACAAGTGAGAGTGTGTGTTCCAAATGAGGAGCAATACACCTCTATTTATATTCATCTGTTCACTTAAGTTAACTCATCTGTCATGTAGGATCGAGTTAATAATGTAGGCTCGAGTTACACATGTAGGCTCAAGTAACCACATTGGGGTGCTAATGACCCACCTTTACAATTAGAGGGGACTTCCTCATGACTCTTATTAGTTCTTCCGATTAGGAGCATCGAGGTACAAATTAATACAAGTGATTCTCCCGGTAGGACCATCGGGGACCATAAAGAAATACATATAGAATATTCTTCGAAGTTACAATATTTCAACACTCCCCCTTAACGAGAAGGGTATTCTATAACAACATCAACAACAACAATAATAGGAGAGAGATAGAGGACATCATCAACATCATTAGGGTGATACATCTATAAATCATTGGAAGCTTTTCAACATCATGTAGCCTTCATCTTCAATCTTTAGTCTTCAGCATCATCATTACTTTGACCGCTTCGATCAGCAGCATCTTGACTCTTCAATCAGCAGCAACATCTTCAGCACTTTGACCTTTCGATCAGCAACATCTTCAGCACTTTGACCTTTCAATCAGCAACATCATCTTCAACACTTTGACCTTTAGATTAGCAACATCTTCTTCAGCACTTTGGCCTTTCGATCAGCAACATCTTCAGCACTTTGACCTTTCGATCATCAACAACATCATCATCATACTCTGATCTTTCAATCAGACTCATCATTATCATCAGCCTCTGATATTTCGATCAGAACCATCATCAGTCGAACATCATCATACTCTAACATCAACTCATCATCATATTCTGATCTTTCGATCAGTATGTCATCATCATCATACTTTGATAATACAGCATCATCATCATCAGGATCTTATCATCATCACATTCTCATTTTTCGATCAGAAACATCATCATCATCATCGCATTCTAATCTTTCAATCAGAAAACATCATCATCAACAACAACATCATAATCATAAGCAACTTCTGATCTTTCGATCAGAAAACATCATCATCATCATATTTTGATCTTTTGATTAGAGAACATCATCATCAGCAACTTCTGATCATTCGATCATAGAAACATCATCATCATCATATTCTGATCTTTCGATCAGAGAACATCATCATCATCAACAAATTCTGATCTTTCGATCAGAGAAGATCATCATCATCAGCAACATTTGATCTTTCGATCAGAAACATCTTCATCATCATAAAAACATCAACATGATCCTTCCTTTCTAAATTATGGGATTTAGGTCTTTACGGAGTTACCAATGATCCTTCCTTTTGGATTTATGGGATTTAGGTCTTTACGGAGTTACTAACGATCCTTCCTTTTGGAATTACGGGATTTAGGTCTTTACGAAGTTACTAACGATCCTTCCTTTCGGAATTACAGGATCAACACATTTATGGAACTCAAACAATCCTTCCTATTGGAATTACAAGATCAACACATCTATGGAACTCAGACAATCCTTCCTATTGGAATTACGGGATCAATTCAATGATCCTTCCTTTCGGAATTACGAGATTTAGGTCTTTATGGAGTTACTGACGATCCATCCTTTCGGAATTACGGGATCAACACAGATGTGGAACTCAGACAATCCTTCCTATTAGAATTACGGGATTAACACATTTGTGGAATCCACACAATCCTTCCTATTGGAATTACGGGATCAATTCAATGATCCTTCCTTTCAGAATTATAGGATTTAGGTCTTTACGGAGTTACTAACGATCCTTCCTTTCGGAATTACAGGATCAACACAGATGTGGAACTCAGACAATCCTTCCTCTAGGAATTACGGGATCAACACATGTTCTCGAGTACCGAAGTCACCGGATCCGTTCTGAACCGAAGTTCAAGGATGATACAATCCTACCACATTCACGGGGACCGAGATCTCTAGATACATTTTGAACCGAGGTTCAGGGATGATGCAATCCTACCACTTTCACGGGGGCCGAGACCTCCAGATACATTTTGAACTGAGGTTCAGGGATGATGCAATCCACCACTTTCATGGGGGCCGAGACCTTTAGATACATTTTGAATCGAAGTTCAGGGATGATGCAATCCTACCACATTCATGGGGGCAGAGACCTCCAGATACATTTTTAACCAAAGTTCAAGGATGATGCAATCCCACCACATTCACGGGGACTGAGGTCATCGGATCACTTTTGGGCAGATGTCCCGGGATGATACAATCCCTCTTCATTCTCGAAGACCGAGGTCTCTGGGTCACTTTTGGGAAAGTGCCCAGGGATGATACAATCCCACCACATTCTCGATGACCGAAGTCACTGGATCACTTCTGGACATATGTCCTGGGATGATACAATCCCTCTTCATTCTCTAAGACCGAGGTCTCTGGGTCACTTTAGGGCAAGTGTCCAGGGATGATACAATCCCACTGCAACATCACTACTTCCCCTTTCGAGGAAGGTCTTTCTGAACCTTGCCAAGCTTGTCTCGAAAGTGTTTGAACTTTACCCGAGACAGAGGCTTTGTCAGCGCATCATCATCTAAACCATCTTCAGTATGTGAATACTGAACTATCACCATCTGTATCTCCAGTATGTGAGTACTGAAAGCATCATCAAGTCACCATCATCTGCATCTACAGTATGCAAATACTGAAACATCATCTATATCTTCAGTATGGGAATATTGAAATCATCACCATCTCTATATTTAGTATAGAAATATTGAATCACCATCATCTGTATCTACAGTATGTAAATACTGAAACATCATCATCTGCATCTTTATCTTGAATGTAGAAATACTGGATTTCTATGTGTTACGACGGAACACAGGGTTCTCTGTTATCACAACTCTCGTTATCACATAGAATTAATGTAGTATCCATCTTCAGTTCAAAGAGACCTGATATCAGCTTCCGAAGCCATATGGCTTCACAACTTAGTATAGCAATCTGCTATGTATTCTGCTTCAGCAACGCTATGAGAAACACTGGACTGTTTCCTGCTAAACCATGAACTCATAGCAGACCCCAAACAAAAGCATCTACCTAATGTGATTTTCCTGTTTGAGATACTTTCGGCCCAATCTACATCTGTGTAGCCATACAATCTATACTCATGGCTACCATCATAATATAAACCAAAGTCTATAGTCCCTTTCAGATATCTCATCACATGCTTTGCAGTTACTAGGTGAACCCGTCTTGGTTGAACAAGATATTGACTTAAGGTGTTCACAGCAAAACACATGTCTGGTCTGGTATTTGTTAAGTACATCAATGACCCAATGATCTGTCTGTAATGAGTCATATCCACTAACTCTGATGAGTCATCAGCTAACAGCTTCAGGTTGGAGTCCATGGGTGTGGCCATGACTTTGCATTCCAACATATTGAATCTCTTCAATATCTCTACCGCATACTTTCCTTGGTTGAGAAATATTTCTTCTGAACTTTGCCATACTTCCAAACCTAGGAAATAATGCATTAACCCAATGTCTTTCATCTCAAATTCTTCTGATAGTTTCTTCTTGCTTTCCATGATCTGTTTCTCATTTCCTGTCAAGGATAAGTCATCCACATATAATAACAGGATGATAAGTTCATCTTCTACAACCTTAGTCTCGATCCATCAAGAAGCTTTCCATCATGTCGTACTATGTCGAACTTAGATATCTTCTGTAATCACTCCTCCTGATGTGGAGTATTATCTTCCTTCTTCATTCTGTATAGGTGGTTCTATGCTTGATATATACTAGTCAATAGAGTATGTCATGTCATAGTCTATTCTTTTTGAGGCAAATCATGAACCTTTCTTTGTACACTTGTTCTTGTAGATCCATATGGAGGATACTATGTACTTCCCTTTATTTCCCGAAATCATATCGTATACATCATTCCCCATGATCAACTATTATTCTTTGATCATAGTTTCTTTTATAGCATTCTTTTCTTCATCTTGAGTTATCTCTCATACCCATGGTGGTCTTCATCCTTTGAGGTGGATCTACCGCTCTCTGAAGCTCTTTCTTCCGTCATGGTGTCTTTGACCCTGGGAGCTTCAGATTCATGTTTATTGAATTATCATCACTTGTTCTTCGGAACAAGTCTCATCCTTCTTTTCTTGTAGGAGGTTGTATACGACCTTTCCTACAATTCAAATGCACCAGTTGCATGGTTAGAACTACTTCATAAAACATATGCATAACGACAAATTCTTATGCATCATGCAACTATTTAGCCAATAAAACATTCATCCATATTTCATAGAAACTTTCTAGATGCCTTCTATCTCTACCATGACATCATTGAGATTTTGCACTAATCCAATATGTCAGCAAATAGGTTTGATAAGTAGCACTGGAGAGTTGTATAGCGCCATGAGCTACTTACCCATCACATGCATATTAGTAGTATTAATGTAAACAATCTATCATGCATACATCAACTGAATACAATCAAATGCATAACAAAACAATCATTAGAGGAATTTTGGGGTCTAAAATGGGCCTCCTAAGGAAAATAATAAAATAATATTGATTAATTTTGGAGGAAGAAAGAAAAAAACTACTTTTTGTGTTCGTATTTTCGACATATCTCCCTGTGTTTTTACTCAAATTTCGATCAGGAGAGCTCGTTGGATGCAGAATTTGATTCTGCATCTAACGAGTACCCACAATGCATACTTTTGACAGACCCCTCTACCCCAAAAATAATAAATACCTGAAAAAATGTGATGATGATGTCATCATCACATTTTTTCAGGTATTTCTTGTTTTTGGGATAGTGGGGTCCGTCAAAAGTATGCAGTGTGGGTACTCGTTGGATGTGGAATCAAATTCCGCATCCAACGAGCTCTTCCGATCAAAATTTGAGTAAAAACACAATGAGATATGTCGAAAATACGAACAAAAAAAGTAATTTTTTTTAATGACAAATATGTCAATTCAACCATTATGGTTGACTTATTTTATTGAAATTCTATTGGTTATTGAATTCCAACTCACAAAAACTTATTTTGGCACGTTTTCTTATAAGGCCCATTTTAGACCCCAAATTTCCTCTAATGATCATGAAATGGCAATTGAATACTTTTTTTTTATTTGTTTCATGGGTAGACTCCATCTTGATCATTCTGCTTTATTATCTTCTTCATTCATGAAATCATCATTTCTTATCCAAATGATAAGATGAATAAGAGGTTCTTCAAGAATTCAGTTTTTCATATTCCTCATCGCTTGAGGGATCTTCTTTGAATGGTGAGAGCTTGATCTTCAATCGCTCCCATCTTCTTCTTCTCTTCTTATTAGTCGAGCTGAAAGTAATCACTTAATTCTGGCATACATTCTTCACATGAATGAATCCCATGATCCTGGGAGGCCATTCAAGGTGGCTATCACCACTTCTGCATACTTCTTCTTCCACCGCTTCAAGTTGTTCTGCATTCTGGATCTTCACATTCTTCAACTGTATTCTCAAAGCCATCTTCTGATTTAAGTTCTTATCTTCAAATAGCTTGATCAAGGAATCAAACATATTCGATGTCTTTAGGGAAGACACTTGTGGTATAATTTGATCCGTGATTGAATCAACAATGATCTTCTTGGCCTTGATCAAGTTCTTCTTGTGTAAGTCTTTGAGGCTCATCTCCCTCTAGAACTGGAACCTCTCTACTCATGTAGGTGTCCAATTCATTTTCTTCAGAGAGATCAAATACTTCCATGCTTGGAAGTTTTCAACTTCACCAAGCTTATCATCAAACTGATGTGATAGATCATTTTGAAATGAGAACCTCAAATGCAAATAACAAAAGATTAGATCTTACCGATTTGACGTGTCCGTCCTGCTTTCGGAGCTGGTTGATCTAGGGTTTGTCAGAGAAACCCTAATTTTAAAAACTTGGAATCTTTCAGATATGATTGGATATAAATATATATCTCTTCAAATGGAGCTGTCCAATGTACTCCTTTTCTGAAAACAGTGGAGAGAAGCTCCTGGAACATGAAGCCCTAGTTTTCCAATTTCTTCTACATAAATTCCTGTTACTGTTTCTGTGATATCTCTGAAATTACTACTCCTCTGTGTCGAAAATTTTGCACTGAGGTAACCTCGCATGTCCCTGATCCAACAGCATAAGTTTTATCAGAATTGGTTTCACCAATTTGAATTTATGATCATTTTCCCAAGGTGACCTGTTACAGGACTGTTCAGAATAGTGCAGTTGTATGCCATACCACGTGTCACTGGTTCATCTTCAGGTTCTAAAATTTCGATCAAAGAAATTACAGGCCGTGCTATTTTTGGAACATCTTCAGGAATTCCATTTGGACCTCTATATCCCATGCTACAACAATTCTCCCCAGGTGTCCTGTTTATGGATGAATTCTGGAAGAGGCTAGAACCCTAACTTGGAGGGATCATATCTCCCGGAATATAGCGAATCTGAGGCTAAATTTTGGATACAGTGTAAATCAGGATCTTATCGTTGGTCTCTGAAATTTTCAACTCCTAATCCTTCTCCAATCTCAGGATATAGCGAATTGACCAAAATGTAGCAGTTTTAGTATTTAGGGTTTTTCCAGATCGGGGTCAAACTAGGGTTTGACTTTCCTAGAGTTTCACCCAACCAAATTTCTTGATCCAGGTCTCTAAAATTCTATTTTTATGAGGAGAAAAATCCTATGCTGGGCTCACTAAAAAATTCTTCTTCTGTAGAAAGCCCTAATTTTCTGCACCAAAACTGAAATTGCTCGGAATCGAATTCCGCTTCGACAGAAAGATGCGCCCTTCAATGGAGAGTCAGTCTAGCCTTCTTTTGCTGATCGATCATGGATAGAGACCACCAAAAAATAAGAAGCCATAGATTCTTTAGCTACACAATGTCTTCTTTCAGGGTGGCTCTGATACCATGTTAAATTTTCATATGCTTGGCTAAGACATCAGTACTTCATTTCATTTTCATAACAAAAGCATATAAACAGGATCACTGAAAGATAGACAAGCACAACCATACAAAAGGAACACAAAGATTTATCATGGGAAAACCCTAAAGGGAAAAACCCAGCAAAAGCTTCCTCAATATAGATGCCCCCAAAAGATTAAAGATAAAAGATAAAACCAGGAAGGAGATCAAAGCCTGATCCTCCTCCTTCTCCAGCTACTTCTCTTCTCCACTAGTGCGCTACACAAGTGAGAGTGTGTGTTCCAAATGAGGAGCACTACACCTCTATTTATATTCATCCGTTCACTTAAGTTAACTCATCTGTCATGTAGGCTCGAGTTAATCATGTAGGCTCGAGTTACACATGTAGGCTCAAGTAACCACAATGGGGTGCTAATGACCCACCTTTACAATTAGAGGGGACTGCCTCATGACTCTTATTAGTTCTTCCGATTAGGAGCATCGGGGTACAAAGTAATACAAGTGATTCTCCCGGTAGGACCATCGGGGACCACAAAGAAATACATATAGAATATTCTTCGAAGTTACAATATTTCAACACTTATGTTGGTATGTGACCTTGTGGGTGCTCATTGAACTTGAGTTGTGACCTCTATGAGGTGTTTGGATAGAGCTCTGATTCTTGTGGGTTGCTAGGAATCTGACTTGACCTTGTTGGTTTGCGAAGATCTAAGCTGTGACTTGTGTTAATCTTCTTGAATTGGTTGTGATCATGTTGGTGCCAAACTGTGTTTGAGGATGAGTGTCATTGCTAGGGTTTTCACACTTGGTGATTGCGTCATATTGAATGCTAATGTATGTGCCTAATATTTTCTCTCTCAAGGTATGTCAACTGTTTCATTGTTGATCTTGTCCTTTCATTGACAAGATTTGATCCTAAAAATATCTGAGTGTAAGGAAAATTCAAACCAGATATGAATCTACTTTGTTATTTATTAGTTGTTAGTCGTTAGTTTGTTTTTTGTACTATATTATTGTTTATGTTTTGTACATTGCATTTGATAAAGTGTATCTCAAGGACAAACTTTAACACAGTGACCACTGGAGTGTTAAAGTTGAAAGATATGGAAGTTATGTTTTCTACATTTATCTTCCCTTGGTACAGCTGTACCAATTTTGTTTTAAAAATTTATTTTTCACTGTTGTAATTTTACTTCTGAGTACTTGATCTGCAATTTTTGCACAAGTTAGTTAAATTTTTAAAAATCCCTAAAAAATTAACAATACATTGGTGTGGCCTCCAACACCAATTTACTAATGTGAGTCTAGCATGAGACAATTTATGGCATTTAGGAGTGTGAATTTCCTTCAAATGGACTTTAACTCTCCTTAGTATGCCTTGGGAAGATGGTTCAACGTTTGAGCTAGCCCTTGGGTTTATATTATATGTTATATGCCAAACAGTATGATAACCTACCAGGTCAAAATGCCCATAGATACAACATTAGAATCACCCCATTAGTATCTCAACTTCCTTCTTGCTATCAAATCTTAACTATTTTACTAAATTCTTCAAAGAAATGGGACCTTGATCCTCTATTCCATGCAAAAAGAACCAGAAGCATTTAAATTCTTTATCCCTCCTTCGAATTGGTTACACACACTTTTTAGAAACATCGAGTGCTTAACCCAAATTCAACCACAATTATCCTTTGGTGCTAAGATCCAACCATACATATGGATCATTGATCTTGTAGAATGATCAATGATCAACAACAAAAACTCAATGAATTGGTAAGAGGGATTTTAATATTATTTGAAATGGATTTTTGCTTCGACTCTTCCCCAATGAAAAAAATCCAAATCTAAAACCTGCAAACAATCTCCAACACACTTCTAATGATAATTCATGTCTCAGACAATTATATTATTTCTACCCAAGGTCCCTAAGTCAAACCAATGGGGTTTTGATTAGCTATCAAGGAAGCTTCCTAGGGGCTTGCAAGTTATGTGATTATTTCTCGAGTTTATGTGTCAAAAGAAATCTGAATACACATGGTTGGTTTTCCTTGATCCATATTTAGTTCATTGATACTTCCAAACTACAACACTAAAACATTATTACTAACAGGTACATATTTAAGTAAAACGTTTAGTGCAGGGGAATGTTAAACCCCAAAACGAAAAGAAAAAAAATTGTGACAGGTAAGATTCTAGTGAAATACCAACACTGGTCCCACCTACTGGTAGTTTTGGAATTGTAGTGTCCATCATATTTTCTTAGATTCTAAAGTTTGTGATAGTTGATAAAAAAAGTTATTAAAAAAAATTAAAGATGATTTATATGAAATTTGATTCCGAGTTGAACGTTAATGTCTAATTGAACTAAAATCTAGAGCATGCGTCGGTGTATTTACAATAATTGACAGAGAAAAGTAAAAACACAAAGCTGCTATGAAAAATAGTTGTTAAAAATAATTGATTTGCATTTAACTCAATTCATATTGCATCCAAAATCCAATTCAATTTTTTTAATTAAGTAATGAATTACATCTAGTTTTCATTTGTGTATGTTTATGTTTAATTATTTAATTATTGAGCCGAGAGGCTCTCTACAGCCCAGTATGGGGTAGATCTTGTAACGTTACATAACGTTGTAACGTTACGTAACGTTACATAATGTTATGTCGCCTATTTAAAAAAAGTAGAAAAAAAAATTAGAAGTAAAGTTACAATGTTATGTCGGCTAAAAAATAGAAAATTAGAAGAAAAAAAAAACAACTATATAAATAGCAAGAAGTATCACAAACTACATCCAAATCCTAGCTACCTTGATCCAGCAACATCAACAACCACTGCGACGGCAAACTGCAACAACCACTGCGACAGCAACAATAAACCCAGGTAAGAATTTTAAATTTGCTAATCAACAATCAATTCAGAATTTTAAATTTGCATTATGTGGCTGATATCCAAGTGGATTACGCAGTTGGATAAAGTTTGTTTAAATCGATTTTTGGGATCTTATCAATCAAAGCTCTAATAAATTTGGAATTTTTATCTATTTTCCCTACTTTTGAGTTTGTCTACAAGAAAGTAAAACCTTAGAACTGCAAACATGTAAAACTAAAACAAATAAAAATTTCAATTTAATTTCTTTATTAAAATAGATTCCTTTTCATATCAGATTAACCTATTCTTAAATAAAAAATGCATAAAAAAAATCCATTTAAGAGTATAAACACTAGTGTAGTTTCAACTCGAATGATAGGCTAAATTATTCCAGAGCTCATTGCACTGCGAATTCGCTTATACTCTGCAGGTTGATGGCTGTGGAGATCGACAACAGTGAAGGTGGAAATGTTGCGGTATACATGGTGTTTGAATATATGGACTGTGACCTTACAGCTTTGTATTGCAGATATATAACCAACAGTGAATGGTTACCGCTCTCGATCATCAAGGTCCGCCTAATTTATATTTGTTATTATAGCAGATATTGGACATAGTATCACGCAGTATTGTTATTATCGTATTGCAATTTTTTATTTTATTTTGTTGTTAATAAGCATATCGTTGTTTGCTTTGCTTTTGCAGAACGTTATGCATCAGCTGCTTAAGGGAGTTGAGTATTGTCACAGGCACGGAGTTATACACAGGTGACACTTTTATCTTCTTCTCGTGTTCTGAACTTCAAGATTATGAAATATGTAATTGCATTAAAGAAGCCGATGCCATGTATATCATTTTGGAATTGCAGAGACTTGAAATCTCAGAATATATTACTGAATTTAGAAGCAGGATTGGTAAAGGTTGTAGATATGGGGCTTGGACGAGTTCTACGTAAGAAATATGAGTTCTATAGCAAAGAGGTAGGCGTTTATCTACACTCATTATTCTAAATTAGGGTTTCTAAATTCTAATTCTGTATTAAATGCAGGTGGCAACTCTACCGTATAGGCCTCTTGAATTGCTGCTCGGGGAAACAGATTATAATTTTGCAATTGACATTTGGGCTGTTGGGTGCATTTTTGGTACAGTATATTTCATTTCGGATAAATTTTCTTAGTGTTTTCCATTAGTCAGTTCAAACAAAATTAACCGTAATTGTGGTAACTAACCAACGTAGATCCAAATCCTAGGCTTTATCAAGCGCCGAGAGGGATCAAATCTCCAGAGGTGCAAACCTCTTCTCAGGTATTGCACTCAAGGAGGTTTGCACCACGGGAGATTTGATCCCTCTCGGCTCTTGATAGAGCCTAGGATTTGGATCTACGCTGGTTTGGTTAACAATTTTCAACCTATTGGTAAAGCAAAACTTTTTTTTCAAAAACTACTTTTAAAAGTTATATAAAACTTAAAACATCTTTTAAGTTTGACACAAATTCGGGTGTTACACTATTTTTTTTTATATTGAGAGGAAAATGGTTCAAACTCATTTTTCATCATCCTTAAATAACGGTCTTATTAAATGATCTGTGTCTAGGTGTGGAATGTTTTTACCTTTAAGAAGACATTTGGGCTTTTCTCATGGCAAACAATTTTTTATATTATGTTTTATTAGGTTACAGGGTGCAATGTTACAAAATTATTTTTGGAAATAATTTATTTCATTAACAAGAGCGACGAGGTGGCAATGTCGCCCACATTGCCACCTGTTGTTGGAAGATGGTTTAGAGTTGATTTTTCTATTGGAAATAATTGGGAATGTGCATTGTAGCTCTTATAAGATAATTTATGGTTGCAAGAACATTTACGAATAATTGAATGACCTTCGGTGTGAGAAAATATATAATTATGACGACATGAGGAGTCCATGTCTACATATAGGCGACAGAGGAAATCGAGTGAAGGAGTTAACGAGGTCTTAGTGCCTACGTGGATCCATGTCGTTAAAAATATGTCATAAATTAATGCTAATGGGTTAAGCAATCAAATAGGTAATTAATTTTGAATGTGAACCAATTTGATACTAATTGCAATAGTTTTGTTCCCTTTCGATTCCCCATAAATTCTATAAATGTCTTTTTCATAATATTACACTTGTGGGCTCTCAATTTGGTTCAATTGAAGTTGAGAGACGGTGTAGAACTCCACAACATGGCTTTGTAAATATAATTAAGATTAGGTCTGGTTCCGGGCCCTAGAAACCATGGACACAGATATCTACACACCCACCATAATGCCCTTGGAACTCATGCCTAATATATGCATGCATTTCCAAAAATCGAATTGTAAATGACATCTTCCTATGTTTTGCTTCATATTTTTGCATGGGAGAATGGACGAGGCATATTTGGAACTCATCCAACCTGGTTGCTACAACATTGATTTTCCATGTGGTGTTTGCAAATAGAGTTAACAGTGCATGAAAATTATAAGCAAGTTGAGTTCTCCTTTCATCTGCTATCATCCATTTAGCTACCATTTTTCTACCATCATTGGCAGCTTCCATGCATATTGTTCGTAATCGAATTTTGGTTTGAGGGTCTTATATTTCTATTTCCTTGCTAGAAGCACTACCATAACACTTTGAAGTTGTTGCCCCTAGGAAAAGTTAGACATATTTTTGGATGGAAAGATGACGATTCTGGTCGCAAGGCGAGTAAAGGTTGCAACGGAAGAAGCGATGATAAAGAAGGAGAAAAGAAGTCGAAAAGCAGAGTTTGACTTATTTTGGGTAAAAGTTAGTTAGACTAAAAGATTTCTTTTAGTAATAAAGCATGATTCTATTTTTGGAGGATAGTGCCCATTTTTAGATGTAACAATATGTATTAAAATAGAAAGTCAGCATGTCAACTAACAATTGAGAGTCAGACGACGATTGAATCAAGAAGGGTAAAAGCACAAAATATTATAAAAGCATGAACACAAGTTATGAGTGGGTAAGGAAGTTGGAGGCAATAATAGGCTTGATCCAACCTGTGTGTGGATAAGATCATGCTTGAATGAGAGAGATTATTCATAGAGATTGACCAAAAAATAGAGAGCATGAGACAAGAGAAGAATGTATAAATTGTTAAAAAGATCTAAAGAAGAGTCTATAGGCTGTGTGCATAGACCAAAGGTGCTAAACCAATTCTCATGCCAGGTGAATAGAACCTTTGTGGTTTTTCCCAGATGGGTTTCGAAGTTACATGTTGTCTATGTGTGTATTTAATACTTGTGTTTATGTCGCATTCATATCTATTGTGAATGAGCTGGTCTAAATATGTCTAGCATAATCTGTTGTGAATGAAATTATATGTATATGTCGCACTTCCCTTGATGTAATCATATGGAATAAAAGTTATTGTGTGTTAAATGTTAAATGATAAATGATGTTATATATGTCGACGAGTAGATATGTCATTTTATTGAATGAATGTATGAAAAAATGTATATTTCCCGGTTTTGGTCGAGTGACTAATGGTATGATAAGGAAATCCCCCAAAACAACTACGGAAAACTGGTTCTTGAAGTTCCCATCAGATATATCGGGTGAGACTTCATTCGCGTCGTAGTTTTTGCCGACAGATTTCTTCTCTGTTGGGCTGATATCTTGGGTTTTGTTGACGAACAAGGGATATAAACCTTGGTCGTAAAAAAGTAAGCCAAAAAATGGTTTTGTTGTCGGGACTTGAATCATTCTGACGGGGATATGTTTTGGCACCCGACGAAGTCAGAAATTCAAGATTTGGTTGATTGTAAAGAACTAGAGTTTGCACGAGAAGAAAGTAAGGGATCCCAACTGAGCCCGACAGAATGGTTGGAATGATACCTTTACACAGATATTCACGAGATTTTCTTTAGTGAATTCCCTATTATATTGCATGAGTGGTTGTTGAAGCTAGTGACCCAAAAGAAAACGTTTCAAGGAGGAGAACCTACAGTGTGGAGTCCTCAGCTAATCCAACGGATGAAAAGAACTAGAAATCCTATATATAGGGATGTTGACTTCTGGGTTGATAGTATTCTAGGAGGATATATCATAGAAATTGCAGCTGACACAATAAAGTCATATAGTGAAACAAAAAGAGAAATTTTCGAAGGACCTAGAGGTCGCTATTTGAAATCCTTAAAATTGTGGATTAAGATGTTGGTATGTGAAAAAGGGATCTTGAGAATGGAGAATGACATCTAAATATGTGTGCACAGAGATATGGGGTAATGTCGCAGGAAATATTTGAATAAAATGGATCAGAGTAAGCTGAGATGTTTTCTAGTGATAGTGAGAATGAGCTAGGAAGTGGATTCCTGAGGAGTTAAAGAATATTTCAGTAGTGAAAGAGAAGAAGGACTGTGACAAGAAGAGGAAGTTGCAACACGACCGAAAGAAGGGACTACGAATTGGTGTCGCACTTCGACGGAGGCTCTTGCGACGAAGAGTAAGAATACCATCTTATATCTGAAGAAGAGGAAGAAGAGGTACCAGATCCAGATTATGGCATAACCGTGACCCCACGTGAATGTAAGGTAATATGTAGAAACACATCTCCCATTGGTCTTGTTAATCATAATAACAATAATAATGGAATAGAATACAAGGAACTCCTACTAGTAAAGTTTGTAATTCAGTGATACCAAGAGTAAGCAACATGGCTGGAAATGATATAAAGTTATCGATATTTAATGGAAATGTGTTAGAGAACCTTGAGCAACATTGGTTCCTCTATGAAGTTGTATGGACCACGTAACAAGTCCAAGATGAGGCCATAAAGAAAGATCAGATGATCACAACCCTTATGGGTCATGTGCTCGATCGGTACATGAATTTCTATGTGGTTCCAGTAGGAATACCTCAGAAGACCTTAGATCAAATCTAGACATGATTAATCAATGAATTTAAAAATCCAAAATATGAGTCACAATGCATTTTAGAGATAAAATTAATTAAGCACTTGGTGATTGAATCCGTTTGGGACTTCGACCAAAGATTCAAAACTCTGATGTCCAAAGTAAGTTTCCAAATGTCAGACGTACAACATAGAATAGTTCATTGCAACAATATTACCACATATATGCATTCCTTTAATGCAACCGAATATTGTATCAAATAGCGAGGCTCTTGAGCTCGCCATGAAGTTGGAAGCTTCACTAGTTGGAGAAATTGGTTCAAGAATGATGTATATACAGTCACAACTTTCCAACCTTACATTGTAACTTCAAGATATTAAGAAAGGGAAAGAAGTGAAGAAGAACTTTGGTGTACACGATGCAGAAATGAAAGACATCATAAAGACAACTTCCCGACGTTTATGAATTATGTCACATCGGGAACACTGAATCCAATGAATACACAAGGGATTCCTTGGTGTAGAATATGCCAGACTAGAGAACATCAGTTAGAAGAGTGCTTGTGTTTACAAAAATATGGTAAGTGCACCAGCTAGTATATATTGTAAGTTTTGTTGATCAGTGGGACACAACGAGAAATATTGTGCAGAGCTTATAAGATGTTGCAGGAGAAAAATGTCGACATGTACCTAATGAAGAATGATGAAAATATGTAGGCTGAGCAAGGTTGGGCTCAATATCCTTAGGCTCAGTACCCTCAACCAAGGAGAGGTGGTATTTTTAGATGTCAAGGACGAGGAGGAGGAATTGGTCGCGTAAGATGGAAAGTTATATGTTATAATTATGGACAGGCTGGACATTTTTCTAGGGATTGCCCTAATCCTACGATGACCTATTCGTATTGTCAAGATTTTGACCATAGGGTGAAAACATGAAGTTGCTATACAATTTTTTGAGAATCAATCACACTTGAAATTCAAGATCATCACAATGACAAAAAAAATGTAAAAACTCACATCGACGTTCCTTGCATTTCCTCTTCAAAAGGGTAGTTTTAGTTTGTTTGGTAAGAGTCACATTTGAAAGAAAATGGGAGAACAAAAACATGTGTCAATAAGGCACCATTTTTTAAACATATGTTAAATTTTGAAAAATAATAAAAATTAGTGTTTAGGTCTGAAAATCCTCAACATATAGTCCATTTAAAAGTACAACCTGTGTAGATTATGAACGTACATTTGGTTTCCGTAAAATGAATAACTATCTCTCAAAAATATGAATGGCAAACAGGTCGCTCATTATCCAAACCTAAAAATTTAAATTATATGTCGTTGGTGCCCGTCAAATTTGTCCTACTATATGTCCATAAAACAAATTCAAAAAAATGTGAGTACAAAACTAATAGAATTATATAAACCTCTTTTGTTTATGTCAAGGTGAAATCCCTAAGGGGGATATGGGTTTGAAAGGGTTAAGTTGAAAAAACATAAAATTTTGCAGTTTTTTGTCAAAAAACAGGAAAAAAGTGTATACCAACTTCGTGTTTTCACCCCATACTATCGAAGAATTCCCTAAGTTGATTGCAAAGTTCCAGGAAAGAAATGTGGGAAATCAAAACCCACCTAAAAATCCTAATCAAAATATTCAGAGTATTTTTGTTGAACCGAGAGAGCCAAATATTGTTGTCGTGACAAGAGGAGGTGCTACGACTCGAGTAGATCAAGAAGCACCATATGAACACCCGAGAGTGCAACCAATGCATCAAAAGAAAGCATCATTTGATGTCTAGAAATAAAATGAAGTACTCTTGGATGCACGACATGAGGTTGTCGACAGAAACCAAGCCTTAACATCTACTGCTATTCCAACTTCGAATGAAAGACCAGTTTTGGAGATGCCTGAAAGGTTCGATCAGTTATTTCAAAAGAAATTGATGGGAAAGGTCATTAAATTGAAAGACTTCTTTAAATTTTCCTAGCCTTAGTAGAAGATAAAAATGTTATTGCATAACTCTCAACTTTAGTTGGAGGACCCTAATCAAATGTGCGACTAGAGAGAAGAGTTAACCACATTGGGAAAAGACTAAAAATTGGTCGTGATCTAGAATGAATGCCCAGAGAGATGACTATGACATGGATTATATTACCCTGAACTTGGGGATTAAATGTTAAAATCCTCACTAGATAGACATGGGAAGGTATGGGAAAGTTGAGACTAGTATGGTATCCTGTCCAGCTAAGGTTAGCCAATCGATCAAAGGTTCTACCTATTGGTCGACTGACAGAAGTTCCTGTCGAGATAGAAGGACTCATGAATTATGCAGAATTTGGGGTGATTGAAATTGTTGATGATACAAATCTGTATCCCACATTTCCGGGGATTGACTGGGCTATTGATAATCATACTATTATCAATTTTAAGAAAAGGATATTAATGTTTGAAGACGCAGAGCTAAGAGTGGTCACACCAATTGATCCTCTGAAAGGTTAGAGGTATGTCGAGAAGGTGAATAATGAAGGACATGTTGGATGTATATATGATATCTACAACATAAAGTCTGCGATGGATGATTATGTGAACTTGACGACCGATGGAAAAATCAGTTGGCAGAGCGTCAGTTCCTTCACATCAGATTCAGGAGAGGCTCTAGAAAACTGACAAAATCAATTTCATGAAGTGTCAATGAGGAAATGCACAAGAATTAAAAAATCTATGCGATGGGTAGGTATTGAGGTAAGTGATCTACCTACCAATGAAGGTTTTTATAATGTGGAATATTTTCTTAAAGAATTTGAAGAGAAAGTAACTGAACCTCAACGCTTGTTAGCTCTGGATTTCGCATTGAAGACTACACCTGCCAGATGGTGGATCACACATATAGTAGTCAATTGTAGAATGGTATCGATGTTGAATATTGTTGGAGGTTCGATTTGGATAAAAGGTGATCTATAATGGACATAAATATACAGGACTCACTAATCCTATCAAGTACATTGAGTATTGTTGTGCAACATCAGAGGCATGTCCGCGAACGGTATGGGTCCACTACTTTGTATGCACATTGGACATGATACCAGGTAATTTGTATATGTTGTTCGATTTGCAACGAGGAAAAATTGAATGGGAAGAATTGGCTGCCAGTTTCACACATACATTTTAGTTTGTTGATGATAACCCATCGATTCATGATGTGTTACAAGTAACAAAGACAAACATCTTTGAGGATATTCCTGTGTCAATGTCAAATTTTTAGCATATTAGTGCGACAATCCACCATTGGATGGAGTTCTATAATGTAACAAGTGAACTTGATGATGATGCTCCATGAGATATAAATATTACAGAGTATGAAGGTACTCGAACGGTGGAAGGATCAGGTGTATCAAGTGATAAATTTCTAAATCCTTTGAAAATCAAGAAAGTGAATATTGGTTCTCCAGAAAACCCAAATTTTTCTAACATTGGAGATTGCTGGGATGATGAGACTGTCGAGAATATCACATACTTACTGCATGAATTTCAGGATATGTTTCCCACGAAGTTTTTAGAAATGAAGTGAATTGTTGGAGATATTGGAGAAATGAAGATTCCCTTGAAGCCCGACGTGAAGTCTTTTAAGTAGCGACCATATCGGCTTAATCTGAGATACAAAGAAAAAGTTAAGATAGAGTTGGACATAATGTTGGATGCAGGAATTATAGAATGTGTTGAGGAGTCTGAGTAGATTAGCCCTATGGTGGTACAAGACAATAAAACTGCTGGGGAAGTATGTATATGTGTCGACCTAAGGAAGTTGAATGATTCCTTCTTGCATGACCCATTTATGAACCCATTTATAGATGAAATATTGGAGAGCATTGGAGGACAAGAATTATATTCCTTTACTGATGGATTCTATGGTTACCATCAGATAAGGATTTCAAAGAAACATTGACACAAAACAACCTTTGCGACTAAGTGAGAATATTTCCAGTATACGGTAATTCCCTTTGGACTCAAGAAATCTTCTGCTATATTTTCTAGGATAGTCGTTGTCACTTTTAAATATTTTATTCATAAATTTCTTGAAGTTTACTTTGATGACTGGATGGTATTTGGGCTCATAAGAGATCACAGTGAGAGTCTAAGAATGATGTCGAAACAATGTCGATAGTACCATATCTCCCTCAATTTAAAGAAGTTTATTTTTTGTGCCCCTTTTGGATTTATATTGGGTCATGTGGTTTTTTGAGATGGTATATTGGTGGATCCTCCTAAAGTTTTGATTACTGTCGACCTACCACCACCCTCGACAGTAAAAGAGTTGAGGACAACTTTGGGACATACATGATACTATCGAAAATTTAACAGAGGATATGCAGAAGTGACTACCCCTATGGAGAAGTTATTAAAGGAATATGTTAAGTCCCATTTGAGTGAACAATGTCAAGAGAGTCTGGACATTCTGAAAGATAAGATGGTAAAAACTCCCATATTATTTTTTCAAGACTAGAAAAAAGAGTTTCATGTACATGTTGATACATCATTTGTCGCACTCGGCATTGTACTTGTACATCCCGACGAAGGTTATAGTGATCATCCTATAGAATTATCTAGTAGAAATATTTTGATGATAGAGAAAAATTATAACATGACAGAAAGAGAAGGACTCACTATGGTATATGCTTTGCAAAAGTTTTGACACTATCTGTTGGGATGCCAATTTAAAATGTACACGGACCATTTTTCCTTGAAATATCTGGTCAATAAGCTAGTGTTGGGGGGGGGAGATTGTCGATGGATTCTCCTATTTCAAGAATTTGACTTTGAAATCATTGTCAATCTAGGTCGACTGAATTCTGGACTAGGCCATCTGTCGAGGCTAGAAATTGGAGAAGATCCTGTGAGTCTCGACGATAGTCTTCCGAATGCACAATTGTTTGCAGTTAAGATGTTTGATGATCATTACATAGAAATTTTACAATCTTAACTACTGTATATGCACTAGAAGGTTTTAGTAAAACGCGGAGAAATAAATTGGTTTTAAGGGCTACAGATTTCCAGTTGATCACTGGACAATTGTACAAGATGGGACCAAATGAGATCCTTTGTCACTGTGTTTTGGAACATGAGCAATCGATGGTTTTGAATGAAGCACGTGATGGTGTCACGGGAGGTCATTATGCAAGAAAAAAAATAGTGTGTAAGATATTACAGGAAGGATTGTGGTGGCCTACTATGCATGCAGATGATAGAGATTATTGTCGTAGCTGTGATATCTATCAAAGAACTGGAAAACCATCGCCATGAGTTCAAATGTCATTGGTACCACAAGTGAATTTACAGGCCTTTGATAAGTGGGCAATTGATTTTATGGATCCTATCAATCCACCAGGAAAAAGAAAAGGTGCACACTATATTATCAATATGACATATTACTTGACCTGATGGGATGAAGCAACGCCAGTAAAGGACTATACTGTTCCAACCGCTGCAAGGATTTTGTTTAACAATGTTGTGGCTAGATTTGGATGCCCAAAATTTTTGATAAGTGATAAAGGCACACACTTTTTGAACTAGTTGATTGACAAATTAACTGACAAATTCCAGATTCAACACCAGAAAACAACACCATATCACCCATAAGCAAGTGGTGTTGTCAAAGCCTTTAATAAGATCCTGGAGAATTCCATGACAAAAATATGTAATGTTCAAAGATATGATTGGGATAAGAATATATATGCGATACTCTAGGATTATCACACAACATGCAAGAACTTGACAGGTCAAACTTGTTTCAGATTGGTTTATGGACAAGAAGTTGTTATGTCTATGGAATATATTGTACCCATCCTCATGATAGCTACACTAACGGAGATGACAAATGTTGGTGTTGTTGAATAATGATTATCGCAGCTGGTACAATTATAAGAAGAGAACTTTATCTCAAGCTATCATCAGACTGTCGAGAAGGAGCAACAAAAATCTTGGCATGACTGACATATTAAGAGTAAGCAATTTCATATTGGGGATTAAGAGTAAGCAAACTATTTTTCTGTCGAAGGAAAAGAATTATGTCACAGACTCTCTATCTATTGAAGGAAAATAATTATGTCACAGACTCTCTATCTATCGTAAAAGAAAAAAAAATGTCGCTAACTATAAGTCAGGTGTAGAAGAAGAAAAGTGTCAAAGAGTGTTGGAACACATTTCCCATATAGACCTTGTTTTATAATCTTTGCATAAGGTTCCAAGTGTTTAGTGTAAGTTGTTCCATGTGAAAATCGTTTTAGTTCCTAGTTTAGTTTCTTGGATCCTAATTTGTCCACATTTGACCCACTTAGACTATTGGTTATGCCATAAAATCTTGTTTTCTCACTTACCCACTCCTTTCCTTATTCTATGGAGTTGGTGCACCCCTCTATACTACATTTATGGGGTAGTTATTGCATTTCCTTGTTTTAAGGAGACTAGGTGTGTCTTCCTGCAGATTTGGTCAATTTGCTCATTAAAGGTTCAAAACCAAGCCACTAAACCACCTCTAGCGACCTCATGATGGTTCCTTTCACACTTGTTGACTAGACTAACTACTTCATGGTACATCTAGGTTCATTTCACCTCATTATGGTTACTACTTGGAGTTACACTTGGCACAATGTCATAGATTGGGGGGATTAGTCAAGATAAGTCAACATTAATGTGAGCTACTCATATGGTTTGTTGGACCCATGGTATTTTGGTATCCCATGTTATTTACCCAAGGTATTTCATGTAATAATGCCTATATATTGTACTGGGTTTTTTCTCAATAAGTAGAGTGGAAAGAGTGATTTTCCTCTAGTGTTCTATCCAATATTTTTTCTCTTTTCTTGCTATCTCTTTGTGCAAATAATTTTAAGTGAGATTATTTTTGCTCACTTTTTGCTATCTAGATCTAGGCTGGAATGTCACACGACTTAGAAATTTTGTCGTGATGTTGTGCATTCCAAAATCTCACATGGTATCAGAGCTATTCTGATGTAAAGCAATTTCCATTGTTGCTTCCAATTATTACCTTTGGTCATTTGGTTTCGCCTTTTGGCCTTTCTCAAGCATGTTGTTGAAGGAATTTCAAAGAGTGTTGTTTGAAAGTACATGAAGAAATGGTAGAAGCTTCAACAAATGATCCACTTCAACTTTCTTCCTCTCTGCCTTCCTTTGTTTTTCATGAATATAACATACGAGTTGTTGCCATAAATACTATTGAAGAGAAGATCTTCCATCTCTCATATTTTTTCTTCCATGATTCTTATATTGACTCTAATAGTGTGCAAAAGAGTGATCCCTTGGATGTTTTGGAAGAAGGATAAAATCTTGGATATGTTGCATCCGCTCTCATTCGATCCATGATTCTTATGTATTCCTATATGATTGCTAGCACTGATTTTCAATGTTGCACAGAAGATGGAGAAGCCTTAGCCATCATATTGGAACATTTGGGACTCTTACTCCACCTTCTTGGAGCTGATTACAACCTTATTTTGAAGTTGATTCTTCAATATGCTTATGATTTGCTTGGTGTCACTTTTTCTCAAGCACTTCAAGTATCTTTTCGACATGGGACCCTGGTTGGTTAGAAGTTCAAGTTTGAATAGAAACCTTCGCTCTCTTATCAATGCATTTCAGTTGCTCTACATGGTCCCAAGATTCATCATGTAGTTGTACATATTCCTAAGTTGGTTGATCACATTCATCTTCTTCCCAAGAAGAAGATTACTCCAAACATACTCATTTAGTTTGGAGAGTATACAAATTTTGGTTTCTCTCTCATGTCCATTTTCTAGGGAGGAATTTCCCCGTGTGGTTTTGCCTCTTTGCTCAGCTCATATGGATTAATAATGTAAAGGGTGACCATAAGCCTTGTTGCTTGGGCCCTCAATAATTGAGCACAAAAATTTTGGCTTAAGGGGGGGTGTTGGAACATATTTCCCATCTAGAAATTGGTTAATAATATTTACATAAGGTTCCAAGTGTTTAGTGTAAGTTGTTCCATGTGAAAATGGTTCTAGTTCCTAGTCTAGTGTCTTAGATCCTAGTTTGTCCACATTTGACCCACTTATACTAGTGGTTATGCCATAAAATTTTGTTTGTACACTTACCTACTCCTTTCCTTATTATATGGATCCAATGCACCCCTCTATGCTACATTTATGGGATAGTTATTGCATTTCCCTGTTTTAAGGAGACTAGGTGCACATTCCTGAGGATTTGGTCAATTTGCTCATTAATGGCCCAAAACCAAGCCACTAAACCGCCTATAGCGCCCTCATGATGGTTCCTTTCACACTTTTTGACTAGCCTAACCACTTCATGGTCCATCTAGGTTCATTTCACCTCATTATAGCCACTACTTGGAGCTACACTTGGCACAATGTCATAGATTAGGGGACTTAGTCAAGATAGGCCAACATTAATGTGAGCTAATCATATGGTTTATTGGACCCATGGTATTTACCCAAGGTATTTCATGTAATAATTCATATATTTTATATTGGGTTTTTGCTCAATAAGCAGAGTGGAAAAATTCCCACTGGAGTGATTTTCCTCTATTGTTCTATCCAATATTTCTTCTCTTTTCTTGTTATCTCTTTGTGCAAATAATTCTAAGTGAGAATGTTTTTTATATATAGATCTAGGCTGGAATTGAAAATGAAGCATAATTTTTTTTGGTGTTGGTTTGCATTCCAAAATCTCACAAAGACTATATGTTTGTCGCAAGAGAAGAACTATGTCGCAAGCTCTATGCTTGTCGCAAGAAAAGAATTGTTGTCACACAATGAATTTTGGTTGCAACAAACAATTGGATAGAAGTTAATTTGAGGTTGCAAGAGATTTTGGCAATGACCTTTTTTTCACTTCTTCCATTAATGCATAATAACTATTGTTGAATTGACAGGAGAAATGATGGTTTGATTGGCGGTTTCCTTGAAATGATTAGAAATATTGCTCCATAGGATGAAAATCATGCCACCTTCTCCATTTATTGCAAAATCATACGAATGAACGAATTAGTGAATGAGTTAAAATATATCATCTCCGCATTGAAGCTTGGTCATTCTATTCCATCCGACTGGGTGAAATTTATGAGTTGAAATATTTGTCTGCAACTATTGGAGCTGGAGCTATTGTCATAGCGTATGATCATTTCCGTCTCGAGTATAAGCACCGTTCAAGAATTAGACGTCGAGAATCCCTCACCTACACCCATCATGGAAGAACACCAAGAAGTTGTCATGCAACCAGAAATGATGATTGATGTTTTCTTATAATTAAACCAACCTCGAACTTCAAAAATAAAATAGATTGGTCATGGAACCAGTTGTAAACCACAAACAATGACACTTCCACCTGATGATGAAGCAACATGATTTGCATCCATGTTGCCAGACTATGTCCCACCGAGGCCAATAGATGCACCTAAGGTCATTGTTGGTAAAAATGCCAAGTATCCGTTGGTAACACTAGTGGTACCCAAAGGAGTCCGAGTGACAGATATTATTATTCCCAACATGCAGAAAATGGGATTTGTCGACCATGACCTGCACAAGTTCCCAGACCTGGAAATGAAAAGATATATGACCACTGTCATAGAAATAGAGGATGGCTCTATCAACATAGTTCCAATGGAGTAGGAAAGAGGATTGGATAAATATGGACTGCTATCGTTGATGCACATGCCACATTTTGGACACACATATGAAGATAATTATCATGTAAAACGGTTTCATGTGTGTTTCCATTGTGGTTGTCTATGGCTCGACAGGAAAATATCATTTGATGTCAAGTTGATAATGTCTATCATAGGGATTCCCCTTGCAGGCATTCACCCAACTCCATTCTTTTGCTGGGAAGGACCAGGATACAACTTTGACAAATAGAATCAAAGAGAAGTAAGACCTAACAAGAGACAAGAGAGGCTTTTCCATCACCATGAAAAATGGCACGACTGTTCAGTTTGTAGTCAAAGTATTATCTAGAAAGCTGCTGCAGAAAATGCAACCGAACTAGTGTGAAGCAGGTACAATTGTTGCGGCAAAGAAGTGCGCAGCAGGTGTCTAGATGAATTGGGTGACATATTTGTTGAATGATCTATTAGAATATGCTGAAGAAGTGCAGGAAAATGGTAACTCCTTTCACTACTCTTGGCTATTAATTTTAATCATTTATCGCATGGGCAGAACCACCAAATTATCAGGGGGTAGATTTCCTCGTCCCATGCATAAGAGCTCAATACTAGAATATTCGGTTCGATAAAGAGAAACCCCAGCTGCAGAAAGGTAATAACATTGAATTTTTATTACAAGGAGAGGCACTTAGGCATTTTGTTAGGAAGCAGGCCATAATTACAAAGGAAACCGTATAAAGGTTTCGCATATCATAAGATTTTTGGTTAGGTCCCATCAAATATTTTTATAGCCTCAATAGGACCCACGTTACCAATGGCTCGTGATGCAGTTTCAACTATCTGTGAAACAAAATCGATGCCATTATTCATGATTTTTTGATAGAGTACTTGTCGCAGAATATCAGATCTCCGCCAGAGTTGAGCCACGACAGGATGACCCTCAAGACAATAAAAATGGAATTCGGGGAGGAGATCCTCCAACGAAATATATCTATCCCAATGATGAGTCCATTGTAACCCCGACAGATTTAGAGTTGGGGGTAAAATAAAAAATTCCAAGAACAATCAAAAGAAGAGGAAGGTTGTTTGGTCATCTAGAGTTGTTGGTCTAACCAATGAAAATTATACCCTTCTTACAGACGGGATGGAGGAAGTCGCAGATAAAAGATGTAGAATAATGGATGAGCGACATACAAAGTTGGTAAGCAGCATAACCGACTTAGTATAGATGCTTTGTAATGCAGTGAAAGAATTTAGAGTAGCAGTTGACCAAACGCCATACTCAACTATGTCGCAGGATCAAGATATCCCATTTGAACAACGACCTATCCAGGAATCCTCGACAACCCTACCAATAAGGACTCAAGTAGTGGGTCAAGAAATTGACTTGGGAACACCAGATATTAATACCATGGTCAAGAATATTGGTCATGTCACCTTATATTTTTTTGTAGTACTAATGTTTGAATTACATGCTACTCAACATGTTGTAGTGGCAGAGATGAAGACCAGAGAGTGTGTGTTGCTTAATCAGGTCATGTCATCGCACAAAAATGTTAAGACATTGAAGAAAATAGTCGAAACCACAAAACAACAAGCAAAAAATTAGCAGGAGGACATACATCGACTAGACACAACTGTTACACTTGCCTGTAGCAACTTTGCGGATGAAGGCATCACATCAGAAATGTTCCCATAAGCCAAAGTATTTTACTTGGAGAAGTAGATGAGACCCTCTACAAGCGGGTTGTGGAGCTGGAATCTAAAATAATTCCTATTACACCTCTAGAGGTACTAGAAGAGGGAATAAAAGCAGCAACTGAGGTTGCGACGAAGATTGAAGAGGCGGAAGTACTTTGTGCCAAAGCGGTCAAACAAGTTTCTTAGTCGTGGGAAGATTTCATCAACGATGTAGAGTTGGAATAGGTGACAGAGTAGTTACATATTATTGAGGAACAATTCAATAAGCTTCCAACGACCGAAAATATGAGCAAGACTGTTGATCTGAAGAAATTACAGCAACACATAGACAAATTGTGAACGCAAAAACATAAAAGAATCGACCAGGCCACAGAGTTACACGAAGAAGCATAAAAGGTAACATGTATTATTCAACCTGTGCATGAAAGGTTGCGACAAGCCTTGGGGTCAACATGAATGAAAAATTATAAACAAATCAGTTCCGCACTTGTGGAAAATTTGAAGACGGTGCAGGAACAAGTGTGATAGGAAACCGATCAAGTCGTGAAAATATTCCAAGATTTTTAGAGTAAGGTCGTACTAACAAAGATATCAGACTGAGGTTTCTTGGGATGAGCCACGAGTGAGTGTTGGGGTAATGTTGTCCCTAGGAAAAGTTAGATATAGTTTTGATTGAAAATATGAAGATTATGGTCGCAAGGCGAGTAAGGGTTGGGATGGAAGAAGCGATGACAAAGAAGAAAAAAGCAAGTCGAAAAGTAGAGTTTGACTTATTTTGGGTAAAAGTTAGTTAGACTAAAAGATTGCTTTTAGTAATAAAGGATGATTGTATTTTGGGTCAATAGTGCCTATTTTTAGATGTAACGAGATGTATTAAAATAGAAATCCATCCTATTGACTGACATTTCAGATTCAACCAATGGTTGAGTCAAGAAGTGTAAAATCATAAAATCTTATAAAAGCATGAACCCAAGCTATGTGCAGGTTAGGCAATCGGAGGTAATCATAGGATCGATCTAATTTATATGAGGATCATCTCAGACTTGAATGAGAGATATTATTCGAAGAGATTGACAAAAAATGAGAGAGCATGAGATGAGAGATGAATGTATTAATTGTAAAGAAGATATAAAGAAGAGTTTGCAGGATGTGTACATGAACCAAAGGTGTTAAACCAGTTCTCATGTCAGATGAAGAGCACCTTTGTGGTTTTTCTCGGATAGGTTTCCATGTTACATATTGTCTCTATGTGTATTTAATACTTGTGTTTATGTCACATGCATATCTATTGTGAATGAGATGATCTAAATATGTCGAGAAAAATCAGTTGTGAATGAAATTATATGTATGTGTCGCACTTCCCTTGATATAATCATATGGAATAAAATTTGTTGTGTTAAATGTTCAATGATATATGTTGTTTATATATGATGATGAGTCGATATGCCATTGTATTGAATGAATGTATGAAACATAATTCTATTTCCCGGTTACGGTCGAGCAACTTCATGGAATGACAAGTAAATTCCCCGACACAACTGCAAAAACTTGGTTTTGGCAGTTCCCATAAGATATCTCAGGTGACACTTTATCTATGGTGCATGTGTTGGAGATGAAGTTCTTATTTGTCAGGTTGATATATTCGTTTTTTTTACGAACAAGGGATTTGAACCTGGGATGACAGAAAGTAAGCCAACATAATTCCCACAAATCCATTGATTTACTTACGTGAACCACTATGATTTCATTCTTATGGTGCTTAAAATGTAGCAGAAGTTACCTGGTGGAGTGAGATTCTTAATACCTTTGCTTAGGGAAGGAAAATTGGATACAAAGCCTCTGTTCAAAAATTGCTCGGGTAGTGAAGTTCTATGGAATGCATGCAGGAAGAAGTGAAGCTCAAGGTAACTGAATGCACCCATGAAGTAAATTTCCCCAAAACAGGATGTGAAGTGGTTTGTGCTTAAAGGGATTTGACATAGGGTTCTTTTCCAGGAATAGGGAATCATTTTTTTGGTTGGATCAGTTGCATGGAGTATTCAATCTTTATTTGGTGTTTTTTTTGGAATGGAACCATGCACATTGATAAAGAGGGGGGCTCAGGACGTGATTCCTACCCTAACCAATCGAAGGAAATGATCCAATTTGTCTCATTTCCTTCCTCGGTGTTCGAAAAAGAGAATAGCTCAAGCCATCAGGAGCCATCTAGTCAGACAAAGAAGTTACCCTCTTTTGAGCACAAGTTAGAAGGACTAGAATAGAAGGATTGACATCCCCTCTATCTTTGAGTATTACTTTTCAAATCACTTTTATTTGGATCGATAAATGGGAAATTGAATCATTCTATTCTATTTTGTATTGCATTAAGGAGAGCAACTGCTCACTGACCGGACAAATAGAAGAAGATGTTTGCATGATTCTATGCTTAGATCTTTCCTTTGGTCTTGCTATGGAAAATGGAGTAGTGGCCTATTCCTTTAAAGAGAGGAATTCATCTCATTTCCCTTAAGCGCTTTGGTGCTCAAATATTTTTTATACGATACATTAGCTCATCAACCTAAAAGCACACATAGAAAGCGCAAATACGAGAGTAGAAGAAATGTGTTTGATAAATCCTTGCCACCTTCGCCAAAACACAATACTGAGATGATTTGAAATCCCCACGAATGATAAGAACGAAGGAGCAAGAGAGAAGAGTGAACATCAAAACACCGAGAGAAGCCATATTTGCATCGACCAACTACCAAAACAATAGAAAAGACCCTGCAGACTGGACGAACACAGTCTTTTTCCAATGTCTGCATCAGATAGGGGAAGTAATGTCCCTGAACCTTAAACAAGGCCAAAGTCTCTAAAACTAAAACTAATTTAATTTTAAGCACAACAGATACAAATAAGTTACGGTTAGACTAACTAACGATTCACTCAAATAATTAAAACTGTTAACTCTAGAAATTGAATTCTAACTAAAGTTGCGTCACTCAATTAATTATTTAATTACCAAAGTTCAAAATAATAACAAATGTGATTAAGGAATATTATGCATAATCCTTAGTGAGAATAAGGTCCTAAAACCCGATCATGCAACATAAAGTGTATTAATGTTGAAACCACAATTGTTAAAAATGAGTATTGTTGTTATAAGTTTTTATGCAAACTAGGTTAATTTTTGGTGTTGTTACATGTGTGTTGTTGGTGATCCTGAACAGTAATAAAATCACACATGAATACACCTTTTTTGGATGTAATTTACAACCACCACAGTCAAAGCAAAACAAAAGGCACCAGCTACAATCACAGCCCACAAAATCATCTCCCGATGGTTGTCCCCTACAGTCATTTTTCACTAATATATTTTAGATCGTATGCATTCCTCCCTCCACCAATCAATCAATATTACATTATTCATACTTATATATACAAATCGAAGCATATCCATGCATAGAACATTCCCAATCTGACAACTTGTGTGCTCAACCTGGCACAGGGAAAACTGTTGGACCAAAATGGACATATCTTGGTCATCCATAAATATTTTTTGATGAAATGAAAGGAGATCATTACTGGAAACAATGTTTTGGACATAATGGAAAAGGTCCCAAAACAAAAAAAATGAGAACATATTGGAGAAATAGAACATATGGTTGTTCCCCTTCCAGTACCATAGAGTCATGGTTACACTTTTTTGAAGAAGAGAAAGAAGGTAAGAATGAATATCATCTTAGATTTGAATCCTATGGAGTCCATTCTTCCTGTAACCAGATTCTAACATACAATAATCAAGCATATAGATAATCAACTCAACTTCCATTGCACATAATCATCATAATCATATGTTAAAACATAAATAAAATCATATGATAAATACTTATCTCAATATATGGGAAACTGGTTGCAATAAGACAACTTTTCTCCCAGTTGTAGACATAGTCAAGCCTTCCTCACTTGAATAGGTCACCCCCGAGATGAGACCATGGATCCATAGGTAGAGGTTCACTTAGTCTAGAAACTCTTAGAACTACCTCTTATGAGAACCACAATGCTTCCCGCTACTACTTTCTTGTTCGTCTCCACTGCCTATGGGATATGACCTAGCTCGCCATTCCCATTTCTTGTCTTCCCATGCGAGAACCTGTAATATTAGAGTGATATAAAGGAAGAAAAATGGAAATAAGTATACTAACTCTAAGTATCAATACACTCTCAATACTACAATCATTCCCAACATGGATAGATAGCACACGTGACATGGTCCAAAGCTCAATATTAGCTTCAACAAGGAGAGGGCATATGAATTTATAATACAAGGAGTCCAACTCTAACCCAAGGGGATCCACTCAAATTAGAGGGAGTTAAGGTTTAAGATTCATAATGGAGAATTAAATTAAATTAGTGGATTTGTGGATTATTTGGGAGATTCCCTTTCCTAAATTAGCACTACGAGGAGGAGCTACCAAAAATCAAGGAGTGGAACCATGAAGAGCACAAGGAGGAACGTTAATGCTTAACATGGGTTACAAAACATGAAGGAGGGTGAAATTGGTGTGAGAGGGGATCCAATAGATTCATAAATATCATGGAAGCACAAAAGTAGGATCATCAATGCATTGTGTAAGAGTGGAAGCTAGAAAATAGCTTACAATCCCTAAAAACTAGGAAAAGGGTTCATAACTAACCAAAAACACATAAACGTGAGGGAATATCTTCCCGAGGAGGGTTCCTTAGGAAAGAGGGTCCCACTAACATGTGAAAAAGATGCAATATTAACTCCATATTCCATAAATATCAAGAATATGGTCTGTTGTACAAGGTTTGGGTGACCAACATTATTAATGTCACCAACGTGCAAATATGAACTAGGATGGACATACTTAAGCCAACAACAAGTTATAAGGTGCTAGGAATGTCCCCATTCCCCCTCACTTTATGGAATCCATGGTCCCCCATACTCTTTTAGTTTCCTTTGTTGAGCCAGTTGTTTATTCAATCAATAGTAACAACATTCAAAGATAGCAATGATGTTGATAATACAATTAATATTAATAATAGTGTCAAAGTACAAAAGTCACATTATCAAACAATGATCATAGGTCCTTAATCACAATAACATGCAAAGGAACATAAGTCCACGGTCACATAAAAAATCATAAGTCCATAATGAAAAATAATATAAGTCACATGAAAGATCATAAGTTAGGGGATTAACAACTGGGGTATTATAGGAAGATGGTCAAAGGTAGAGTTCGTCATATCTGAATGAAGGGATATGTTCACACACTATAGGACAGTGAAGAAATATCCCCCACTATGATCCACCTTCATGGCAAGAAACCACTCCATACACTGAACATAAGAGGTTGCATCCATTTCAAAAGAATGGTAAACTACGGACGCATTTACACCCAGGGCTGAAGATGAGAACTTGCAGTCACTTTGAAATAATGGAGGAAGAGCACACTGCAAAACCATCAAGAAGGGGACCCCACTCGAGGCCACATCCACTAGAGGAAACCGCTCCAGAAAACAAATAAAAGAGGTTGTAGTCATGTCGAAGGAATGGGAAACCACATACACATTTACATCCAGAGCCGAAGCAGTATAGGTTGCAGTCATTTAGAAATAATGGCCAAGTGCACAGACCTTTAGGCACATTTACATCGAGTGATGGGACAATGATGCAATGGCATCGCCTGGGCCTCGGGCACGACAACCTAGGCTTGCTTCACCGCCGAGAACACCAATGAAAAGAAAGATAAATACACCTTTTCAAAAAACCATAAAATACATTTACAGTCACCCAATGTCAAGACCTTAGGGAAAGAAACAAATTACTTGCAACCGCCCAAATTAATCGTCCTACATTGTAACTTAATGTTGGGGACATAATAACATATAAATATAAAGATTGTTGTTTCCAAAAGTTGGAGCATAACTTTTATGTGTAAGTTTAGTCACAAGAAACTTGTTCAAAACTTTGAAAAGGCTCCAAATTCTTTATAACCACCTTAGTTAAAATATCACTATCCAGAGGATTTAGTAAGGAGGAAGCTCAGTTAAAATATCACCATCTAGAGGATTTGGCAAAGAGGAAGTTATATTGTTGTTTAGATGAATAATTTTGTCCACACACCAAGTTTTCAACACAAATCTATGTGCATAGAATGCCTTCGGAAGCTACAATGATGTTTAGAGGGATAATTTTGTCCACACACCAAGTTTTCAATACAAATCTTTGTGCATAAAATACGTTACTTGAACAAATAAAGTCATATCTCGTCTATCTTCATGAATTCCAAATAATGAATTTGTTATGGTTAAATAATTGAAAAGTTTTGGCATGAAAATTTACATGTGCACTTTTCATTTTCATATTATGCAAATTGACATCATTTCGAATAACTCTAACTATATCTATACTCCATTAAACTAAAGTACACTATAGTTGGACATGGCCATAATTATAATGGGAAACAATTTACTTGCAACATAATTCCTTATTATGTGATGATTTATAATTCTAAATATACATATATAAAATAAAATGATTTTTAAAAATATGGATGCTCTTCATTCATTTTTATTGAAAATTTACATAGTTTAGAATAAAGTTTAGTTAGTTTTATTAAAAATAAATAAAAAATGTTTTTTCTTTCTTTAAAAGTAAATGATTTAAATTATTTTCATTGGAAATTTATATAGTTTAGGGTAATGTTTAGTTAATTTTAATTATAAAGATGAAACAATTTTTTTTCTCTTAGTTAAATTTATTGACTTAATTGATATGTGTGAAGGTTTTATAAAGAAGGAATCAATCTTCCTTTTATTATGAAGGAATCAAGGAAAGCAAAGCTAACACACGCATCCAAGCCAAAACATGTCTCAACATAATTGAACCTGGGTGGATGGAATGAAATCCATCTAGCCCCACCAACAGACCATTGTATCCTTGACACTATAAATCTAGGTTTATAAATAAGCCTCATCTATAAATCTATAAGCCTTATCTATAACTATAGGTTTATAGATAAGGGTCCTATTAAGATACATTTATGTTAATATTTTATTTCAAATATATCGGTGTGATGATTACAAAGCAAATTTTTGAATATCATTTTCCAAATATAGATAAACATTTTCTTTCAATCAACATATATATATAGATATTCATAAATTATCATAAACACTTTCTTTCAATTAACATATTTTGAGAAATTCATAAACCATAACTTTTACAAGTTCATTGTATGTAGTAATGTTTAGTCAACACTAAGACTTAATATGGTATATCATAAAAATTAAAAATTAAAATTACTTATTCTATAATAATTTTAAAAAAATGACTAAAGATTTCATTAATTATTTTTCTTTAATTCTTACATGTTTAGGTGGCTAAAAAAATGGATAGTCCACCTTATCACTCGTAAAAATACCATTATTCATATTCCTTAATATTTTAATTGTATTGTCATTTTTTTTTACCCGAAACATGGCACTAAGGATGATCAAGCAGCGAACAACGAGCTGAGCGATTGATCGAGCCCTGAAACCCTACACGTTGAGGGATTCCGCCGCTGGTTGGTGGCCCTACTCATGGATCCGCCTGATCCAGCGACTGTCGAGGACCGTTTTCAGACCATAGTGGCTGCTCTTCCTCCCACCCAGGTAGCCATGACCCCTTCTTCACAATTTGTCAAACGAGATGATGTCCCGGAAGTGAAACTCTGCTCTGTTGCTTCGAAGAGAAAAGTAGTCACCCTCTTTGAGAAAGGCCTCATTGGTCTGTTCACTGGCCTCTGGCCATCCCCATGCTCAGTGGAGGTCTGGCTGAACAAAAATTGGAGAACCCTAATCCAGGGGGAAGTTCAACAGATCTTTTGTGGAAAATGATACTTTGCTTTCATTTTTGAAAAGATGGAGGACCGCGATTTGATCTTCAGGAATGGGCCTTACTTCATGGGCCCAAGAGGCATGTACCTGAACAAGTGGGACCTGTCATTCAACCCAGAAAAGGATATCCCAAAAGCAGTTCCCGTCTGGGTTAAGCTCCCCCATCTTCCTCTTCATTGCTGGAATGATGAGGACTTTTGAGCAATAGGGAATACCCTAGGGAAGTACGTAGACAAGTCTGAGCCAAAAGCCCCAATGTTCTCCTGCGCCCGAATCTACGTTGAAGTTTATCTTGAGAAAGGCCTGCTGGAGTCCATCATGCTCTCCATCGACGGATGGAATCACCTTCAAACAGTAGACTACGAGAAAATCCCCTTCAAATGCAAATACTGCCATGAATATGGCCACTTTGTCAAATCATGCCCAAAAAAACCCGAGAAACCCATCTCAGACAGCTCACCAAGCGAGGGATGGAACGTTGCAAGTGGGAAGAAGACAACCAAGCCTTCAAAACAACAGATCACCACGTCAAATAGCACCCTCGGAAATAGGTTCGAGGCTCTGGAAGTTGAGACACAAGAAGAAGAAAACCAAGAAGTAAACCCTGAAATGGCGCATCAGCAGGACAATGAACCCCCGGCTTCAGTCCCACAGCATCAGGAAAAGGAAGTTCAGGAAGAGGGCACTGGGCACTCTAAGGAAAGGAAAGATATTGCGTCAAACTCTGAAGGATCTGTTACAAGATCAAGGGCAAAAGCAAGCTTGGAAGAAATAACAGATACTTCTATAGAAGAGCAAGAACCACTTTCCAGAAAAGGAAGAAAATCTAACAAAGCCATTAAAGAACAGGAAGCAGCAAGGGAAAAGGCAGCAGCAAAGCAGTCTAATTTATACTTTCAAGTCAAAACTTCACAAGCAAGCAAATATTTACTGAGTGCGGAGGAGGAAAAAAAGGAGAAAGACAAGGCCCTTAAGCAACTCAGAAAATAATGAAAGTAGTCTCCTGGAATTGCAGAGGCTTGGGAGGTGCGCAAAAGTTAGAAGTTATTAAGAGATTTAAATCAATGGAAACTGCCTCAATTCTTCTCATCTAGGAGACAAAAAAATCAGCTGAAGACAACATTGCAACCATCAAAAGTTTCTGGCCAAAAGGGACAGGCCTAGCCACTAATGCAAGTGGAGCCTCTGGAGGACTTCTATGTTGGTGGAACCCTGATAAGTTTGGAATGATCTCTGCCATAGAAAACAGAAATTGGCTTCTCATAAAACTGGAAAACAAAGAAAGAAAAGAATTTTTTTGGATTGGGAATGTATATGGTCCAACCGCGAATGCGCAGAAGGACAACTTTTGGACCTCGCTAGAGGAGCAATGCGAAGGTAAAAATATTCTACCCTATTTCATTGCAGGGGATTTCAATGTTACTATATCAGTAGATGAGCGTAGAGGTGGAACAAAGGTGAGGGACCCATTTGGGGAAAGGCTGGAAGATCTCATTTCTCAGTGGGGCCTTACAGATATCAAACCTAAAAACGACACCTTCACATGGAGCAATAAAAGAATTGGACTTGGTCATATTGCAGCCAGACTGGACCGCTTTCTAGTCAGTACCCATCTTCTTTATTCTTATCCGGAAACCAAAATTTTGTGCTCTGCTGCCTCATATCACAAACCTATATGTCTTTTTTTCCCTCCGGCGGAAAACCTGGGGCCCCTTCCATTCAGGTTCAATCGGATATGGTTGGAAATGGAAGGAGTTAAAGATATCATTTCTAATGCTTGGCGTTGCTTCATTCCAGGATCCCCAGCTTTCTCCTGGGAACAAAAGTTAAAAAGGGTTAAAGCAGCTCTCAAATCTTGGGTAAAAAATCAATTCCAAGAACCCACAAAGCAAAAGGGAAAAATCATAAAGGATATGGAAATTCTTCAAGCAGAAATGGAAGTAAGTATGATCACCAAGGAGTACCTCATCAAGGAAATAGAACTGGAAAAAAATCTGCATAAAATATTAAGACAAGAGGAGGAGGGATGGAGGCTCCGGTTACGCATCTTATGGCTCAAAGGGGGAGATCAGAACACGAAGTTTTTTCAAAATCAATGTAAGGACAAACAATGATGGAATACTATGAGAGAACTCAAAACTGAGGATGGTACATTCATTCAAGGCCAAGCAGCTATCAACATAGAGGTAAGGACTTTTTTTGAACATTTGTATAATGACGAGGGGCAAGTCCCTCAATGCCTCATGGAAGAAATGGTCTCTGATATTCCCTCCCTCACTAGCCTCGAGGAAAGACTTAAGCTTGAATCCCCCATCTCGGAAAGAGAAGTCAAAAAAGCTATCTAGAGTCTCCACCCGGATAAGGCCCCAGGACCGGATGGCTTCCGGCCTATTTGTTTTTATAGAACCTTCTGGCCCCTTATTAAGAAAGACTTGATGCACCTCATATCCTAGATGGAAAAAGGTAATATGGGAGGAGCCACCAACTCCACCTTCCTGGTCATGATCCCTAAAGAACCTAATCCCACTTCCATTAAAAAATTCCGACCCATCTCTTTATGTAACGCGTCCTATAAAATCTTCTCTAAAGTGTTGTCTTTGAGACTCAAGCAATTCATTCCATCCCTTATCTCTCCAAACTAAGGCGGCTTCATCACGGGTAGGCAAATCAGTGATAACATTCTATTGGTTCAGGAAGCAATCCACTCCAGTACCAAAAGGGGTGAACTTGGAATGGCCATTAAACTGGATCTAGCCAATGCTTTTGATAGACTGTGACACTCCTTCATCATTCTGGTTCTTAAAAATTTTGGTTTTCCTTCTGTTTTCATCAATCAAGTTCAAGCCTGCATAACTTCTCCTTGGATAGCTCCTCTCATTAATGGAAGACCCTCAGAGTTCTTCAAAGCCTCTCGCGGTGTAAGGCAAGGATGTCCACTGTCCCCTTTTCTTTATATTCTGGTCGCTGACTCCCTTAGCAGAAGACTGCTCAGACTTCAGTCTGAAGGATCTCTCCTGGGCCTTTCCTTTAGGAATGGAGTCTCCCCCATCAATCATGCTTTGTTTGCGGATGACACTATCTTTCTTGGAATAGCTTCCACTCAAATTGCTAGGAGCTTTCTCAGCCCCCTTGAACTTTTTCTTCAATCCTCTAGAAGCTCAACAAACTTGAATAAATGCCAAACATATGGGTGGAATTGCCCTATAACAACTCTTCGTAGCATATCTCAAATTCTTCAAATCAAAGCCAATCCTAATTGGAGTCATTTTATCTATTTGGGCATCCTCGCGGTCAAAAAATTCTTAGTCTCCTCAATGTGGAACCTGGTCATACAAAAAATCAAAGCCAAGACTCAATCCATGGGATCGAAATGGCTAAATTTAGTAGGGAAGATGGTTTTAATTCAGTCCATCCTCTCCTCGTATCCCATTTATACAAGTTCAATGGTCCTTGCTCCTAAGAATGTCATTAACAACATTTGCAAGGAAATTAGAAAATTCTTATGGCAGGGAGGAAAAGTTCAGACTAAGAAGTTCCATCTTGTAAAGTGGGACACGGTCAAACGAGCTAAAAGCCATGGCGGTCTAGGCATTAGAGATCCAGAGCAAATGAGTAAATCCATGGGAGCTAAAATAATATGGAGATTGGTTACGGGAAGAAAGGAATGGTGGAAGGAAGTCATCAGGAAAAAATATATTAGAAGGCCCAGGTCAAAAATGCTGGATAGTGCTTGGACAGGAAAAGGAACCACTCTCTGGAAGCTATGCAAAGCATCCCTTAACACAATCATCGAAGACTGCTATTGGATCCCAGGGAATGGGAAAAGGATTAATGTCTGGAAAAGCAACATTTTAGGACAGCCCCCTCGCTCCTCGCTGCCAGGATTGGCTCCTCTAGCTGAATGGGTGAGTGAGCAGGAGATAAACACCCTTTATGATCTCTCTCAGTGAGATACGAAGGGACAATGGATAGGATGGAAGGAGTTATCTCCTCTAGCTCACCTGGCCAACGCATCAACTTCTCTTCTCTCCTCTCTTCACGGCCTATCCCCAATGCGAGACACAGCAAAGGACCGCATAGGATGGGGAAAAAGGGCAGTACAATGTTAAAGAGGGATACAAGAGAATAACTATGGAACTGATTGTGGCGGATAGATTATGGAAGAAGGTGTGGCATGCTGATAGTATCCCCAAGGTAAACAGTTTCACATGGATCCTACTGCATAATAAGCTCTTAACAGCTGAAAATTTAAGGAAAAGAGGCATACTTGGCCCCTCTCGATGTGCTCTGTGCAATTTAGATGAAGAGACTACTAGCCATATCTTCCTTCAATGCAAAATCTCTCTCTTAGTCTGGAGGATTGTTCTCCCCTCGGGTCTTGGTTTAAATCTCCCAGATTCTGTATCCCAACTATTCAAAGACTGGTCTAATCATTATCCCGGCTCCTTAAGTAAGAAACCAATCCTGAGTCGTCTTTGGGCCCCTATCCCAAAGAAACTTTGCTGGCAACTGTGGCTCGCTAGGAATCATTCCATCTTCAAGGAGCAAAAAGCTGTCCCGGCCCGCATAGCTGCTAAGACTATAGGAATGATAGTTGAGAATTTTGCCTCGAATAACATCAGCTTCCCCTCACAAGAGTCCATCCCTGAACCTTACTCATCTTGGTGCAAAAACTTCCTAAAAGAGAGGAGCTCCCTTAAGTACAAGAACATCAAGTACAGTGCAACCGAACCTTGCCGGTCCTTCCCATGGGAGATACGTTTACCCAACAATGAATTTA
>LPNX010788362.1:0-44134 GCA_001517045.1 Pseudotsuga menziesii | reverse complement strand
TTTCTTTCTCCCCCCCTTCCTTACCCCCTTTCCCTTATCCCTCCTTCCCCCTTTCTTTTAAACCCCTCCTCCTCTTTTCCTATCCCCTTAACCTTATCCCTCCCTTCTCCCCTTCACCCTTCACCCTACGTCACCTCCATTCAGCTGGCCTCCACTTCTCGCTGCTTCTCGACGGCTCCATGCATTTACTATGCTGTCCTGCACTCACTCCTCCCTCCGCCGCGTGGATTATCCTTTGCCCTCTCTACCTCTCGGTCTTTGCAGTCTTAATGGCCATCCGGCCTGGGGTTAAATGCTTATTCTCCTCACAAGCTCAGTGTCCCTTCGACCATTATACTATGTCTTCCCCTCGCAGTGATTTGCCTATTCATTCCGCTCCTGTTCTTGGCTCTGGTTCTCATGAGGCTGCGCGTATTCTCCTGAATGTAGTTGCAGGTATTGGAGAAGGGTGGCTGCAGGGTATCCCGTGGCAGGCACTCCCTCTCACCCGTTCCTTCGTGAAGGAAAGGCTTACTCTTGTAGCATTTTCCACTTGCCATTGCAGTTCCCTCTCTGTGTTGTGGTCTTCAGGCCTCGGCTCTGGTATAACTCTTACGCATTCTGGCAATTTGGGGAGAAGCATGGTCTTGGGTTGTCATTGCACGGGGTGGTCTTGCGCTTTCTATGTGGGCACTTTGGTCTATAAAGAAAGGCACGGAGGCCCCTTGTTGCAACATGAGCTCATAGTGCTTAGTCTTTTTCTCAGTGGTCCCTCGGTCGAGAACCAGGCTTGTGTCCTTGCTGGCTCTATTCGTGCCTTGCACAGTCACTTTGCTCGAATAGAGATCTCTACAGGAGCAGAAAGAATGTCTCAGGGTGGTGAAAGTGCAGGAATAATGGATATAAAAAAGAACTTGAGGCGTCTGTATGAAATGCTTGCAATTGGCATTATGGACAGCAAATAAATTGCGTGGGAGGTTAAGAGCATAGGAGATATAGTGAGCTACACCTCCTTGCAGATCAGCAACCACAACGCTCGGATTGATGATAATGAAAGCAACCTTCGAGAGATAATGGGCAAAGTTGACAGGATTCAGGAAGATCTTCAGCGTCTGATCACCATGAACCAGGGCAGCAGGGTGAATGGAGCCACTGCAGAAACCAAGCACCCAATGGAGGAAGAGTCTGTAGTTCTGCCCAGGAATTTTAGAGGCAATCCTTAATCTGTTTTCCTTTAATTATGGTTAAATGTTCTACTGTCTTTTATTATGTAATCAGTTTATAAGGGTATATACTACCCACGACATTAGCTGTTTTGGAAGAACTTTGTGTGTAGTTTTTTGGAAAACTCCTAGGATAAGCTTTCTGTGCAGCAATTTTGATCTACATGAATACTTTGTTTTGCCACTACTGTAATGAATGGATGTGCACAACTTGTTTTATAAAATCCTTTTATAGTTTCTGTTTAAAAAAAAATAAATTTAATTGTATTGTCCATTTATTAGCTCAAACCCTTACTAATTCAAATCCATTTAAAATAAATATATTTATTTTACGAGATTTCACTTTATCAAGTCCTACCAAAATTGCTACATTATGGCTCTACTTTGTATAAATGGCGGGTAGCGTGTGATAATTTCACAATAAGAATTAAAAAAAAAAACACCAATAACACAAAGACTGAATCATCTCTCATAATTTGTGTTCTATCAATTCATAATTTGTGTTTTTCCAAAGTCCACCATGTTATAAAATTGAAACATGTACCAAGTAAAACTATCTTATAAAATTGAAACATGTACGAAGTAAAGCTCAAGGACAGTATCATCTCATAATTTGAGAGGTGAATGAATCCACTTACAAGACTCGGGAGATGGTACACACAACGTCAGATAACCGTGCATTTACAGATAACCGTTTAGTTAACCGTGCAAGGAATGACAAAACGAGTGCTTTAATGCCAGCTTAACACATCCGGATGCCCACATCAACTCCGAAATACACCAATGTTTCCATACTTGGCAGCTCTTCCAATGAGCACCCAATCTATATTAGTACGTAATTGCCCTAAACGTTATAAGCTGTAAAACAAATTTGTGAGAAATAAATGTGCGATTGGAAATTTTTACGACTTTCTATGAAAAACTCTCTTTGGACATGCTGAACTCAAGAGCGACTTTATTGTTTTAATAGGATTTTAATAACTATATATATACTTTTTCCTCATTGGGAGTGCCATGTAAAAGATGTAGACGAGCATTGTACTCATTTTTATGAGTACATCATACTCAATTTATATGGCTTTTTTTCATTCATTATGAATAGCATCCTCTTCAAAAGAAGTTGGTTCAAAGTTAGTAGATAAATTTAATTTGCAATTAAATGAGACATTCATGTCATTACCTAAGTTATGTGCATTTCCTCCATCTTTTTATCAGGTTGAGTTTTTTCTTCCTGTTTTTTCAACTTAATTTGGATGGACACTTTCAAGTGTATTTGTGGCTTATTTTAGAACTTTTTGCAATGGCCCATGTTGATCAATTCGTGGTGCTTCATTTTATTCAGGTTCAATCTTTCAATCCTCTCAATCACATCCTCTAATTGAGCCTCATGTTCATGTGAAGTGGTAGGAACTTCTTCTTCATGAGTTTCTTCACGAGCAGGTGTTGGTGCTTCAAAAGCAAATTCCAAATATTGATCCAAGATAGGGATCCCCCCTTCAAGATGTGGAATTTCATTATCAACTACATATGTCTTTAGATGGGCAAGTTTCTCTAGACGATCAAGCTATCTATCAATAGACTCATCATTTTTATTAGTTTCAAGGAAAAAGGCATCTCTAGAAATAACAAACTTCTTGTCTACCTTATCATAAAGACAATATGCCTTGGAGGTGTCTGAATACCCCAAGAAAATGCATTTTTGACTTCTAGCACCAAGATTGTCCCTTTGCTCCTTTGGCATCAAGGCATAGAAGATGGAACCAAACATCTTGAGATGCCTCACCAAAGGGATGTGGCCATACCACATTTCATGTGGAGTCTTGTTTTCAAGAGCATGAGATGGACTTCTATTTCTCAAATAGGTTGCACACAACACCGCATCACACCAAAACATAAGTTTTACATTCTTGAAAAACATAATTGAGCGTACAATATTGATTATGGTTCTATTCATTCTTTTTATTACACCGTTTGGTTGAGGGTTGTAAGGAATTGAAGTTTGATGTGCAATCCCATGTTGACAAAGATACTCTTCAAAAGCATTAGAAATGTTTTCTTTCCATTAGCAGTATGAAGTGTGCCAACATGATATTGTGCTTGATTTTCTATCCATGCATGAAAATTTTTGAATGTTTGAAATGCTTCATATTTTGTCTTTAACAAGTATACCTAACAAATTTCGATGTATTCATCAACAAAGGTCATGAGATATCTATTACCATTGGTATAAGAAATAGGTGTGGGACCAAATAATTCAAAGCGAATATTCTCTAGCTTTCAAGATGCTTTGAATTTTGACACTTGAATTTGTTGTATACTATGTTTGCCTAGTATGCATGCATCACATTTGTTCATCTTCTTGGGAATGGTGGGAAAACCAAATACACCATTCTTTCTCAACAAGCGAAGACTATTATAACTTAAATGACCATATCTAGTCTCATAAAACAAGATCACAAAGCAATTACAATTAAACAATTAAACAATATGCAAATATAAAACACATTACAAGCGAGACAACAATATAACATGGTTCACCCAAGATGGGCTACGTCCACACAAAAATTTTCAGTCCTTTATTATATTCTCTAGCAAAATGAAGGGATACAACCTACAGCAACCCCATTGGACTTCCTCTTCACTCTCTCGTAGTCTCTCTCACACAATCACAGAGATCGCTTTTCACGATGGTACAATAGTACAATACAATACACATTCATTTTACAATTCCTTCATTTTATAAAGGGAATACCATGGGAAAATACCACAGGCTTCCCAAAACCATGGGCCCGTAAATCACCCATTATTGACCAATTCATGACTCTAAAATTACAAAATCTTCTCATGGCAAACAACTTTTTATATCATGTTTTATTAGGTTATAGGTGCAATCTTACAAAATTATTTTTGGAAAGAATTTATTCATTAACAAGAGCCACGAGGTGGAAATGTCCCCGACATTGCCACTTGTTGTTGGAAGATGATTTATAGTTGATTTTGCTAATGGAAATAGCATGTACCAAACTTTTGAACTTTTGAAGGTGTGCCAGACTTCTTACAGAAACAAGAAGAGAAAGAAGCCTTGAGCAATCCATCTTTATTAACGTTGGCCAACCTTACAAGATTTGAGAATAGCTCGATACACTTTCATGCCATGCCAACTTATTTTGTTGATTTACGTTCCGTATGGATTTCCAAAGAAGGAACCACCATCGGCTATGTAATATCCCGATTTTGACCCTATTGCATTAAAATTGTACATGATGTAAATATTGTTATTAAATCATGGTGAGGAGCTCAAGGCTAAGGCCCCGCCATCAATTTAGCGCTTTATGTATCGGTAATTAAAATTGATGCCTATGGTTCTCGTGTTAGCCAGGAAAAATATAAATTGAGACATCATGTGAATATGCAATTTAATAAAATACCCACAACTAGCTATGCAATGCAACAAGAGATAGGGGCATGATTTTCACAAGGAATATGGAGGGAAATTATTCAAACCTTTGAGCCAATAGTGTTAAGCCAAATTTCAATGAGAGAAACCATAAACTCTTAACTACCCATTTTGACTTATTCACTCAATCATTCAATTCTTCCAAGAGTTGGTTGAGGCAGTTAATGAATTGGGAATGGAGAAGTATGGAAGTCAATTTCGTGCATGGGAAAGCCACATTTTCTGAAAAATCATATATTTGCTTACAGGGCAAGAAAACACCCAAAAATGTGTGCCCATTCCATTCCTCACCCATGATTTTCATTTCCTTACGCAACTGGAGCTAGCTGGGGTGTTTTCCTGCATTTCCTTCATTTTTCCATGGCTAGAAATCCTTTTTTTGTGTTGAACAGTAAATGGGAAGAAGAGATTCACGATTTGGGGGTGTATGGAGGTCATTTCTACTCCTGTAAGGCCATACAATTTTTCTGAAATTAAATTTCTCTCCCATGGTTGATTTCCCCATCTACCATTTCATTTTTTGGTTTCCCATGATTTCTGAGACTAATGGAAACCCCATCTTGGCAATCCCACAACCAAAACGTTTTTCTTCATACCCCACACTTGTGTTTTGTTGTTATGTGCATCCTGGTTTTGGTCTGAACTGTTAGGAGTGGAAGAGGACCAAGATTGGCTTGATAAACCTAGTGAAGAGAGGAACCTCACAAAAGATCAAAAGGGGTTGGTTACTCTTCTATGTGCACCTTAGAGAACACTAAAATGGAAGGTATGGCACGAGGGACTGTGTAGCAGTGAAGGGAATACTTCCTTGTGTTGGGTGTATAGGTATTGTGGAGACCAAACTAGATAGATCCTATAGAGGTATCCATAGCATTGTGGTTGAGCTCACTAACTTAGCATTTCTCCCTTTCCACTACCTTAGCAGCCTGATAATCCCAATTGTAGATTGGCCACGGGGGCGTCACCTAGGGACCAATATGATATCACGTCTGTTCATATTGGGGGGGTTAAAATTAAAAAATTAAAAGTCAATATATTGGGGTATATTAGGGGTAAAAAGGGTTGTTTTTTTACTATTTAAATATCTAATATGCCGGGGGTTATTTTATTCCACATCCCTGCCTGCGTCGTTCACCAGTGCTCCAAGCCTGCTTGCACCCTTGTGGTTTGCGTGCACCCTATGAGACCAAGCCTACAAGCACCCTTGTGGTCTGTGTGCACCCTGCGAGACCAACATATGAATACCTTCAAATAACGGGTTATGAAATACTTTTCAACATATGAATACCTTCAGGTTTCGGAACAAGTTGTGGATTCCAGATATACCCAGTCGAAAGGTCTGTAATTGATCCTTGGGCGCCACTTAGATATGTTACTGGACGCAGCTTCAGTTTCTTCTTCCGAAAATCATTGATTATACCTCGAATGACCATGTATTGTTTGAAGAATACCCTTTGTAGAATATATTTTTTTTTGAACAACTGAGGGTTCTCTGCGTGCACCTTGCGAGACCAAGCCTGCGAGCACCCTTGTGGTCTACGCGCACCCTGCGAGACCAAGACCATGTATTGTTTGAAGAATACCCTTTGTAGAATATTCTTTTTTGAACAACTGAGTCTATATTTAAGGTATGTTCAATTGTTCCAGTTTGGTATGGTTTTGGGGGTATATTTATAAAGACAAGGTTTGATACAGATTATATCCCCAAACACTGTGGAAATGATTGTAGGTCATACCCGGTGATTATGGTTTCATTCCTCAGCTGAATGAAGGACACCATCTTAAGAAACGCCCCACTGAATTTCAAGTGGACAAGGTGCAGCAGGACTTTGACCCTAGTAAATTCAACTTCACCAAATTAGGCCAGGAAGAGGTGCTCTTCCGTTTTGAAGAAAGTGAGGAAGACAAAGTTCATTACTTGGAAAAGGCCTCTGTCTTGGACAGTCCAAACGTGGTTGCTATCAATGTAAGTGAAATTAATGATGATGGCAGTACCTTTTATGCAGGGTTTGAGGTATTTTGAATGTTAAAAGATTATGTTAATCGATCATCTTTATTCTCATGCAGGTGAGTTTAATTGAATATGGGCATGTGCTCCTTGTGCCAAGAGTGTTGGATTGCTTACCTGAATGCATTGACCATGATAGCTTACTATTAGGTTTGCATTTGGATGCTGAGGTTGACATCCCATCTTTTCGTCTGGCCTACAATAGCCAGGGAGCTTTTGCAACTATAAACCATCTGCATTTCCAGGTGAGACTATTGTTAATACATTGTGTTAGTTGCAAAATTTGACTTTTCTATGAAACACTCTTTATCATTTATGTGCCTTTTGAACAGTAAAGAGATGAGGTTAAAGAAGACATTGTGTTTTCCCTGTTCGGTTTTTTCTTTCAATAACTCTTTCTGGATTGTAGAGATAAGATTGCAATGATGATATCTACAAATTTTGAAATTTTGCATAACGAATCAAACATTGTGGCAGGCCTATTACTTGGCCCTTCCTTTCCCTATAGAAAAAGCACCCACAAAAAAGGTACCATGGGAAAGGTAGGGTCAAGATATTTGAACTCTGTAACTATCCAAATTCTCTGAATTTCTCAAATCCTCTTATTGTGAGGGACTTTGACCCAAATTCGTGTACATGGGAATATGGCATGAATATATTTGACTTGCAAGAATGGAAAAAGCAAGACATGACAAGGATCTATCATAAATGGGAAAACCTGGTAAGTATACATTGACATTTTTCTTTTGGTTTCCTGGTGCTTTATTTGTGGTTTCTGCAATGAAGTGACATTAGCATTTGGTTTTGTCTAAAAATGACTATTGTGTGATGCTTTTTATCTTAGAACAAGGACATACAACTGTGGAAAATGGGCAGCCTGCCACTTGGGCTGATCACCTTTTACAACCTTAATTATGCACTAGATAATTCTTGGCATGGTCTAGGCCTTGGTTATAATCCTAGTGTTAGTCGGACAGATATTGCAAAGGCAGCATTGAGTAGCATATTTTGGTATTTAGAGTGAGTCTTGTCCACACTATGCGATTAGCAAAACTTTGAGTTCCTGTAGTTATGTCTCTTTGATTTTAGTAGTACCAAATCTTGTTTCCTGTAGTCATTTCGTTCTCTTCCAGTAATGAATCAATATTCTAATGTTGAAATTATTTAGACAATCATTGCTTCTTAACAATAATACCTAAATATTCCAATTATTGAACTCCTTGTTTCCATATAGAATACAGTTGAATGCAAGGTCTGATCTTGTCACAGTTGATAGTAAAAACCAAATTTTGATAGTGGTCATATTATCTTCATTAGCACTGCTAATCTTGTACACTTCCTTTTCAACATCCTAATGCAAATGCATTAGGATGACTTGCATTTTGAGAAGGAAAACAAAACAAACGAATAAAGAAACTATTCATATGGAATCTGGATAATAGTAATTAATGTAGTATATCTATTCTTTTAAAATGATGAGCACAGAAGTGCAATAATTCTACTTAGTTCCATGATTATGTGGAACAAGTACACTTTACTGGTGGGTCATGGGGATATCTTACTTTTTTTTTCGTACAATGTTGAACCTCAGTGACTAGTTTGTTTGATAAGGAGATTAGTCTTGAATATCTTACTTTAGTCCTGAATTTTGCAATTTTTGGATCACAGTGGTTAGTGTCAGAGCAACACTTTTCCTGTTTCGACTACATGCTGGCAGAAATGAAGTTGTTTATTACTCCACTTGTTTGTTTCGTAGTGCTGGTATTACTTCGGATGTTGCGGCAAGTGCTTTTATGGGGGCTTTAAATGTCATTGGTTAGTTTAGACTTCTGAATCTTGGTTCTCTTTAATTTAGAATTTTATGTTAATTTGCTAAATATTGTGGAAAGAAAGATAGAGCAGTAGCTTATTAGATTAATGAATGGTTCAGTGGGAGTAAAAAAACAAAATAAAAATACATAAATAACAGTGTCTAGTAAAGCTGGAAAGAAATTTGCTTATTAGATTATACTTTGACCATTGTAGGTACAGCCATGGCCTCTTTTTTAATGGACAATCAAGGAAGAAAGAGCTTGCTTATAACCAGTTTTATGGGAATGGTAATATATCCTTTGTATCATTTTCATGAATCACTGTATAATGCTTCTCTTTCATGATTTTGAAATATGTTTCCTTTTATCTATTCAAATTTCAGGTCATACCTTCTGTTGTTATGTAGAGAAAAGTAAAGTAATTAAATAATGTAAATATTATCTAGGATCTTTTGTATTACCCCAAAGGATATAAGCCCCACTTCGAAATTTGATTCTCATAATAATTAGCCATTGCCCAGACAATGTTGTTAAATGTGTCTAGACTCTAAACAAGGATTAGTTATAACTTCTTGTCAGTTCCTTGAAGAGTGGATTCAACAAATAAAAAACACATGTCCTCAACACCTCCCTTATGCTTGTAAATGTTATTGGTATGCTTCCTGATGGTTCCTTCGTTGTGACCTCTTCAACTATCCCTCCTTGTCTTTCTTTTGCAACTTTATTCCTTTTTTTTATGCTTGTGTAAAATTGCTAGCAATAAATGCTTTAAAATGTTCCAAACAAAACTGGTATATTTGCTGCTCTCTGGTATTGATGGGTCTTCACCTTGAATCTCTTCTAATGCAACTATCCACTGCAGTGTACAATTAATGGTAGTATCTATGAAGCCCATCTGTCATCTATCCCAACTCAATCAACTGATGCTCATCCTCATCTGCTTAGTTGCTCAAGGATTACCATCAATAGGTATGACAACTTTCAAGTCAATCACCAATATCTGCACAGGTGTGCAAAGATATGGCATTCATCAAGGGTATATTGAGTGTGCTTCTGGTATTAAGCCAAAAGTTTTAGTCACTATAAGTCTTCTCAAACACAACAACTTCACTTGTATCATGCCCATATCAATGTGTAAACATCTCATGCCTTTATCACCACTGTAGTCACTGCTAATTCAACAAATTATGTTTGTCAATTGCTCTGCTCCTCACTGATCATGTCAAGTCACCGTCATACCACTTTCAAGTTGTTACTAAAATAAACCAATGTTTTTCAACCAGTCACTCTGCTTGTCATAGCAATCCAATCTACTATCTCTGTCATATCATTCTACACCAAGGTCTACAGTCATCATAGGTCTGCTAAATGCTTCAATATTATCAAAGGTATTCTCAATTCGATGTTGTTCATCATAGTATGCATCATGTATGCATCATCATCATCAAAGCATGCATCATATATGCATCATCATCATAGTATGCATCATTGTCATCATTGCATCATCATCAGGATTTAAGCTTGTTCCCAAAGAGGTATTTTGAAGATACCTTATTTTGAGATGGTTTAATAAGGTTGTAACTTTAGGATGTCTCTGAGATTGATCTTTGATCTTAAATCCTAAAGTTAACTGAGAATGCAAGAGTAGAAATCAGAATTCCACCCAGTGCCTTTGACCTTGCCTAAATTAGACTTTCATCTTCAACTCTTGCTGCAAATACATTTGGATTCCTTCATGAGGTTTAGTCTTTATCACTGTGGTAAAGTGTGATCATTGACAACCTTTTCTTTGCTACTAGAAGCAAGAATAACACATGTGGGAAGCTCAAAATTTAGTGCTATATTGCTTCATTGTGGCTGCCTTAGTTAGAAAACAAAGATACTTCAAAGGTGCTTTGGATGCCTTCATGTATGCCCAGAAATAGTGTCCATATGTCTTCATGTATGGCATGAAATAATGTCCATACATGTCTTCATGTATGCTCAGAAATCATGAGACCATTAGATCAAATGTCGTTGTGCGTTTCTCTTTTGATACTGTACCTATTGTGCTCCTTCTAATCCTCCTTAGCTCGCTACCTTAGTGACTGTTCAAAACTCAGAGGTACATCCTTCACTCCTCGGCTGCCTCAGTGGAATTTAACACTTCATGCTTGAGTTGTCATCAAAGTTCGGGAATTTTCTTGTATGATTTGAAGGACCCAAACAAGTCCAAAACTAGACTTTTTGTATGTGCTAAGAAGAAGATCAAATTTAGACTGTGTATGAGGACCTCAAATTTAGAGTTTTCAACCCAAAACAAGTCCAATATAGGAATTCCATATAGCAACAAGAGAGAAAATTTTTATAACAAAATCGGGATTAGCGTATTGGCTTGGACTGCTCCCACCTGAATTTCCTCAGTCCACATCACCTCAGTCCAATAACACCAACGATCTCATGTATACCTCTTAGTTGGAGCTCTTTCATAGAATCATAGACACTTCCTAGGCCGGCCTTGTCTTTAATCTTAACACCAACCCTCTTGAACTGCAATATTTTATCTGCATTCTGTCTTACTTTTACTGCCATATTGCTGTCTTTTCTTTTTTTCCATTCTACTAGCCTTTCTCTATACTAACCCTCTTACAAAGTTTCCACTAATTTGAGCTCTTAGCTACAGGACAGTCAGAAAGTTTATGGTAGAAATTTTTGTTCATGTTGATAAATATAGAAGGCACAATTGTTTATTCCCTGCGTGAGATGGGTTTCATTTTGTTGTTTAATAATGTGATGTCCTCCGTTTAAGATCTAGGCTTTGGTATATATGAGCCAATACTGCTACCTTGCATCTATATTGATTTAGTTGTGATTTGAAATTTCTTTATGAGCACTTCCTCCTTTATCAGATTTATTGTGAAAATTACTTTGATATATAATAATCATTTACAAATACAAGGTTTGAAGCTCCCACTATTTGAAAGCAATAAAATGAGTTGTCTCACAGTGGTTAGGACTATTGAAAAAATGATTTGTCTTTAAAACCCCTCCCAAAGGTCTTTGTCTTGCATGCAGTGTTGCATAGCCCACTGAATAGGGTTCAATCTGTTTCTAGTATGGAGTGAATTAACTTTATTAGTGATTAGCATTTCTGCCAAAGGATATACATGTGTTTATATTTGATCACACGGGATAATTGTATGTCAAGTACTATAAGAATATTGTTTTGTTTTCACCAATACCAAATTGTCACGATGATCTTTTTTTCTACTCTTCCAGAAATAGTTTTTTTTTTTTTTGAAAATAGTTTCTTGATATCCAAATTGTGGACAATAATGTTTTTTTTTGTCACCACTAAAATTGAGCAGTCTTCCATCAAATTCTATAACATTTCCTAAAATAGAGCAATCTTCCATCAAATTCTTTAACATTTCCTAAACAGTCTAGAGCATGAGACCTTTGAGTTATACACTTTCCCTTCCTTACACATCAACCAACAACAGTTCTGAGGAACACAAGCATCCATGGAAATGTGTTATCACATGTTTATATTAAATATCGGAATGCATTTCATGTTTCTATGGAGCATACACCATTATTGAATAGGCTTGTTTGTGTTAGTTGTCCTTTTTCACTAGGAATGTTCATGTTAGTTGTTGAATGAAGAGAATTATTAGATATCAGAGGGAAATTCTTGAAGCAGCTGCATTACTGGTATATCGGTTATTGAATTAGAACATATTTGATCAGTAATGCTTGCAGTGGTTACATTATTGTCTTTTTACTTGTACAGTGAGCTTTATTTCAATAGTACTCAAAGGGGTTTGTTGGGGTGTTGTTATTGCCCCAACAGGGTTTGTTTCTTCATGTGGGCCCTAGCAACCTGCAAGATGTCCTATCCATGGCATATGTGGATCTGGCTTATCTAATATGGTGGACTATTTGTATCTATCTCTCCTTGTCAAGAAACAATGGCATTTTCTGATTGATAGCAATGGTCTTAAGTTGTGGTTTAATGGGAAGGGGGTGAGAGAAATGTGGAAATAAACATCATTTTTTCTATGGTTGGTTTCTTTTCCAGACTTTGCAAGCTGAAGATCCTTCGAGACATTGTATCAGGTCTTTTACTATGGTATAGATTCTTCCATTTGATTGCTTATTGGCATTCAGCCATATTGTATCAAACTAATTGCCATGGAAGGTTTTTGTGATCTTTGTCATTTCGTCCCCTAAAAGTAACTTAATATTATCTGGAAACTATTTGGATCACATATCAACAATAGTTTTGGCAGCTAACTGTGAATGCCAGTGGATGAAATCTAAAGAATATTATTACTTGTCTTGAGATAATATGACTAGGCCATGGATAGGACATCTTGCAGCTTGCTAAGATTATTCACTTGGTTTGCTAGGACAACCATACTTGACTTAGGACATCTTGCAGGTTGCATATGTGGATTTAATGCCGGTGAAAGAATTATGTTAGATTTCAGTGTCAACAATTTATATAATCAATATAACATGCCTCACCTTAATTTTAATTGCATTGTCCTTTTAGCACCACAACATCTACTAGATTGCCTAGGTAACTAGTCATGGCAACTGGAAATGCCATAGCACATGTACTCAACAAGTTAATGATAATTTATTAATTATTAGCACCTTTGACAGGCTCTTAAGTCACTTCATTGTTGACACTTTTAGACTTGTCAGTCTAGATATGCATAGGTCACAGTATGACTACTCTTGAAGTTTAGGAACATGGGATTCCACTAGATAGACTAGCCAGGATTAAAGGAAGTTTGGTTAAACTCAGTTAGTTTATAAGACAGACTAGGCATGATTAAAGGAAGTTTGGTCACACTTAGTGAGTCCATTGGATAGACTAGGCAGGATCAAAGGAAGTTTGGTCAAACTTGGTGAGTTCATCAGGAAGACTAGGAAGGATTAAAGGAATTTTGATTGAGGTTACCACTTCATATCATTACAAATTCTATTTCATATTTAAATTAGTTACCTTTTAGGTTGTGTCTTTTATGGGGGAGAGGAAATTTGTGACTGGCTATGATAAGTCACATAAGACCGCATACAAGGTTGTTGTTCTCCAAGGGTTGGCAGTGGGTTTTGGCTTGGGTTCTCTCATATTTATTACATTCTACACCTATGCCCTAGATCTTTGGTGTGGATCACAGTTAATTATCCATGGAGGGTATTCAGGAAGCAGAGTGCTAAATGTCATATTTACAGCTCTTTCCGGAAGCATGTAAGATGAATTTGCATGACCAAATGCAGTATTGTTATTCTATAAAGAAATTCAACTAAATGGCCTTTCGCTTATTCAAGTACATATATTTATCTTGATTAATGAGGGAAATGATAAATATTTTGACTAATGAAGGAAATGATAAATATTTTTCTAGATCTCAGTTCAATAAGCCATACAACACCATGTTTAAATGCATTTGTAGCTGGACAAGCTGCAGCTTACAAAATGTTGGAGACAATTAATAGGAAGCCATAGATTGATGTCTATGATGCAAATGGATTGGTCCTTGAGGGTATTCAGGGTGATATTAAACTTAAAGATGTATATTTCAGGTAACCAGAACGACCTGATGTTGAAATATTTTATGGGTTCTTTTTGGGAATACCCAGAGGCACCACTACAACTTTAGTTGGAGAGAGTGGAAGTGGAAAGTCCACAATTATATGTCTTATAGAGAGATTCTATGATCCACAAGCTGGTGAAGTGCTTATAGACAGTGTCAATATCAGAAAGTTTCAACTTCAATGGATTAGGAAAAAAATTAGACTTGTAAGCCAGGAACCTATCCTCTTTGCAAGCACTATTAAAGAGAATCTTGCATATGGTAAATATGGAGCTACACTAGAAGAAATACATGTTGCTTCTGAGCTTGCTAATGCAGCAAAATTTATAAGCAGATTGGGACAGGTTTTGATTTTTTTTATATATAGATCTTGATTATTTCTAACTTTCCTCATTGTGGAGGCCATTGTATATATTAACAATTATAGTTGTTATTTCCAGGGTTTTGATACAATGGTGGGAGAGCATGGTAGCCAATTATCTGGAGGCCAAAAACAAAGATTGTAATTGCGAGGGCTATTTTAAAAGATCCCCGAATTCTTCTTCTTGATGAAGCTACTAGTGCTTTGGATATAGAGTATGAAGAAGTGGTTCAAGAAGCTCTTAATAGAATTATGATAAATATAACAACATTTATTGTTTCTCATCGTCTAACTACTGTTAGAAATGTTGATATGATTTTTGTGATTCAGCGTCGTTCTATTGTTGAAATGGGTAAAATTTTACAATGCTTCAATCTTTTCACCTTTCTGAAGTGTACCAGTGGTACTGATTCTAACTTCACCATTACTTTCATTGTGGGTTGTTTGAACATTACAGGAACATTGAAGGTGATTGGAATCCTGCAAAATTTAGACTCTCCAATCCCCTCCTAATGGGAAAAGAAGAAACTCAACTGATTTCATCTTTTTCATGTCTATAGTTTTTCCTCATCTTTGGGTATGTTCTGTTCTTAAGATCTATTTTATTTTATTTGCATCCTACAGAGGTCTTCAACTTCACTCAAGATGACCTGTTAACAGAGGATATCATGGTACTGGATACCCGTAGCGAGGTTTTCATTTGGATTGGTCAGCATGCAAATTCCAAACTGAAGCAACAAAGTTTTGATATTAGACAGGCTAGAGTATGTTTTGATTCTTTAGAAGTAAATTCGGTTTTGAAAGTCATGAATTCCTATTTGAAAAATGGAAAATTAAAATTGGTCTCAAACGCAGTAAATAAAAGGGCTATTTTGGGTTATGAGATCCATAGAGTCAAGCCAACTTCATACCCAGCACCATTTGCCCCATTTCATGAATGGATGTGTTCGAGAAAAGTTGAGCATGCACATCCCTGTGGCATCATTCAGTTTCTGTTAGTTAAATATAATTATTGCAGAAATACATAGAGTGTGGAGCACTGTTTGATGGGTTGTCTCTAGATACTCCACTTCACATAGTTACTAAAGGAAATGAACCCTTTTTCTTCACAAGATATTTTGCATGGGATGATTCCAAGGTTGTGGTAAGTTCTATTAGAAAAGAGCTATGTTGTATTATTTTTGACATGTAATAACTAAAATGGTTAGTTATTAAAACACCATATATATTGATAGAAAAGGAACGTGAAAGTAATGATAAATTACAAACATGGTAATGGGGGATTCATCTAGGAGTTAAAGTGCTTCATTCTGCCAGAGAGATCATAACTCTTCTCTCTGCTCTTGTATTCATGCTGTGTAATTTTTTTCTGTTGGCCAAAAATGTATGTGTTGGGGGGGATTCATTTAATTGAATTAGGTGTTGTGTTCTTTTTTTCTTAATAACAGCAGTAAGGTACTCATTAATGTTGTGGTAACTCTTGTTGGAGATGTAGTACCATGATGGACCAGTGGAGGATGTAGCATGGCATGCAGTTTGTGACCATTTCTTTGGGTCTGTAGGGGACGACCATCATTTGCTTCTATGGGATATCAGGAAAGACTTTGAGAAGCCACTTCATACTGTTGAAGCTCACCAAGCTGAGGTAATAGCCCTTGAACTATTTGAATTGTTTTTGGTGGAAAATTTAACCAGAAAAAAAACTCGTTTAACACATTTCAATATCAAAAGTTTATCCTTCCGTTTACAGATATCATCTTTTGAGTATTGCTACCTTGTTTAGTACATTCAAAACTCTCCCGATTTCCTATTAGAGGTCAAAATATTATCACCTATGGTAAGAGAAATTAGCTGTCAAAGTTGCATCTTACATGACTGCATGTTATATTAAGCATAGTTATATTCTTTCTCCTTGACATTCCTTATTTGATTGGTGTATTCGTTCAGGGAGCTCTCCAGGAATTTCTTTGTTTGTTCTTGTAGGCGGATTTGAAATTTTTTGCATATAAGTTCAAGTTTTCCTCATATATATTTTGTTAAAGTTGTTTTCTTGTAATAGTTTGTGGAGATGATGCCCAGGTTAACTGTTTGGCTTTCAATCCTTTCAATGAATGGATTGTGGCTACAGGCTCTGCAGGTAGAACTATTGCATTCCATGATATTCAGAAGCTGGACAATGTTCTTCATATGTGTGCACACCACATGTATGATTATTTTTTATATTTATTTCTCGGAAATATAAATAGAATCTGAATATGTTGCTTAGACAATCTTGTTTAACTTTTTTTATATACATGTATGTTTGACATTGCTTAGAGAAAGGAAATGATAACTAGATAAAAGTATTATAGTATAGCTTCAACATGTAAGAGGTTTTCTTTGATTCTATTGGCTTAGAGAGAGAGAAGTTCAGTGGAAATCTACCTTAAACAATGACTACCATTTATGTATATGTCCTTGTAGAGAAGAAGTGTTCCAAATTGGTTGGAGTCCCCAAAATGAAGCTATATTAGCATCATGTGGTTCATATAGATGAGTCATAGTTTGGGACCTCAGTAGGTGAGATTAGGAAGGAATTATATAGGTCCACTTTTAAAAATCAGCTTATTTTAGGCCTGATGTATATAATTGTAAAGCATACAAATACTATTTCTATAATCTATTGCTGAGTGGCACTAGTCCATTTTTCTTTTGCAATAGAATTGGTGATGAGCAAAATCCAGAGGATGCTAAAGAGGCACCTCCCGAGCTGCTATTCATACATGGAGGACACATAAGCAAGATTTCAGACTTTTCATGGAATCCAACTGAAGAATGGGTCATTTCCAGCGTTGCTGAAGACAACATTCTTCAAGTGTGGCAGATGTCAGAGCACATTTACAATGATGACAATGATTCACCAACAACTTAAAAGGTTTGTCTCTGTTTGTACAATCTAATTGAATGTTTACAGGACCTTAGAAAACCTGGAGCTTCTTCATGCCATATTCATGGCACAAAGATGAAGAAGCCTCCCAGCAGGAGTATCAGCAGAAAGTGAGCTTGTATACCACACTAGCTTGAAGGATTTTCTTTTATGAGAGGACAAAAATTTCTTGGCTTTTGTGAAAATTTATTCGAACATTTAATTTCTCTTGTGAAAGTATGGAGCTTCTCTTCATTTATAGAGTTGTGCAAAATGGCCCTTAATGCTATGACTTGTCATGGAACTGTAATCTTATGATTTTCTAACACAATTTGAAGAAGGATTATGTGAGTCTTCTTTTAGCTTGTTTTCTTAATTCCAAGTCCATTTTATTTGTATCCACATCTAACTTGTAAATCTTTTGAACTGAAGTATGTTTATCATTTACATAAGAAATTATCTAAACATTATACAATTTGGACTGATTTTGGTTGTATACGGGTTCAAATCGTATAATATTTACACTGCTTCCTTACAAATACTCACATTGCAAATTTTTGGCAGTCAAAAATATGTTTGAATGAGTGTTACTCAAGTTTACACCCTAGATATTTACATATAGTATTCATAGACCCTTTCAAAACTAGAAGACGAAGTATTATAAGTGTTAATACTAAAATTAGAAAACAACAACAGTTTACTAAAATAAAACATAGTTACAGTCTCAACTATTCTCTCTATATGGGTAGTAATTTGCTAAACTCGAAATTTAAAACTTAAACTCAGAAGACCTTAAAATGCTTTACTACATGGTTATTGTGGCCCTTTTCATTGGGCAAGCTCTTAAGAGATGATATTTTGTAGAAATATTATATCAGTGCAACATATAATGAAGGCAAATATACAAATAGAGTTTACATGGCTGATAATTGAATGTTTTTCATTGTTGAGGAGACAAGTGGACTAGTATCTAGTTAGCACAAGGTTGAGGATATTCTTAGGCCAATGTCTATAAATGGCCTAAGAATCATCCAATAACATTTAACTTGTGTTCTTAGCTTACTAAAGTAGTAAAGGGCTCTAAATGAACACTCAAATCGCTTTTAAGACAAGAATCTCATTTTTCCTACACGTCCTGTTGCAAATGTGCTTTAAATGTGGCCTCCTTGTTCTCCATGTTCACCTTATTATATCCATCTTTTGTAAGGTGGGAAGTTGCAATTTTCCCCTAATTGATTCCATCACTCGCACAAACTTTAGCAATGATTTGGATGAATAAAAACCTCATCATGTGAGAATTGGTGTAGGACAAATTACATCAACCACTTTTGATTGTCCCCATTGTTTCAGTGATTTGTAGTTGATATCCTTTATCAAGGAAAAATCTTCATCCATACCAAATCCATGGTGTTATCACATTCATATCTATCATTGTTTCCAATGGGTTTTTGAACGTCCATCCTCGTCAACTGTTAATCATTTTAAAGTTTGGAGTATTTATGTGAGACATGATGAGTATGTGACCATTGACTAATATCTTGATAGGGGTGCACTCTAAATGCAATGTTACAAAATTTTAAACACAACATTGTATGTTTTTGTATTAAGCTCTGATCTTTTTCAGGCACCTGGAAAAAAATTATTTGCTGTATATGTTCAGTTAACACATTATCATTGTTAATCCTGTCAAAGGTCATCCACTCGTTATCCCTAGCTAGCACTTTGATTTGAACTTTTTCACATTGTATGTTTTTTCCTTAAGCTTTGATCTTGTGCAGGCACCTAAAAAAAATGACAAACTAGTGTTAATTTAGGAAATGAATGTGATCTCTGTGGGTGAAGTAATGTGCATCCACAATATACATTGAAAGAAGCAAGGTGCATTGTAGAATGCATGTGGGGTATCATGTCAATATACTAGGTAGAAATATAAAGGGGTATAAAAAATGTAAATGAAAAAATGGATACATGCAATACATAGTGAAAATAGGGCTTTTTTTTAATTGGGAAGGCATATTGGGAGGGGGGTAAAAAACACGATTTTGGGAGGTATTTTCCAATATTTTTTGAAAATAGAGGTATTGTTTCATATGCCATGAAAGAACATGCTATGGCATGGTTTCACTAAGTGAAGACCCCATGAGATTGGCTTGACTAAACCTTGGTGTGTATTTGGCTATGTGTGAGCATGTTGTTCCCTTTTTCCTTGTGGAAATCATGCCCATCTTGGGGGTGGCATTTGTGCTGAGAGATTGATGAGCACAACTGGCCTATGGTTGGGTGGAACGTTACAGCGACATAGCGAGTTGCTCGGGGCAGCTCATTTTCAAGATAAGTGCTCTCTTGTATTAATGCTGCAATGTATTGGTTTTAAGAATTATTATGAATGTATTGAATGATTTATTTCCGTTGTATTTTCTTGCATTATACAATGCATATGTATTTTTCTTTCAATGCATTTTTTGTTTATGTTCATGGGGATATATGCTCAGTGAGATAGCAAGCATTGCGTCCTCTCAATCACACTAGATCGACAAGAGGGGAGGGGACGTGACAGGCTATCCGAGGAAAAACAAAACTAATGAAGTCGAGTATAAAATTCAGACGTTAAGTGACCTAGGATGTCTCAATATTAGCTTTGATTAAGAAAAGAAAAACACATGGATTCCATGCTCAGTCATGTCTATTTCCTAGGTGTCCTCTTCTGTAGACATGAAACACTACTAGAACTGATGAACGACTCATTGAATTCCTTCAGTTGAAGAGAGAGAATAAATCCGAAGATAGTTTGTTCACAACATAATTCACATGCCATAAGTATAGAGATCACCATATATAATCATTTATCATTTGGAGGTATCCTCATTGTTTATTCAGGTGGTTCTTACAATCAAGGTATAGAGGCATTTTGGTACCATAGAGTTGAGGCGGTATCATCATTACCCCAACTTATTGATGGTGNCATTTGGAGGTATCCTCATTGTTTATTCAGGTGGTTCTTACAATCAAGGTATAGAGGCATTTTGGTACCATAGAGTTGAGGCGGTATCATCATTACCCCAACTTATTGATGGGGGGTTGTGTGGTATTTACAACCACTTGTCATGAGGAATACACATACATGAGAGCTACAATGCACATTCCCAAGTATCTTGGAAATTTATATGGTTGCAAGAACATTTACGAATAATTGAATGACCTCATGTGTGAGAAAATATATAATTATGATGACATGAGGAGTCCATGTCTACATATAGATGATGGAGGAAATCAAGTGAAGGAGTTAATGAGGTCTTAGTGCTTGCGTGGATCCATGTCTTTCAAAATATGGCATAAATTAATGCTAATGGGTTTAGCATTCAAATAGGTAATTAATTTTGAATGTCAACCAATTGATTCTACTTGCAATAGTTTTATTCCCTTTCGATTCTCCATAATTTCTAAAATGTCTTTTTCATAATATTACACTTACGATTTCTCAACTTTGTTGAATTGAATTTGAGAGAGGGTTTAGAACTCCATAGCAAGGCTTTGTCAAATATAATTAAGATTAGGTTTGGTTTTGAGCCCTAGAAACCATGGACACAAATATATACACACCCACCAGAATACCCTTAGAAATCACGCCTAATATATGCATGTCTTTCCAAATGTCAAATTGTAAATGACATCTGCCTATGTTTTCTTTCATCTTTTTGTATGGGAGGAATGGACGAGGCACCTTTGGACCTCATCGAACAGGGTTCATGCAACATTTATTTTTCTGAGTGTTGTTTGCACATAGAGTTAGCAGTGCATGAAAATCATAAGCAAGGTGAGTTCTCCTTGCATCTGTTGTCAATCATTTAGCTACAGGTTTTCCGCCATTGTTGATAGCTTCCATGCATATTGTGTGTAATCAGATTTTGGTTTGAGAGTCTTATATTTCTATTTCCTTGCTAGAAGCACCAACAGAACGCTTTGAAGTCTCGCAAATTCCATTCGTTTTCTTACGTGAACCACTATGCTTTCTTGCTTATGGCGCTTAAAAAGTGGCATAATTCAGTTACCTAGTAGAGTGAGATTCTTAATACCTTTGTTTAGGGAAGGAAAATGGGATAGGAAACCTCTGTTCAAAGATCGCTCTGGTGCAAAGTTAAGTGAAGTTATATGGAATACATGCAGGAGGAAGTGAAGCTCAGGGTAACTGAATGTACCCATGAAGTGAATTCCCACAAAACAGGATGTGAAGTGGTGTGTGCTTGTGTAATACCCTAGTTGTTAAGCCTCGGACTTATGATCCTTCATGTGACTTATGTTCTCTTGCATTATGGACTTATGATATTTTATATGATTGTGGAAGTTTTCTCCTTTTCATGATTAATTTAATTAAGGACTTATTAATGTTTGATAACATGACTTTGTACTTTGGTGTTATTATTAATGTTAATGTTATTATTAGAATCTCTGCTATCTTTGAATGTTGTTAATGGTTGATTAAATAAACAAATGGCTCAGCAAAGGAAACTAAAAGAGTATGGGGGACCATGGATTCCACAAAGTGAGGGGGAATGGGAACATCCCTAGTTCCTTATAACTTATTGTTGACTTAACTTTGTCCATCCCAATTCATATTTGCACCTTGGTGAGATTAATAATGTTCGTCACCAAAACCTTGTACAAGGAACCCTATTCTCAATAATTATGGACCATGGAGATATTTTTGCATATTGTGCACACCTTAGTGGGCCCATATTGCATAGGGAACCCTCCTTGGGAATATATCCCCCCACATTTATGTGTTTATGGTCATTTATGATCCATTTTCCTAGTTTTTAGGGATGTAAGCTATTTTCTAGCTTCCACTCTTACACCATGCAATGATGATCCTATTTTTGTGCTTCCATGATATTTACGATCCCATTGGATTCCCTATCTCACCTATTTCGACCTCATTGATGTTTTTTAACCCATTTTATGCAGTAGTGTGCCTCCATGTGCCCTTCATGGCTCCACTCCATAGTTTTTGGGTAACTCCTCCTCATGGTGCTAATTCGGGAAAGGGAATATTTTCACTAAGCCACCACTCCACTAATTCAAGTTAATTATCTATGATGAAGTTTAAACCTTACCTCTCTCTAATTTGGGTTGATCCATTTGGGTTAGAGTGGTCCTCCTTATCCTATAAATACATATGCCATCTCCTTGTTGAAGTTAATATTGAGCTTTAGACCATGTGATTTATGCTATCCAATCGTGTTGGGAATGTTGATATTATTGAGAGTGTGTTGAGACATAGAGCGAGTCTATTTGTTCCCTTTCTTCCATTATATCACTCTACTAGTTCACGTTCTCACATAGAAAGCCAGCAAATGGGAATGGCGAGCTAGGTCACATCCCATAGGCAGTGGAGACGGACAAGAAAGTAGTAGTGGGAAGTGTTGTATATCTCGAAAGAGGTAGTTTCGAGAGTAGTGAGACTAGGCCAGACTCTACCCATGGATCCATGGTCTCAGCTTGGGGGTGACCTGTTCAAGTGAGGAAGGCTTGACGGTGTCTACGGCCGGGAGGAAAGTTGTCCTGCTGCAACCAGTTGCTTATATTTGAGATAAGTATTTCTCTTATGTTATGTTTTCATTACATTATTTTATTTGGTATATGTGCAATGATGGATGATTGGTTGTTTGAGTGTTCATGTATTGAATGTCATGATCTGCATGGAGGAAGGATGAATCTCATATAGTATGGAATTTAGTTCTTATTCTCGTTACCTTCTTTCTATTCTTCTTCTTCATAACCAGAAATTGTAATTTTGGCTCTATTTTATTGAGAGGGGCGTAACCATATTATATGGTTAGACCATCTATTCTCATTTCTGTGTTTTGAGACCTATTCCATTGCGTTCGAAGCAGCGTTTCTAGGGAACAACACCTTTCATTTCATTGAAAAAGCTTTCTGGATGACCAAGATATGTTTGTTTTGGTCTGACAGCTTTCCGGTGACAAGATGAGCGCACCTGTCATTTTATTGTAAATAAATTTGTTGCATGATTGATATTAGTTGCATATATGAGGATGAGAGATGTATTATATATGTAAAATTAATCAATGGTTGGAGGGTGGTAGCCATATGATCTGATTTTTATTAGTGAGAGATGACCGTAGGGAACAATCATTGGGAGTCAATTTTGAGGGATGTAGTTGCAACCATTGTTCTTGTTTGCTATGGTTTCGGTGTGGCTGTATATTGCAGCCTATGTATGCTCCATGATATGTGGGTTTCCTTACTTTTAATTCTCACTAACAGCACACACATAATAACATCGAAAAAGTAGATTAATATGCAAATAATCAATGACATCAATACTTGGTTTTTTATAAACTATGTTATCAAACAAACCCAAAATACATAGACTAGCTATTCTCAACGAATATGATGTCTATCATGTTTTATTGATTTTCTTGTTTCAATTATGAGATTTATCTTGCACTTTGGAAATTATTAATTGAGTGTCACAATTAATTATTTAATTAAGTGGCGTAATTAAATGTCACAAACTTTAGTTATAATTGAATCTCTAGAATTTAATTTATTTGGGTGAATGGTTAGTCAGATCAATAGTAATTTATCTATATCCATTGTTATTAAACCTTAGTTAGTCTTAATTTTAGAACCTTTGGCCTTATCTCAAGGTTAGGGACATCACAGCTTGAACGGATTCAACATAGGGTTCTTTTCCGAGAATAGGGAATCAGTCTTTTGGTTGGATCAGTTACATGGAGTAGTCAATATTTCTTCGGTGTTTTTTTTGGAATGGAACCATGCCCATTGACTGAGAGGGGGGGTCAAGACGTGAGTCATACCCTAACCAACAGGAGGTAATGCTCCAATAAGTCTTGGTTCCTTCCTCGGTGTTTGGAAAAGAGACTAGCTCAAGCCATCAAGAGCTATCTAGTCATGCAAAGAAGATACCCTCTTTCAGACAAAGGTCAGAAGGATTGAAATCCCCTCTATTAGTGAGTATTACCTTTCAAATTTATTTTCTTTGGATCAATAAATGAGAATTTGAATGATTCTATTCTATTTTGGATTGCATTAAGGAGAATAACTACTCACTTACCAGACAAATAAAAGAAGATTCTTCCATGCTTCTATGCTTAGAGTTTTCCTTTGGTCTTGATATAGCCAATGGAGCGGTAGCCTATTATTTTCATGAGGGGAACTCTTGTCCTTTTTGTTAAGCACTTTGGTGCTCAAATATTTATTATACAAGGCATCAACTCATCAACCTAAAAGCACACATAGAAAGCGCAAATAGTAGAGCAGAAGAAATTTGTCTGATACAATCCTTGCCACCCCCACCAGAATGCAATGCTGAGATGATTTGAAATTCCCACGAATGACAAGAACGTACGTGGAAGAGAGAAGAGTGAAAATCTGAAGACCGCGAGAAACCATATTTGCATCGACCAACCACCATATACGACAGAGAAGAACCTACATACCAACATAACACAGTCTTTGCCCAATGCTTGTGTCAGATAAGGGAAGTGTAATGTCACTGAAAATTAAAAAATTTCAAAGGATCTAAAACTAAGACTAAGTTAATTTTAAGCACAACGGATATAAATTAGTTATTGTTAGACTAACTAACCATTCACTCAAATAATTAAAACTTTTAACTCTAGAAATTGAATTCTAACTAAAGTTACGACACTCAATTACTTATTTAATTACCAAAGGTCAAAATAATAACAAATGTGATTAAGGAATATTATGCATCATCCTTAGTGAGAATAAGGTCGTAAAACCCATTCATTTATCATAAAGTGTATTAACGTCAAAACCACAATTGTTAAAAAATGAGTATTGTTGTTATAATTTTTTATGCAAACTAAGTTAATTTTTGGTGTCGTTACGTGTGTGCTATTGGTGAGCATGAACAGTAATAAAATCACACATGAATACAACTTTGTAGGTTGTAACCTATAACCACACCATAATCAAAGAAAAACAAAAGGCACTGGATGCAATCACAACCATTTTTCACTAGTATATTTTAGATTGTATGGTAGCCTCGCTCCATCCATCAATCAATATTAAATTTATATTACATTAGTCATACTCAGATCTACAAATACAAGCATATCCGTGCATAGAACATTTCCAATCTAACAACTGGTGCACCCAACCTGGAACCGGGAAAACTGTTGGACCAAAACAGACATATCTTGGTCATCTAGAAAGCCTTTTCGATGAAATAAAAGTAGATCCTTACTGGAAACATTGTTCTAGACATAATGGAAATGTACCCAAAAAAAATTGATCAAATATTGGAGAATTAGATCATATGGTTTCACCCCTCCCAGTACCATAGAGTCACGGTTACATATTTTTTGAAGAAGAGAAAGAAGATAAGAATGAATATCATCTAGGATTCAAATCCTATGGATTCCATTCTTCCTGTAACCAGATTCTGACATACAATAATCAAGCATATAGATAAATCAACTCAGCTACCATTGCACATAATCATAACAATCATATGTTAAAACATAAATAAAATCATAAGAGAAATACTTATCTCAAGATATGGGCAACTGGCTGCAGTAGGACAAATTTCCTCCCAGTCGTAGACACATTCAATCCTTCTCACTTGAACAAGTCACCCCCGATTTGATACCAAGGATCCACAGGTAGATGTTCACTTAGTCTAGTAACTCTCAGAAATACCTCTTCCGAGAACCACAGTTCTTCCCACTACTACTTTCTTTTCTATCTCCACTTCCTATGGGATATGGCCTACCTCGCCATTTCCATTTCCTGGCTTCCTATGCGAGAACCTGGACTAGTAGTGTGATATAATGCAAGCAAAAGGGAAATAACTAGAATAATTCTAAGTATCAATACACTCCCAATACTATCAACATACCAACATGGATAGATTGTTATGATTAATTAATCCTCCCTTTACCCACATATAGTCTATTTGGTCATTTTTCACAACAAAATTTCACCCCAAAATCTGACAGTTGCCATGTATGAAATTCGACAATACCCTGTCAGTTATTCGATAACCTCAATTTTTTTTTGTCATTAGTGGCATAATGTCGGATATTCGGCGACAAGCTAATACCCGTTGATTTTTCAATGTACTAAGCTGAAAAATTTCACCACTAAGTTGTCGAATGTTCGACGTCTACTAGTCCAAACTCCGAGTTCTCCTTGTCGAAAATCCGACTTATCCTCGTTGAAAATATGACTTATCCTTGTTGAAGTTATGTAAAAAATTGGGATTATGTTGTCGAATTAGAGTAATGGTTTGTCGAATTTTCGACGCTCGATCATCAGTTTTCCGACGGTCTCGCTTGTCGGAGCTATGGAGACCTCGTCGGACGAGGCCACAGGTCAACGAAAAATAGACGGGATGGGGTCGAATGTGTGATGAGTTCTCATCGGTGGTCCGACGATTGCTCTTGTCAGAGCTTTGGCAACCTCATCGGACGTGGCGACAAGTCGTCGAAAATGCGATGGGGAATTGTTATTATATTTACTTTGAAATTGAGAATGATCATATTATTCATATAATCTATCTTAAATTTTAACTTTCTCATAACTTTTGACTTTTCCATAAAGTAAATTTTATCTTAATAATAAAAAATGTCTAAAAATAAAAATCTAATTTCAATGTCATACTAGAAACAAGGAAGATAAGCCACTTAGTGGCTAGTATGTCTATAAGCACATGCATTTTTGAATTGTCTTATTGATGAAGTCTCATGATTGGATTTTTGTTCATGGAGAAGATCGATGATGTATTTAATTATCATGACGATGAAGATGATGGTTATCAACATGATGAAGATTATGGTGATGATGATGATGATGATGAGGGTCATGATGATGATGAGGATGAGGATGAAGAAAACGATGATGAAGATAATGATGATGATGATGATTATCATCATCATCATCATCATCATGAACATGATGATGGTGATTGTTAGCACTAAAAATGTACCCAAGGTTGTGGAAGGTAATTTCAAGGTAACAACAAAACCACTTCAGAAAGAAACTGGCTTTTCTTTCTAGAGAGGGATCTCTCACATATAAATTTAACAAGGCCAGATATATGAAATCAATATTTAAATCAAGTAGATGATTGAAACAACACATATACCATTGGGCGATGGAGTCAAACAGATAAAGATGAACAAAGCTTCATACATAGAATCCCAACAAAGGCAAGATAATCACTTAGTCACAGACATTCTGTCAAAACCCCAAATTTTCACAAAAATTAAAATTTTTTAATGTAACATAAATTGTCTATAGTCGTAGTTTGACAACTACTAGCGGCTAGCGGAAAAATGAAACAGTTAACAAAAGTAGTGATTAACTTTAAACACATAAAAATTAATACTACTTTAATTTTGATATGTTATGTAAATGACCTGCATTCAGTTACTTCTAGCTGTACTGATGATTTGATTTTGTTAAGTAGGTGAGAAGTTATGTTCTAAACTGGGGCTTACTTAGAAATTTCTAACTCAGCTGGATTTTTGGATCTTATAGGTTCAACAGGTAAATTTTGAACAAGTAGGAGTTTATTAAAGCATTAAATCTAGATGTACTTCTTTAATGATATATAAACTGCTAGAGAAAAAATTTGCTTAAAAGAGTTCAAGGATACTACGAGGTAAAGTAACTATTCTTTATTTGTTTTGCAACTATGACAGTATTTTATGTCGAAAGATCAATATCCTTGCCATACTAAAAGTCTTTCACCAGCATGAACTTCTACTTCAGAAAATATTCTTTCTAGCTATAAGCTAAGTTACTTACAAATTCTATATGGAACTCCTGATTTAATCCAACGACACTTTTACTGAAACAAGAGTTTATTGCCATTGTTGTTTCTGATATCTAAAACACTGCTTATAAGCATGAAAATAAATCTAAGGTATTCAAAGAAAAATCTTCAATAGAACCTTTAGCTCTACTTTTGACTCTGGTCTAGTAGAGAAAAAATTATCAGCTTATTATTGTTTTACAGTTATAAATGTTCACTTATACAATAGTCGTTAAGTTAAAATTCCGATTTTTCTAGTTTCATCTTGTCACAAGTATTGTAACAAAAAAAACATCACTTAATAACATTACCATGTGATTCCTTACTATCCTGTATTTACCAAGTTTAATCTAAACATTGGTTTGATTAATAAGAATTTGGTTCTTTATGGAAACCCAAAGATCACTAACTTTTAAGAAGTCTTTCATCTATGACACTGTCTACTTCACACAAATGTAGAAGATATTCTTGTGTAGAAAACACTACCTAACTTTTATATATGCAAAGTTGAACCTAAGATATTTATCTTATCAACTTTGAATTTGCATAACACTAAGTAAACATAGCATTACTCCTTTAAAAAAAAAATAGGGTTTGTGTGAAGAATCATTAGCAGTATTATTGACTATAAGTCAATGGCCTAAACTTCAATATTGATCTCCACTATATTTATTGAACTTAGTGTTATTCCATGCAATGATAATAATTTATAATATGTGTTCATAATGGATTGATTATGGTGTTATCGAACAACACATACAACGAATTGACTTCATACCAAAATGTGTTGTTGGTTGAATATAATATATGATTATATCGATGGGTTGATTCCATGTTATCCGACATAACAATGATATGTTACCAACCTTATCATTAGTGTTAAAACATTTTATGATTGGCAATAATGTTGTTCTTCCTGACAGTGCAGGAGAACTATATGACTCGACCCACAACTTGATAAAAATTTAAGTGGACACGTGGAGAAACCTCCACCAAGAAAAAGGTCGATTTAAAAACTTGCAATGTAACCCTATATTCTCATTCTTCCATGAGGGTTTTTAGCTCTACACAGTCTGGTTTCTTCACGGCCATGAGAGGCTCACTTGTTCTCGTTTTTTAGCTCCATTGTGTGAGTAGTGAAGTGCTGCAACTCTTGTATGAGGGTTGAGAGATAGCCAGCTCGTATTTTGGTTCTTCCTGCAAGAACTGTGTCATTGTGAGAGTGGTGCTACTCTGTTAATAGTTTTGAGTATTGGTCCCTTGCGTTTCCCTTGCCATAGCGTTTAACCTGCTCCATCATTGGTGTAAATTGGAATGAACCCCGCTGCCTCTGTTACAGGTGAGCATGAGGGTTTGTTCTTCAAAGTGCTGTTCATCGTGCTGGTTCGATTCCTCATCGGCTCCAGATTACTTTGTCTTCAGGTAAATATTTTATGATATTAATGTTATAAATTTTCAAGTTACAGTTTTAGAATTAGAATATACAACTTCTAACTATAACCTTCGGGTTTGCTTGTAGGTTACAGTTCGAAATCAGGTTTGGAAGGATCCTCTCCAACGTTGGTTGACCTCAAGACCAAATGGGTAAGCCCCGGTTAAAACGTGGCAACTCCCCGCTTGCAATGGTTAGGGGACAAGGGTTACAGTTGGGAAGGAAGCACGGCTTCAGTTCCTCCATTGTTTAGATGCTTGGTTTTTAGTTATTACTTCGTTGTTTTTTTTAAAACCCTTGCCTATTGCAAGGTAACTCCAGCTGCTATGTCGTGACTTGTATTTAGCTTTTGCAGACTTAGGGCTAAGTAATATTATACTCTGTTTCTTAAAATGTGGAGATTTCTCCTATACTCATGGTTTTTACTTATCTTCTGTTTGAATACTCTGTTAATTTATACTTTGTCTTATAAAGGATATTACTGTGAATGAGGTTTGCTCTTCTTTACTGTCAGTAAAATAATTTTTTTACTGTTAAAGATTTCTCTTGTAAATAGATAAGGTTATTGTGAAGACTATAAGCTTAGTCATAAGGTAAAATTTATATATTTATACTTATCAGTTAAGATAGAATAGTTAAGGTTTACTGCAAAAGAACCCTTGTATAGATGCATTCTTAAATTTATTAGTTGTGTGTTGGTTTCTGTTTACCTCTTTTTCGTTGTTACAATGGTATTGAAATTATTTAACCTGTTAATGAAATATTTTCTTTTCTTTTAAAGAAAAGAGTTTGTAAATATACTGTAAGTTCTTGAGTTAAGACTATACCCAGTCTAGTGCATACTTATAATCTTCTAGTTTAATTTGTTTATCCTGTTTTTATAGAATATGTTTATAAAAGAAAATAAAAGAAGAACCAGGGTTTTGACCCTCGAGTTTAACTTACACAGGTTTAGAGCTTGTCTAGTAAATAATTATTTCTTAAATAGGTAAATTCTTAGCTTTATTCTATTTACTGTTTACATTTATTTTTACATTTATTTACTATTTTGTAACTTAGTAAAGATTCAGTATTATGTAAGGATTAAAACATTAAATCTGTAACTTTGATTACCTTTTATTAATAAAGGTTTGTACACATAATCCTATTCTAGTATATATTAAATAATAGTTTAAAATAAAAGATTTAAGTGTGGTTAATACCTTGTTTTAGATACTTAACTCTATATTCTATAATGTTTATTGAATCAGTATATTTCTTTACTATAACTCTAGTGTAGTTCTACTGTTTCTTTTCCAACATTTTTACCTAGTTATACTCATTAAACAGTAAACATAAATAACCATAACAGTGTTCTTTACATAATAATTTACACACTGAATAAATTACTCTGCTATCTGCAGATACAAAACCCTATCTATTAGTTTCAATCTCTTATAGTTTTCTTTCATCTACTTAAAGTATTCTAATTGTGCTAGAGTACGGCCTGGTTTTCCAGGTGTGGAAAAACACAGTCTAGAAATTTATTTTCATTCTAACACATTACTTTTCTAAATCAACTTCATTTCTTTAACAATCTAAAAATAATACTAAATTCTAACATTTCACATAGCAGTTAGCTAAGATTTATTTAACTACACAGTAAAATAAAATAACTTAAAACCTATTGAGAACAAACGACAATAACTTTAGGAGGCCGTTCCTCCCTACCAATCTCCTGGAGAGCGCTCAAACAACGCTTCCTCAGGACCCCCGAGCCTGTTCCTGGTCTTCTTGGCTGGGAACTGGTGGAGAATGAAAATAGTAGAACCTTTTGTCAACTGACTAGTTCAATATCTTAGTAAACGCTCTACTCTCAGCAGTATGATCTTCGGCTTAAAAGCTGCAACTAGATCAATCAGCAGTTATCCCCTCAAACACTTTCCAGATTTCCCTTCCATTGAATTTCTCTGAAGTACATTCATTCCGCCTGAATGATCACTTTTCTAGAATGAGCAGCCTCAGCTCTTTTCAATGGGAATTTTTATAAAGATTTCCTAGGTCTTTTGGGTCAGTTTTAATTAATTGAGCCACCTGCTCTGATTCCACTTTCTTGGGGAATCATGACCCCAAATGTAGGGAGGTTGCGACTTGCAATAGTTGGAAGTAGTTTGAGGATGTTGCCACATGTTAGTTTGCTCTCCACCCAGTCTCCTCCAGCAATTTAACCAGTAAACACTCTTTTAACAGCTCTCCTAAGCTGTAGTAGCCTCCTTTATTTATTTATAAATAAAATATTCAAAATTACATTAAATATCCTTGAACCTACCGAGTCATCAATTACAACTTAGCATAAAATTTAACATATTGTCGTCAAATAATATCAAATAATATAAAATTGTTTTTGCAAAATTAGGGTATGTGACATACACACCCCCTTAAAGTATAACATCGTCCTGGATGTTATTTATTCTTCGTCCTCAGAATTCCCCTGGAATAGAATTGGATATGCATCCCGCATATTACTTTCCAATTCCCAGCTGGCTTCCTCTGGACTAAGGTGCTTCCATTGCACCTTCACCTGACCAATGGTGCAGTTTCGAAGTGTGAGCTCCGTCCTCCCGAGGATACAGTTCGGTTCCACCAGAAAATCTCCTTTTGGTTCCACCTGTACATCATTCCAGTTAATAACATGAGTAGCATCATGAACATATTTCTTTAATACAGAAATGTGAAAAACATTATGAACTCTTAAATTCGGTGGTAATGCTAATTGATAAGCTACTTGTCCAATCCTGGACAGTATTTCAAATGGACCACAATAACGAGGTGCTAATTTTTCACAACTACCCAACCTCAGAGAGCTCTTTTTGGGTCTCACCTTGATGAACACATGTTCACCTACCTGAAACTCTTTTTGAGTTCTTTTAAGGTCTGCTTGACTTTTCTGTCGATCCTGCGCAATTTTTAGTACCTTGTACCTGCTTTACAATTTCTTCCATTTCCTTCAATAGCTCAGAACCTAATAGTAATCTATCCACCGGATTACTCCAAGAGATAGGTGTATTACATTTCCTTCCATACAATATTTCGAAAGGACTAAATTTGGCCAACGCTTGATTATTTTTATTATAAGCAAATTCTACCAGATGCAAATAATCCTCCCATTTACCTGGCTGGTCTTTCACATACATTCTTAGTAAATCTTCCAGTACTTGGTTTACTCTTTCAATCTTTCCATCTATTTGAGGATGGAACAAAGTACTAAAATTTAGTGTAGTGTTTAATCCTTTAAATAGAGATTTCCAAAAGTTACCTGTAATTTAGGGTCTTTATCTGAGATTATAACTTTTGGTATTCCATGCAGTTGAAAAAGTTTCTTTAGAAATATATTGGCTATGTTTGCAGCTTTATACATAGTTTTAACAGGTATAAAGTGGGCTGCTTTACTTAATTTATTGACCACTACCATGATAGAATCATTAAAATTTTGATTTTTAGGCAGTCCAGTAACAAAATCGAGACTAATTATCTACCATTTCAAGCTAGGAATGGGAAACGAATGAAGTAATCCAGCTGGGTGTTGATGTTCAGTTTTCACCTGCTGACATTCAAAACAACTAGCAATATATTCTACCAATTCAGTCTTCATGTTTGGCCAAAAATATTCTTTTCTTAACATAGTTATAGTCTTCTGATAACCTGGATGGCCTGAGTATGGAGTTTTATGGATTTCATCTAAAATTAATAATTTAACTTTAGGTACATAGGTACATACATTCTGCAGTAAAAATCCTTTTTTCATTCAAACTATACCCTTTACTTAAGCTTTCTGTTGGATTTTCTTTCGTTTTAGCTTGTAAATTTTGGTAAATTTCATCTTGTTTTAATCCTGCTTTAAGATGTTCATCTAAATCTATTGTATAAGTGATAATAACTGCTGTAAAGTTCAGCCTTGCATTTCTACTTAATGCATCAGCAACTTTATTTTCTTTCCCTTTAATGTGCTGAATTTCGAAATCATACTCACTTAGAAAAGCTAGCCACCTAGCCTTGTCTGACATTTAGATTAGGCTGATCTAACATATATTTTAGTCCTTTATTATCGGTCATTAGAATAAATTTTCTGCCAATTAGATGATGACGCCACATCTTTAGAGCATGTATAAGAACAACTAATTCCAAGTCATAAGTTGCATAATTCTTTTCATGAATTTTTAATTTCCTAGACTCATAGGCAATAACATGCCCTTCCTGAGTCAAAACACCACCTAAACCCTCATTGCAGGCATCGGTACACACTACAAATTCTTTATTTGGATCAACTATTCTTAAAATAGGTGCGTTGGTTAATAAATTTTTTAACTTTTTAAAGCTATCCTCGCATTTCTGGTTCCAATCAATCTCTTTCCTCTCTTCTGCAAAGAAGTTATCAGATTTGCGATTCTCGAAAAACCTTCAATGAACCTCCAGTAATAACCAGTAATTCCCATGTCGGATCGAACATCATTTCCATCCTTAGGAACCGGCCAATATTCAATCGCCTTTATCTTTTTGGGATCCACCGAAATCCCTTCCTTAGTCACCACATGGGCTAAGTACTGAATATTATCCTTAAAGAAATCACATTTACTAAACTTTGGGAAGAGTTGATGATCTCGTAACTCAAAACAATTTTTAAATGTTCTTTATGTTCTTCTTCAGTTTTTGAATAAATTAATATGTCGTCGATAAAGACGACCACAAACTTATCTACATACTTATGCATAGCATTGTTCATTAAAAAATTAAAAACATCTGGGGCATTAGTAAGCCCGAATGGCATGACGACAAACTCGTAATGGCCATATCAAGTTCTCAAAGCTGTTTCAAAGATGTCTTCATCTTTAATCCTAACTTGATGGTATCCAGCCCTTAAATCAAGTTTCGAAAACACCGTGGCTCCATGTAGTTGATCAAACAGATCATCTATGTGAGGCAATAGATATCTATTTTTAATAGTCATCTTATTCAACTGATGATAATTTATGGAAATTCGCATAGTTTCGTCCTTTTTCTTAACGAAGATGATAGGTGCCCCCCCCAGGGAGACACACTAGGTCGAATATACTTCTTGTCAATAAGTTTTTTTTAATTCTGACTTTAGTTCATTAAGTTCAAGTATGTTCATTCGATAAGGGGCCTTTGAGCTGGGTACTGCACCAGGTACCAGCTCAATGGTAAAATCTAGTTCCCTTTTTGGAGGTAGTCCTAGAATTTCTTTCGGAAATATATTAGCATACTCTCTTAAAACTGGTATGTCCTCCAATTTTAATTTGTTTGTTTTATTTAGATTTTTCTCATCAGTTATTGTTACTGCATAAGCTTTACAACCCTTCCTAATAGCTCTCTTAAGCTACAGAGCAGAAATCTACCTTATGGTTGTTTTCCTAGGGATTCCCTTTACACTTATTGATTTTCCATCATTATTTATACACGTAAAGGTTTTATCATAACAGTTTAAGATCACTCTATGTTGCTCTAACCAATCCATACCGATTAGTATGTCGTAAGAACCAAGAGGTAGTACATTAAGCTTTACAATAGTTTCAAATTGATCCATAACTACTACACATTTCTTTACAAAACAAGTTACCTTCCTTTTTGCACCAGTGGCAAATTGAACCAACCAAGAATTTTTAAATTTTTCAACAGGCAGCTTACAATTTTCTACCAATTTAGGTGAAATATAACTGAGACTAGCTCCTAGATCAATTAAAATAGCTATAGGGGTTTGGTTTATCATACCTTCTACTTCCACCATGGAAGTTTGATAGTCTGCTTTTCGATTCTCCAAGGCTGCATTGATTCTGGGCATAGTCCTCGCTAGGTCTCCAACAGTCATTTCCTCCTGTATGGTATGAATATTATTGAAAGTCTTTTTCTGATTAGGGCAGACTGAGGCATAGTGTGGGCCATTACACTCCCAACACTTTATGGGTTCTTTACGTTCAAAGTTCTTTGTGTAATTACCATGATTATTAGCAGACTCTTTCCCCTTTGAATTGTTCTGATTGCTTGGTGAATTATTCTTATTCCCTTGGAAATTCTTGTTAGGAAAATTTCTGGCCTTATTATTTTTAGAATTCTGGTTGGGTACAAACTCTTTCTTCTTTTGATCATAATGATTGTTATTCTATTTGGCCTTCCAGTTGGCCATGCTCTCCTTCTTTCATTTCTGTTCATAACAGAAATTGGCTTTCCTCATAGCTTCTTCCAGAGTTTTTGGATTGTCATACTCAATCCTATCCTTGATGTGATAAGGTAAACAGCTGAGGAATCGCTGTACCATTGGTTTTTCATCTACAAGGTATGGCACATACCTAAGCAGACTTAAAAACTTGCTGTTCAAATCTTTCATAGTCATTGAACCTAGTTTAAGCTCATAGAATTCTTTTGCTCTCTCTTCATAGTACTGCTCAGATAAAAATTTATTTTTAAAGTACTTCTTGAAGGTACTCCAATTTACATTCTTCTCTCTTATTCCCTTCACTCTCTTTAAGTCTTGCCACCATATATCAGCTTTCCTTAAAAGATTGTAGATAGCCATTCTAGCCTTTAATTGGTTAGAATAGTTATAAGTCTGGAATTACTTCTTCATCCCAGATAACCAGGATTCCGCTTTCTCCCCCTTCTCAGTTTCTCCATTGAATGTTGGTGGTTTGATCTTTTTAAACTCCCCAGAAATTTCCTCATAAGGTTTATATTTTCTCTTTTTAGTATAATGGTTATCATGACTACTATCACTAGTGGAATGAAAATTATGTTGATCACCAAATACCTCTGAAGATGAGCTGCTTTCATTTTTAGTCTGTTTAATCTTTTTATATTTATGTTGGTGACTTATATCTTCTGGATTAGCTCTTTTACCCCTTCCCCCAGTTTGAAATATTTCTGTTAGGATTTGATTTAGCTCCTCCTGAGCTCTTAGAATCCTTTCATTTTATCGTTTAACAGATTCCATTTCAGATTTTAAGTCTTTTACTGTTTATAAAAGCTCGGAGGAATTAGTGGTTATGTCTTCTTGTATAGGGTCTCTTTGTAAGTTTTCTTGTTCAGTAAAGGGAGATTCCTCTTCTGCATGTTCCTCCAGTCTTTCCATACCTGTTGTTTAAACTTCAGAAACAATTTCTTTGTTGAATAACATTAAAAGAAAATAACATCAGCAAAAATCATTTAAATTCACTGTTTCATAAAAGCAAGTTGGGCTTCATCAAGGCGTAGTATTTGAACCTTGTGCTCTGATACCGCATGTCAAAACCCCAAATTTTCACAAAAATTAATTTTTTTTAATGTAACATAAATTGTCTATAGTTGCAGTTTGATAACTACTAGCGGCTAGCGGAAAAATGAAACAGTTAACAAAAGTAGTGATTAACTTTAAACACATAAAAACTAATACTACTTTAATTTTGATATGTTATGTAAATGACCTGCATTTCGTTACTTCTAGTTGTACTGATGATTTGATTTTTTCAAGTAGGTGAGAAGTTATGTTCTAAACTGGGGCTTACATAGTAATTGCTAACTTAGCTGGATTTCTAGATCTTAGAGGTTCAACAGGTAAATTTTGAACAAGTAGGAGTTTATTAAAGCGTTAAATCCAGATGTACTTCTTTAGCATACATAAACTGCTAGAGTAAATATTTGCTTAAAAGAGTTCAAGGATACTACAAGGTAAAGTAACTATTCTTTATTTGTTTTGCAACTATGATAGTATTTTGTGTCGAAAGATCAATATCCTTGCCATACTAAAGGTCTTTCACCAGCATGAACTTCTACTTCAGAAAATATTCTTTCTAGCTATAAGCTAAGTTACTTACGAATTCTATATGGAACTCCTGATTTAATCTAACGACACTTTCACTGAAATAAGAGTTTACTGCCATTGTTATTTCTAATATCTAAAACACTGCTTATAAGCATGAAAATAAATGTAAGGTCTTCAAAGAAAAATCTTCAATAGAACCTTTATTCTACTTTTGACTCTTCTCTAGTAGAGAAAAAATTATTAGCTTATTATTGTTTTACAGTTATAAATGTTCACTTATACAATAGTCATTAAGTTATAATTCTGATTTTTCTAGTTTCATCTTGTCACAAATATTGTAACAAAAAAAGCATTACTTAATAACATTACTATGTGATTGTATCTTTAACCCTCGACAGTCTTACTATCCTGTATTTACCAAGTTTAATCTAAACATTGGTTTGATTAATAAGAATTTGGTTCTTTATGGAAACCCAAAGATCACTAACTTTTAAGAAGTCTTTCATCTATGACATTGTCTACTTCATGCAAATGTAGAAGATATTCTTGTGTAGAAAACACTACCTAACTTTTATTTATGCAAAGTTGAACCTAAGATATTTATCTTATCAACTTTGAATTTGCATAACACTAAGTAAACATAGCATTACTCCTTTAAAAAAAAAAGGGTTTGTGTGAAGAATCATTAGGAGTATTATTGACTATAAGTCAATGGCCTAAACTTCAATATTGATCTCCACTATATTTATTGAACTTAGTGTTATTCCATGCAATGATAATAATTTATAATATGTGTTCATAATGGATTGATTATGGTGTTATCGAACAACACATACAACGAATTGACTTCATACCAAAATGTGTTGTTAGTTGAATATAATATATGATTATATCGATGGGTTGATTCCATGTTATCCGACATAACAATGATATGTTACCAACCTTATCATTAGTGTTAAAACATTTTATGATTGGCAATAATGTTGTTGTTCTCGACAGTGCAGGAGAACTATATGACTCGACCCACAGCTTGATGAAAATTTAAGTGGACACGTGGAGAAACCTCCACCAGGAAAAAGTCGATTTAAAAACTTGCAATGTAACCCTAACTTCTCATTCTTCCATGAGGGTTTTTAGCTCTGCATAGTCTGGTTTCTTCGCGGCCATGATAGGCTCACTTGTTCTCGTTTTTCAGCTCCATTGTGTGAGTAGTGAAGTGCTGCAACTCTTGTATGAGGGTTGAGAGATACCCAGCTCATATTTTGGTTCTTCCTGCAAGCACTATGTCGTTGTGAGAGTGGTGTTACTCTGTTAATAGTTTTTAGGATTGGTCCCTTGCGTTGCCCTTGCCATAGCATTTAACCTACTCCATCGTTGGTATGAATTGGAATGTGAACCTCGCTTCCTCTGTTACAGGTGAGCATAAGGGTTTGTTCTTCAAAGTGCCGTTCGTCGTGCTGGTTCGATTCCTCCTCGGCTCCATATTCCTTCGCCTTCAGGTAAATATTTTATCATATTAATGTTATAAATTTTTAAGTTACAGTTTTAGAATTAGAATATACAACTTCTAACTATAACCTTCATGTTTGCTTGTAGGTTACAGTTCAAAATCAGGCTTGGAAGGATCATCTCCAACGCTGGTTGACCTCAAGACCAAATAGGTAAGCCCCGGTTAAAACGTGGCAAATCCCTGCTTGCAATGGTTAAGGGACAAGGGTTACAGTTGGGAAGGAAGCACGGCTTCAGTTCCTCCATTGTTTAGATGCTTGCTTTTTAGTTATTACTTTGTTGTTGTTATTAAAACCCTTTCCTATTGCAGGGTAACTTCAACTACTATGCTGTGACTTGTATTTATCTTTTACAACTTATGGCTAAGCAATATTATACTCTGTTTCTTAAAATGTGGAGATTTCTTCTGTACTCATGGTTTTTACTTATCTTATGTTCCAATACTCTGTTAATTTATACTTTGTCTTATAAAGGATATTACTATGAATGAGGTTTTCTCTTCTTTACTGTCAGTGAAATAATTTTTTTATTGTTAAAGATTTCTCTTGTAAATAGATAAGGTTATTGTGAAGACTGTAAGCTCAGTCATAAGGTAAAATTTATATATTTATACTTATTAGTTAGGATAGAATAGTTAGGGTTTATAGGAAAAGAACCCTTGTATAGATACATTCTTAAATTTATTAGTTGTGTGTTGGTTTCTGTTTACCTCTTTTTCATTGTTACAATGGTATTGAAATTATTTAACCTCTTAATGAAATATTTTCTTTTCTTTTAAATAAAAGAGTTTGTAAATATATTGTTAGTTCTTGAGTTAAGACTGTACCCAGTCTAGTGCATACTTATAGTCTTCTAGTTTAATTTGTTTATCCTATTTTTATAGAATATGTTTATAAAATAAAATAATAGAAGAACTAGGGTTTCGACCCTCATGTTTAACTTACACAGGTTTAGAGCTTTTCTAGTAAATAATTATTTCTTAAATAGGTAAATTCTTAGCTTTATTCTATTTACTGTTTACATTTATATTTACATTTCTTTACTATTCTGTAACCTAGTAAAGATTCAGAGTTATGTAAGGACTAAAACATTAACTCTGTAACTTTGATTACCTTTTATTAATAAAGGTTTGTACACATAATACTATTCTAGTATATATTAAATAATAGTTTAAAATAAAAGATTTAAGTGTGGTTAATACCTTGTTTTAGATACTTAACTGTATCTTCTATAATTTTTATTGAATCAGTATATTTCTTTACTATAACTCTAGTGTAGTTCTACTGTTTCTTTTCCAACATTTTTACCTAGTTATACTCATTATACAGTAAACATAAATAACCATAACACTGTTCTTTACATAATAATTTACACACTAAATAAATTACTTTGCTATCTATAGATACAGAACCCGATCTATTATTTTCAATCTCTTATAGTTTTCTTTCATCTACTTAAAGTATTCTAACTATGCTAGAGTACGGCTTGGTTTTCCAGGTATGGAAAAACACAGTCTAGAAATTTGTTTTCATTCTAACACATGACTTTTCTAAATCAACTTCATTTCTTTAACACTCTAAAAAGAATACTAAATTCTAACATTTCACATAGCAGTTAACTAATATTTATTTAACTATACAGTAAAATAAAATAACTTAGAACTTGTTGAGGAAAAACAACAATAGCTTTAGGAGGTCGTTCCTCCCTACCAATCTCCTGGAGAGCGCTCAAACAACGCTTCCTTAGGACCCTCGAGCATGTTCCTGGTTTTCTTGGCTGAGAACTGGTGGAGAATGCAAACAGTAGAACCCTCTGTCAACTGACTAGTTCAATATCTCAGTAAACACTCTGTTCTCAGCAGGATGATCTTCAGCTTAAAAGTTGTAACTAGATCAATCGGCAGTTATCCCCTCAAACACTTTCCAGATTTCCCTTCCATTGAATTTCTCTGAAGTGCATTCATACCACCTGAATGATAAATCCTCTAGAATGAGCAGCCTCAACTCTCTTCAATGGGAATTTTTATAAAACTTTCCTAGGTCTTTTGGGTCAGTTTTCAGTAAATTAAGCCACCTACTCTGATTCCACTTTCTTGGGGAATCATGACCCCAAATGTAGGGAGGTTGCCACCTAAAACAGTTGGAAGTGGTTTGAGGATGCTACCACATGTCAGTTTGCTCTCCACCCAGTCTCCTCCACTAGTTTGACCAGTAAACACTGTTTTAACAGCTCTCCTAAGCTATTGTCTCCTTCTTTATTTATTTATAAATAAAGTATTCAGAATTACATTAAATATCCTTGACCCTGCTGAGTCATCAATTAGAACTTAGCATCAAATTTAACATATTGTACTCAAATAATATCAAATAATATAAATTTTTTTTTGCAAAATTGGGGCATGTGACATGTTCATTGATTTTCGAGCGAACAAGAAAGAAACATAAACAATCCATCAATATAAAGCATCACAGGATGAATTTTATATCTAATTTAGAAGAAATATTTATGGAATATCTGAAACAATAGCCAGAGCATAACACATATGAATTCTGAACTATTAAACACTATGTTCAAATACGAAAGAAAACATAATGGAAGGTAATCACTTAGAAGACAATCAGATGAGAGAAGGAACAGACTATAACATTAAATGACATAGGAATCTTTGGAGATTAACGAACCTTCAGCTCTATTATTTACTCAAAAATGATAAGTTCTCAAAATATCAGTATAAACATATGGGTTCCAACCCCCAATACATCAAATAAATTCAAATATATACAAAGATAACTTCTTCCCAAGAAGATCAATAACTGAATAATGAGTTAATCAAAGTTTTTGTAACTATATCCCTATCAACTAGGAATAAAACTACATGCTTCGATTTTAATAGCAGATCATTTGATTATAATCAACTTAGTGACTGCATGGTATCCGGATAAGCAGCTCCACGACGTGCAACACCTGTTTTCAAGGATGAAGTATATACTTGGTCTTCTCAAATCTTTCCACGATCCTCCATTATTCTGCATTTGGTGTATCATATTCTATCATTTCTCTAATAGATACCTCTAGATCCACTTATACTTCATAAGATATTGTGGGCAATCCTCTTCTAATGATTAAAAACTTTTGCAATACTTCGAAATCCTTTGTCAATTTTTCTACAATGATTTTTCCAGTCAGTACTTTAACCAAATCTTCAAACTTGGAATGGTCCATGTGATTTTGTACTAGCATTCTGTGATAATGTTCCTGAGAAAATAATATTCTTTCATCGTCCCAGAAAGAAGGGAGGCCGTCTTCAAATAGATCCCTAAAAGAAAACCTGAAATCCTTTATCTGTGAAGACATTGTACTTGCTTTATCCTGTACCACCTTCATGAGCTGATGTTTGTTAATAAATTTCTTTTCCCTTAGTACAATAGCTACTCTGTCCAACAACTTTTGATATGTTAGAGAATTCAAAAAATTTAAAGCATTCTGAGCTGTATTTAGAGGCTTCTTTTCCATGGTCTCGTTTGCCAACTTCAGTCTTTGAGTAGCTAGATTAACTAATGCACTTTTATCATCAATAAAATTTAAATAGTGTTTAAATTTAGTGATTTCCATTGATAATGTATCCCAAATTAAATTCTTAGCTCCTTGTAGAGGAGCTTTTCCTATACTTCTTTCCTTCAACTCATTAAACTTTTTCTGTAAATGGCTTCTATCATTTAATTTTTTATTCTTCTCTTCAATAATTCTGGCCAATTCTGATTTAATCTTCTCATTTTATTCCTCTAATTCTTTGATTTCCACATCCTTCATACTTACCTGTGACATTGGAACTAACAGATCATCTACAGAAAATTCACTTAACGACTTTTCAATGTTCACAAGAGATAAATCTATGTCAACAGGAGTTTGACTGATTAGCTCTTCCATAATTTCCTTTTCATCATTCTGATCCTTTTTTAACTTCGAAATATGGGTCATTAATTCAGCTCTTTCCACTTCCCATCTATTTTTCTCCTCTTGTAGTTTCAATGCTTTGCCTTTGTAATCCATCATCTCTTGATAAACTTCATCTTTTTCTTCCTGCAATGTAAATAATTCTGGGGATTGAGCATGTTCAGTATTTGGAATTTTAAGCTTCCTTTTTAATACCTGGATGGTATTGTCCTTTTCTTATAAAAGCTTTTTGGTTTCCTATATATTTCCTAGTTCGCTTCCTAAGCTTATAACATCCCCCTGTAACTTCTTAATCTGGATCAGATTTGCTTTATTCTCTACTTTCTCATGCTTCAATTGGACTTCCATTTTATCTACAAGGGCTTGCAATTTGTTAACTTTCATAATAGCATGTAATAAATCAGAATAGATAACATCTCTAGTCTGCTTATGGAGCTGTATCTTATCAGGAACGCTAATTTTATCTAACTTCACTTCCATCCCAAATACTTTTTTATCATTAACCATAGCAAACTTCAAGGTATTTCTCTCCACATCTCGAGTAGAAATCAACGATGTCTTTTGGTTGATTAGACTTCCAACTCGCACTACAACAAAAACTGGATTTAGCGTCGAATTTAGTGCCGGATTTTAGTGTAATTTTTTCATAATTGTGGTGAACAATCCGGTGCTAAACCAGGCGCTATTGTACATTTTCGTAAAACGCCGTCTATTGCATCTTTTTTTTTGTCCTTTTTAACATCCATTTTTGTGTCCATTTTTGCACCCAATTTTTTGCATCTAATGTTACGCCTTTATTTGTGCCCAATTTTTCAACTTCTATTGCATCTTTTTTCGCGTCCTTTGTTACATCCTTGTTTGCACCCAGTTTCACGCTCATTTTTGCATCCAATGTTGCGTCTTATTTTGCTCCTAGTTTTTCATTGAGTCTTGCACCCAATTTTGCACCATGTTTTACATAAAATTATGTGTCCAATTCTGCATCTAGGTTTGCATCCAATTTTAAGCCCAATATTGCGTCTAGTTTTGCATCAAAATTTACTTATAATGTTGCATCCCCATTTGCATATAATTTTGTATCTTGTTTTATATCTTTTTTTGTATCCATGTTTGTGCCAAATGTTTCATCTCATTTTACATCATATTTTGCATCTAGGTTTGCACCTAGTGTTGCATTCCGATTGATATCTTTTTTTGCATCTATGTTTGAGCCCAATTTTGCACCCAGTGTTGCGCCTAGTGTTGTGCCTAGTTTTGCGCCCATGTTTGTATCTAATATTGCATCTA
>LPNX010788353.1:451709-503993 GCA_001517045.1 Pseudotsuga menziesii | reverse complement strand
TACCTCCATAATTCTAAGGATGGAAAGTATGAGCAGATTTTGTATTCTCGACCAGCGTTTTTAAACTGGATTTCTCATTTTAATATAACCGTTTTTGTTACAAAAAAAAATAATAGAGTAGGGGATGCTAACATCTCTGCTCGTATTGACAGGTTTCTTGTTCAAAGTGCCTTAAAGGAGGGGAATTTCATAATATCAAGCAAAATTCTGCCCAAATTAACTTCAGATCATCATCCTATTTCTTTGATACTCGAAGAAGAGGAAGATCTTGGTCCAATTCCGTTCTGATTCAGTCCTCTTTGGATTGAGAGAGACAAATTCTGGGAAACAGTAACTCAATCATGGTCTCTATATGTAGAAGGATCATCTAGCTTTGTATGGGAGCAAAAACTTAACAACACTAAGTATGCATTGAAGAATTGGGCAAAAAGGGCGCTCATTACTCCGATGAGCAGTAAGCAAAAGAATGAGTAGGAACTAGCAGAGATTCAATTAGGAATGGAGGATATTGAAATCACCAAAGCTCCGCCGACTCTCAAACAGTCCGCTCAAATTAAAACCTTTCACTATTTTCGGCAGGAAGAGGAATATCTATGGTTGAAGTCTCGTAGTCTTTGGTTGCTAGCAGGAGATAAAAACACAACCTTCTTCCACCGTCAATGTAGAGTTATACTCTCACAAAATCATATTTCAGAAATCTCCATAGAAGGAGAAAACATTAAAGAATATGAACAATTAAAGCAGTCTGCAAGACTACATTATTAGCACTTGTTTCATGAGGATGGAATCTCTGATGTTGAAGTGACTGCTGATTTTTTAATTAATGTCCCTTCTATTGTCAGTTCAGAGGGTAATGCAAGTCTAATGAATCCATTCACTGAAAATGAATATTGGATGTCATCTAGGAAATGGAGCCGGATAAAGATCCTCAGACGGATGGCTTTTCCTTCCATTTTTACAGAGTTTGTTGGAATATCATAAAACATGACCTATTCCGCATGGTGACATCCTTAAAAAAAACCAAAGTGGGAGGGTGTACTAATTCTAGTTTTCTTGCCGTAATCCCAAAGGATGTTAATCCTGCAACTTTTGACAGGTTTCGACCTATCTCGCTATGTAATGCCTCCTACAAGCTTATTGCTAAACTATTAGCTAATCGACTCAAGCCTTTGTTAGGGAATCTGATTTCTCCTCTCCAGGGTTTTTTTTTTAAAGGCAGGCATCTATTTGACAATGTAATTCAAGTTCAAGAAGCCCTCCATTCCAATTTTTAAAGGAAGGAGAAAGGAATGTTAATCAAGTCGGATATGAAGTCGCGGTGTGTACTATGTATTAACCAGGAAGAGAGCATGGGTCACCTCCTCGATGCATGCCCCTTAGGATCTGATCTCTGGGACAAAGGCGTGCAAATTTTCAGGAAGAGAAACATAAGCAGAGGAAACCCATACCAAACCTTTAGGGACTGGCATCCCAAGGCTTTCAAAAATAATATTCTTCGGTTCTTATGGCAAGCCTTTCCAAGCACTATGATGTGGGTAATATGGAAGGAATGGAACAGTATAATTTTTAGGGGAAAACAACAATCCACTAAGGATGTCTGGAAAATCATTACCTCCAGTTTGATGGAAATAGTGCACAACCTACAGTGGAGCGACAAGGACAAGGAATTCGTTGGTCCGAAGAAAAGTGTTGCGTAGGCATGGGGGCTGGATAGTGGGGTCATCAATGGTCTTCATAAAAAACCCAAGTCCTGCAGAGTTGAGAGCCCGAACTCTTGGTCTCCCCCGCTGAGGCTAGTCTTCAAGTTAAACTTTGATGGTGCGGCTAGAGGCAATCCAGGTGATGCTGGCTATGGCGGGGTCTACAGAAACTCATATGGAGAAATTATTCAGGTCTACTATGGCTTGCTCGGAATGGACACCAACAACTCTGCGAACCTGGAAGGGATGATTCGGGGCATCCAAATCATCATTAGAAACGGATGGATGCTGACAATAGTTGAAGGAGACTCCAGTATTCTCATCCAAATGGCGAAGCAACTGACCAATGGAAAATCCATGAAGAAAGTGTCGTCCAGCTGGCGCCTTGCCAACAGGCTGGATGACCTTCAGGCCATGGTTATGACGTATCCAACACTCTCCTTCACCCACGTTAGGTGAGAGGCAAACCAAGTGGTGGACTTACTGGCTAATGTCGGTGTCAATGACGTCAGGGCCATTCGGAGGGGATGGCTAGAAGATTTCGAGGCATAGGAATGGATACCCAAGTGTCGACATCTGGCCACTCATGATGTGGGTGATGGAGGACAGGTGACGGGAGGAATGAGAGAGGATCGAGGGAGGGACAGATGGCAGTAAGGTCCCTCCACGAGTTGGGCCAATTAATGCGTGTTTGCATGTGGCCTAAGATCACGACGATCTGGAGCGATCATTTACTGACAGAAGTGATAATGCTCCAGAAGAGCGCAGGATGGATGCGGTTTAGCTCCCGAGAGGTCGATGCCAAAGCACGAATCTGGGCCTAGGGCTTCAGGCACTTCCTTAATCCCCCAGTGGGGCACCCTCTGTTCTTTTTGCGATTGTCTATGCGGTTTAGTTTATGGTCTATAGGTCTGTCTATCTCTTTGTCTATTAATCTAGCTTATATGATGGCAACTTTGGATGTATTTCAGGGATTGAGCTCTCCACAGAGGGAGTTCTCTTGTTTTTGGGTTGGGTGGGGAAAAAGCTGAACAAATGTAATGGGGAAAGGAAGGTTTCTGAGAGGGTTGTATGAGGCTTGCAAGTTTTGAGCTCCATTGTAACCATTTTTATGCAGTAATACCACTTTTATTTACAAAAAAAAAATCAAGTCAGATATGAAAAATGCCTTTGATCGTGTTAAGCTTTCCTTTCTATATAAAGTCCTCCTCTCTTTTGGTTTCAGCGCTGAATTTGTTAACTTGATAAAAGTTTGCATAATTAGTCCCTGGATAGCGCCTCTTGTCAATGGTAGGCCTTCAGATTTTTTCCAAGCTTTAAGAGGACTCCCCCAAGGCTGTCCTTTGTCTCCTTTCCTCTACATCTTGATGGCAGAAACTCTTAGCATAAAGCTTACAGTTGAAAAGGAAGCATGTTATATTCCAGGCATTAAGATAGCAAGGGGAGTGGATCCTATAAACCATGCCCTCTTTGTGGATGACTCGCTTCTTTTAGGAGGGGACTCATTAAAGTTTGCTCGGGCCTTTAATGAAAATCTCCAAAGCTTCTACTTAATTTCAGGAGCTTTGATCAACAAAAAGAAAAGTGTTGTTTATGGTTGGAATATAGATTATCCAACAATTCTACGAATAGCTCATTCCTTGGGTTTCCTCAGATTTGATAAGTGGGATAAGATTACATATTTGGGATTACCTCTAACCCTAGGACCAAGTCCTCCTTCACTTTGGTGTGAATTCATAGCTAATATTAAAGCCAAAATTGATTCTTGGGGTGGTCAGAGGTTAACCAAGGCTGGAAAGTTGATCTTGATAAAGGTTGTCCTATCAGCCCTTCCCATATTTCAATCCTCTATGCTGCTTGCACCTAATTCTATCATGTCTCAGATTTCCAAACTTCTGCGAGATTTTATTTGGAATGGTGGTAAAGGAAATCAAAGTAAGCTGCATCTGGTAAGTTAGGACATTATCAAAATACCATTAATGGAAGGTGGATTGTAGGTTCGAGATCTTGGCTTAGCAAATCTAGCTGTGGGAGGGAAAATTATTTGGCAGTTATTTGCAGATAAAAAGCATCATGTAAGCTAGATTTTTTGGATGAAATATCTAAAGGGAGGTTATTTGAGAAACTTAAAAGCAAAAAACACCCCTCAAGCTACATCAATATGGAATTCGTGTAGAAAAGGAATAAACCATATTCAACAACAGTTATACATAATTCCTGGAAACGGGGCGAGGATTTTATTGTGGGAGGATAGCATTCTTGGGAATCCCCCTCTTTGTTCCTTAATCTCTTTAATTCCTATCATGTCATTTTTTGTCAATAAAGGACTTATGAGGCTTGCATATATATGTTCTTGGGACATCGATGGGAACTGGACTGGTTGGTTGCTGCCAGAGTTTCCAGAACCCCTTCTGCCACTTAAAAATTTGATGTATTCCACGCTATCAAGATTAGCTACATTTCATCGCTCCTCTAAGGATAAATGGGGGTACATATAGGTTTTTACTCTGTAGCTCATGGATTTACTGCCCTTCAATCTCCTCATCCATCTCTGTTGTCTCCTTCTATGTAGAAAGACGTTTGGGATTCTTTCAATCTGCCTAAGGTAAGAAATTTTACTTGGTTGCTCATGCACAACCGAGCTCTGACTGGAGAGAATTTAATTAAGAGTGGATTCAATGGACCATTCAAGTGCATCCTTTGCAATTCAGCTGTCGAATCTTCAGATCACGTCTTCATTGAATGCAGGTTTATCAAATTGAGTGGGGGAGGGTCCTTCATGGATTGTTTTCTTATGTTCCTTCTCAAATTGTTGATGTTTCCCTTTTCAGCAATTGGAAAGACCATAATCCTCTCAAATTAAATCAAAATTCTGATTGGAATAAAATCTGGAAATCTGTGCCAAATTTCATTTGGTGGACGGTGTGGATTGCTAGAAACAAGTGGATTTTCAGTAATAAACCATTGAAGCCAGTTAACGTTGTGGTTAGAGTGAAAGATTTCATTGTGGAATCTGCTGGAAATATGAGCAATGCCTCTCTACCTCCCGAAGTAGTCGTTTGGTTGGGTCCTTGTTTGAAAGGTGAAAGGAGGGCAACAATTAAAAAACCTGCCCCACTTCCATTCTGGTGATGGAGAGACAATGCTTCAATTTTTTCCTTGTGGTGGAAGAGGAATGCAATTCCCACTATATTCTTTGATGGTGCATCCAAGGGAAACCCTGGGATTGTTGGTGCAGGTGGAGTGATCCTATCTTCAGATAGATCTATTGAAACCTGTTTCAGTTGGGGTCTAGGGATATGCTCGAACAACCAAGCAGAATGTTACGATCTTTTGAATGTGTGCCAGATAGTAAAAGATATTGGATATAAGTCAATTCATATATTTAGAGACTTAGAGTTACCGATCAAACTGTTGAATTCTGAAGATCACTTTAACAATCCTTCTTTGAATAAATCCCTCCAGAGAATTTGAAATATATTGAAAGATTTTGACAGGGTAGTTTCATATCATATTCCGTGAGAGTTGAACAAACAAGAAAATGACCTGGCAAATAAAGTTTGCCTGATGTTCCAAGGAAGCCTCAACATCAATGAAGAAATCACCTCATTCCACCCGTTACCTTAACCTAGGTGCATCTTGATGTGACCTGATTAGTATTAATTTCATTTCCAAGAGATTTGTATTAATTTTGATCTTTTCGAAGTATCATTTCTGCTCCATGTATAATCGGTTGTTGAGGCAATAGCTCGACCAATCTTGTAATTTTTGAAAAAATAAAAAATAAAAAATCTATTCGTTTGAGTTTAAAAAAAAAACTTTTTCCCCTTGTAACGTTACATTATGTTATGTACGTTATGTGACAACATCTTCCCCATATTGGGATGTAGAGCACCACTCTCGGTGCAATAATAACTAGCATAGATCCATCTTAAACCCGGATATATCAAGCACCCATAGGGATCCAATTTCTTGAGTTGTAAATATTTTTTGTATCTACAATTTTTTACAAACACATGGATTTTTTTAATTACTTTTCATAATTTTTTATTTTATGGTCCCCCATGAACTTTTTAATTACTTTTTATTTTTGGTAAGCCAACATGAATTTTTTAAGTACATTTTTATTTTTGGTAAGCCGCCAACATTTTTATTGTTGGTAAGCTGACATGAATTTTTTAATTACTTTTTATTTTTGGTAATGTTACGTTACATTGCAACATCTCCCCCATATTGGGATGTAAAGCACATTACCCCTCTCGGTGGTCTAATTAATATATCTTTGAAATGGAAGAAAGGAAACATCAAAGTGAATCTCAGTGATTATGTTGTATTTTCTGAATCAATTTATATTAGTGTATTTTTTGAATAATTTTTAGTTTTCTTAATTAAATTGTGTCTAAAATAGTATAAGTCTCAAAGTGACATTAACTATTATTACAAATGCATGGAGCATATTTGAAAATGGCGTGTAATTTCTTCCAGCTTTGTGAGGCTTGTTTAGCTGACATCAATCAGAAATTTGAGAGGTCTTAAGATCTTTTTTATGGTAGAGCCATCTTGTTGGCCTAGATGTTGTGAACAAGTTCAAGTATGGTTCTCCCTTTACTGATCATACCCCTCACAATCATCTTCAACAACAAACTTATAATAGGCTCTCATATGCTTAAAGTAGAGCACATAAATAACCCTTTGCCTTGCTTATCCAAATAATAAGAAAAACCATTGAAATCCATTTCATTCCCATTTCAAATGTACAATTTTACTAATGCCTATTACAAATGCTTAGGATATATATGAAATACCAACATAGTGAGGCATATACTGTTATAGGACATGTCCCTAAGCAATGCTATAAATATGTTATAGGGTTGCATCTTGCAGTGTAATTTATGGAGACAACACATGCTCAAGAGATGAACATGTTGATTTAGGGGCTTTTTCCTCTTGCCTAATACATCATTTCCATATGTTGCTTTAAACTGTTATCTTGCCTTCATAAAACTGCTTAGTTTGACTAGTGATCAACAAGTTAATCTGGTTCTCCTATTTGTCACACTCAACACCCATTTTAATTGCCTTATCCAACTAGTTATAATGCTTTAACAAAGTTTTTGTAGTAACACTCCATGTAAAAGAAGTCAACACATGATAACATTTATGAAGTAATACTCCTCCACTCTTCCATTTATGCTATAAACTAGAACATAAAGCAGCTTGTATACCTAAGTTATATACTTCTCACATATTGGAGTTATAATCCCCAATTCTCTTGGCTAATAAGGCCCTAATTCCGTGTGTATCCTAGACTGGGACATTTGGTTGGTTGAATGCGAACTACATTGTCAATTTTATATTATTCACATGTAACTCTAGTGCCTTTTTCCTTGTCATTGTATATACTAAGGGCTTGGCAATCTGCTAGCAAGAAGGAGCATTGACCATCTACTACGTACTTGTTACTTCAGGGTCACTTAGACTATTAAAACAAGTATGTTTGATGAGGTTAAAGGAACAATTTTAGGCACAATATTACTGAGAAAAGAGTTTAAAAATGCTCATGCATTTTGAGGGGTAATAGTTTGAACAATCATATTCAGTATTGAACCATTGGAATAGATAACATAAAAATTACTTTCATCAAATGTAGGCCAACCTAATTACGTGCCCTTTTCAACAACAAGGGGCAATGTTTAAAAGATGTGCAAGATGGAAAAGTTCAACAATGAAGAAAGCTACAATTTCTTCATTCAAGAGGCTAAAGACCTTGGAGAGAAATATGCATTATAGGATGTGGTACTAAGAATAAAGTGTTATTTCACCATCATAATCTGAGTGGGATTCTTTTGAACAGAACACTAAGGTAGAGGAGTTTAGTCTAATGTCAACAAAAGTGTATGCAAAGGAAAAAAATTGTTCGCTTTAAATGGTTGAGTGTATGCAGAGGCATTGACTTGCATATGTGTGAGTAAGGTGAGTGAAAACCTTGGCTTCATACTCTATAGCCCATATAAGAAAGAATCATCCCATATAAGAAAGAATCAAGGCTTACAAAGATACCAACATGCGGAAAATCCAAAATGAGTCAAAGTGCCAGATATTCACACTACGCACTTTGTAGTCTATGTAGAGGCTCGATGAGATGGAGCTACAAACCTTGCAAATAAGAAACCACGAGGAGATAATTAGAGAGGAGTCTAGCTCCATACTTTGCACCTACACTCTATATGTCACACTCTACATTGAAGAAGGAAATAAATAGGCTAAGGATTAGGAATGCATAGATTTTTATTAGTTGGATGGGAGACAACCTCTGCACTCTACATTATGCAATAAGCATAAAACAACGAGGCAAATGCATATAGAAACAAAGTTCCCCTCAAAGCAAAGCAATACCTGGTGACATGGCCACATCGAGTGGTGCCACATGTGTAGGGTAACTAAGTTAAGGATTCCATGTGAACAAAAATAAATTGTATACAATGACCATTTCCTACATAGAAAAAACCCAACGTTTAGAGAAGGCCCATAAAAACTTATTTGGAAAACAATTCCTTGTTGGCCTTCTTGATACCTTTAGTAACAAGCAAAAACAATGAAAGCGAGTATAATATATAACAATATGGGAAAATGTAGTCTGCCAAGCTTTCTTCTTAACATAGGAAATAATTCAAGCTTTCTTCTTAACATAGGAAATAATTCATAGTTTACTTACAGCTAAACAAACATCACAATAGTACATGAAATTATAACAGAATCTCGAGCCATTATATAGAGGGATTTTCACTTGCTCATAAGATTATAGTGGATTGCCACAGGTTCATGTAGGTTCAAAAATATTCATTACTTTTGAACCAATTGGTGTCATAGTAGAGGCGTTGGTATATCTCAACTACTAGAAGGCAAGCCAAAAAATATTTCTCTTCCAAATCAAGAAAGAAATCATCCGAGTTAGATAATATTTTACATTCCTAACCATTTTGAAGGAATATCAATCCATGCATATTACCATGGATTAGTCCCAAGAATGATTCGATGGTTGTGAATTTAGAACTCGGTAGGCTAAAACTTGATGCTTTTTTGAAACATACTTAATTAAAAAATGTAAGTGTAGTAATTTATACCAAAATGGAATATATATCCTTTTTTTTTCAGAAGAAAAAAACCCGACCTTGTTATTCAATAGTGAATCAAAGGACATCAGATATACATCCCGACAACTGGGGCATTGTCATACATCTCAAAATATATGCTTCGTCATACATACAGCTAGAAACAACCTCACAAATTAGATTAAGCTATGGAGAAAGGAGCAGATCTACCACCCAGAGGAGCAGAAAATTCCCCAAAATAAGAGACAACCTAAAACATGGCATCTCCAAATCAGACCTGCTGAACAATCATACATATCGAGGAGACAAAATTTGTGCAGTGTGCTGAAAATCAAATAATCCCGCTCCTTTATACTAGAAAATCAGTGAAAAGGTGCATAAAAAGAGATAAGGAGCCTTGCTCCTGCACCATGCTCAAAAGAGATGAAAAGTATCACTCAAGACATATATTCCATCATAAAACTCTGAGAAGGAGCCACACCCAGGAGCCAAAGCTAGGGATTTTTTTGATAAGATGTTTGCACACTGATTATGTTCTCGATATGTATGTTTCATGGACAGGATTGAAAAGCAAGACATCATTCTTCTGGTGTCCATACACTAGTGACTCAAACAAGGATAATCCAGGGAAGCTTGATAGTTTTCCCAATTTATGATGATTGTTGAATCTCCAAAAATATTCAGCAAAGGGATTCCCATCCTTTATGACACAGTCAACAAAGCCCATAGTGCCATAAGTTCAGCTTTGGTATTTGTGCATAAAACTCTACCCATTGCAAACTCAAAAGTGTGAGACTCATCCAGAGACAAGTAGAAACCTTCTCCTCCTTTACAGTCTGCAGCTGCCCCATCAAAGAAACCGCAGGGGTAAACCAAGGTTGGGCAAGGTCCCACTATCCTGAGTTTGATTTTCTTTTTTTCTACATGATAGAGATGCATGAAAAAATCAATCTGGTGAATCATACTGAATACAGAGGCTACCTTCCCCTCAAATAAACAGAGGTTGCGTCCTCTCCAAATACACCATAAAATAAAGAAAGGAAGATAGCTGCATTCAGAGTGTAGTGAATATTTTGCAAACCAACTTTGTAGGAAAGTTCCGAGGGAGTTGTTCAGAGACAGAGATTCATAGTGATATCTATCACATAGGATGGATTGCACCGATTTGATGAAGGAGCATGTAATGAACATGTGCTGAACCGAATCCTCAACTGTATTACAGAGTGCACAAATGCTAGGCCCAATCCATCCCTTTTTATTATATTTTCCCAAGTTGAAATCATATTCTCTATAGCCATCCCGCGGAAGCATCGAATCTTTAATGGAAATCGACAGCACCAAATATTGTCATAAAACTTGTCATTAATCGGGATGGATAAGGATTTAACAATCAAATCATAAACCAAGGTTGCCGAGACATTCTCGTCTTGTTTATTATGTGCCCATAATAATGAGTCTGCTACAGAATTTAGACGAATTCTGCCCTGTTCCAAGCCCTTAGTGTAAACATCCCAAGCATCTTTCCAAGCACCACCAATATCCATGGGTCCCTGTCAGTGTATTTTGAGTATGATTCAAAGTGGTAATACCATAATCTAAAAGATAATACCGTAGATCGAAAGGGAGAAAAGAGGAAGATGTAGTGCTAATAACCGGATTTGTGCCAACAAGGATATCCTGTCCATTACCCACTTTCCAAGCCAAGCATTTACCAAGCTAAGAAAGGGTATTAAGAAACCCATTCCAGAAAATGGAGGAGCCTCTAACAGAGAAATTTTTTTCCCTGAGCCATGAAACCACAAATCCATTTTTTAAGTATTTTGTGATAATAACCTAATGCCAAATGCCATTACCATGAAGTGCCATCCAGAGGCTTTTAAGTCTCAAAGCAATGTTGAACCAAGTCAAGGTTTTAATACCCCAACCACCTGAGTCTTTAGGCCTGGATAGGTGCTTCCAGTTCACCAAGTGGTATTTTTTCTTGTCCCCTGAAGAACCCCATAGGAAAGTAAATATTAGCTTTCTGAGCCTGACCAAAAATAGAAATAGGTATTGGCGCCAGTGCCAACCAATAAAAAGGCATGCTTGACAAAACAGCTCAACTCATAACTAGTCTACCTCCCATTAAAGGACATTTATGAGCCTAGTGGTTAATTCTCCTTTCAAAGTTTTGTATCAGCTAGAACCAGTCCTTCACCTTATAAGCTAGGGGATTGATAAAATATCCTAGATACTTAAATCCTTTTGTAACATGTTCCATCTTGTAAGGTAAGGCACGAGAGATACTGAGTAAAGTTCCCACCTCCATGTTATTAAAGAGAAACCCATATTTGTTCACACTAATGCACATCCCAGAAGCCATGCATAAAGTATCCAATATTACCTCAAAAGCAAGCCATTCTTCAATAGTTCCAGTACCAAGGAGTACCACATCATCCACAAACAAGAGATGTGTTAAATCCAGGGAAGAGGAATTTTTTATACCTCTGATCAAGCCCTTTGTCTTCGCATCCTTTATCAATAAGTTGAGTCCTTCTATGATGAGTATGAACAGGAGGGGAGATAAAGGACATCCTTGCCTTATACCCATTTAGGCTGTGAATAAATTTGAAGGGGTTCCATTAACCAACACAACAAAGTTTGTTGATGATAGGCATCACATAATCCAATTAACCCCCTACAGAGGTACCCCAATTTGAAGCAAGAAAAGTCTGAGAAAAGACTAGTTAACCCTATCAAAGGCTTTTACTAAGTCAAGCTTGAGGATAAGGGCACATTTATTTTTTGACTTGACTGTAAGAAGGACCTCCTGAGTGATACCAATGGGCTCAACTATTTGCCTATTCTTGAGAAACCCAAACTTCTCTTGAGATATAGATAAATCCAAGCGATGCTTTAACCTGAGGGAAATGATTTTAGTAATGAGCTTGTATACTAGGTTACACAGAGATATGGGTCTAAAATCAACAAAGGATACAGGTTTATCCTTCTTGGGGATCAGGGCAAGGAAGGTAGAGTTCAAGGAGGGAGTGACCCTACTAGAGAGCCTTGAGCATTCCACGGCTTTCAACAAATCCCCACCCATCAAATCAAAGAACTCAAGGAAGAATTCGATAGGCCATCCATTCGGCCCAGGAATTTTGTCCTTCTTGAAAGTCATAAGAGCCCCCACTATCTCCCCAATGGAAACTTCCTCAATAAAGCAGTCTGCCCCCTCTTGAGTGAGGATAGATGGGAAAAGGTTAACTACCTTGAGCTGTGCCAAAATGCTTGTCTGATTGTCATCCTTGAAAATCTGAGAGAAATGTTTGATACCCAGATCCTTCAGATTACCCTCATCTTACACCAAGGTATCCTCATCATCTTTTAGTGCCCAAATAGCATTCTGATTCCTGCATCCTGATGCAATAGAGTGGAAATATTTTGTATTATCATCACCTTGGGCTACCCAGAAAGTTCTACTCTTAAACTGCCAAGTGAGCAGCTCATGAGCCAATAAATTTTTCTTTTTCAGTTTGAGATCATTCAAAGTCTTATGGTCATCTTGTGTAAGAATGCCCGAGGAAGTGGATGGCAAAAGAGATCTGATTTCCTCATCCAAACTGAGAGAGTCCTTTTCCATTACTGTGGATTTTTGCTTGATCCAAGTCTTAACTTCACTCTTAAGCAATTTAAGCTTGTGTGATAATAAATCCATGTTATCATCATCTTCAAAGGGCTTCAGAACATGCCAAACCCTCTTTACCATATGTGTGAAATCCTAATCCAAGAGCCATGCCCGGTTAAACTTGAAGGGGTAGTTATGAGCCCTATCCCCCAACATCCATTCAAGACAAACAGGAAATGGTCTGAAATGTCAGATGGGCGAGTCCAAACCTGGTGTCTATGAAGTGTGGGGACCAGAGAAGATGAGATCAAGAAACGATCAAGCCTTTTACTGATCCCTTCATCCAGTCCTATCATTTCTCCAGGTAGGTCCTGCACATGAAGGAGCTATGTATACCAGGTCAAAGGAGGAAAATAGTTGTTTAAAATGTGGCCCAAGTGGATCATTTGAAGATTTTTTTCCCCAGATCTCTGCGGCATTCATGGTAAGGTTTAAATCACCTACAAGGATCGTATTAGGAATACTAAGTAATCCTCGAGACATTGCATTTTTCCAAAAAAACTCCCGGTTGTGATAAGGTCCATAGCAGTTAAGGATCGCCAAGGGTGAGTGGGAGCCATGAAATCTATCCTTGACTAGAATACCGCCAACAGTTTCAAAGGCCCAACATCGAACTGAAAGAGGGTTCTAAGGTGTGAGAAAACCCCCCGAGAGACCCAAGGCACCCGTGGCACAAAATTTCCAATTTGGCATAAGTTTTGAGAAAGCAAGGAGTGTCGGGTACGTACTACACATAGTCTCTTGAAACAAAATCAAATCTAGAGCTAGAGAGAGAAGAAGAGAACAAAGGCATCTTTGTTTGGTCGAGCATCCCAGGGCTTGAACATTGAGGGACAAAATCTTCATTAAGGAACATCCGGCAGGGGAGACGACGCTCTAAGTCCCCGAGAAGGTTTACCAGAGATACCACGTGCAACTTTTTTTTATACGCATAGACAAAGGACTAAAAGGAGGGGTATCAGAAAATCTTGACCCAAGTAGACCAGGCTTTTCTTTTTTCTTTTTCCTGACCATCACATTTTCAAATCAAATAGAGTTAAGAGGTAAGGTGGAGGGAGAAATATGAGTTTTTGCAGAGAAAATGGATAGGGATTTTTGGAGAGAAGGGTTCGAGAAGGATGGTGTCGAGCATGGAATGAGAGGTGAGGGGGCTAGGAGATCCTGGGAGACAGGACGAGGAAGAGGGGGAAAGTCCTTAGGAGAAAATAAAGGGGGGGCTCCTTAGTAGTAGGAGAATCTGAGCCTGAGGAGGAAGGTTCCACCAGCTGGGGAGCCTCCTCACAAGTAGGGGACAAAAGAGGAGGTGACTCTGAAGAGGTCATCTATGGAGGGACAGAGAGCTAAGCCGGGAAAGGATATTTACTGTGAGAGATACCAAATTCAATATCATTTATAGCCAAAATATCCGAATCTGAAACCTGTCCAAAAAGAGAAAGAGCTTGAGAGTAAATACTTGTCTTTGGATGAGCTGGAGTGTTGACAGTCAGCTTCGTCTAGGGCACATCCCGGACCGAAGGAGAAAGCGACCTATCTTGGCTCGAGGAACCAGACCCCTGAAGGAGAAAGGGACAGGTACTGCACAAATGTCCTAAATCATGACATCTACTAAAGCGAAAGGGGACATGTAAGTAATCCAGCCACTGACAGAAGAGACGTTCTTTGCAGAGGATTTCAATTTCTGCCGGAAGTCCTGAAGAGATGTCAATTTCAACAAGGACCTTCACCATCCTCTTATCATAAATGAGATGAAATTCCTCTTCAACGGCAACAATCTTGCCAATGGTGTTGGTGATTCCTTCTAAAATACCCTTACTCCACAGGGGGGAAGGCAGCGAGGGAAGAAGTACCTAAAGATGGCGCTTCATCACCCTTTCGTGCAGAGGATCAAAATGGACGTGCCACCTTCCCAACACCAAAGAACCCTTTCCAATCCTCTAGAGAGACTCAAGAATGATAGAAGTGTGTTCATCTTCCAAAAACATGAAGACTATCCAACCTTTAGCAAGCAGAGTAATAGTGGGGATATAGGTGAGAATGGGTTTCCAATGCTCATTTGCCCATTCCACCCACTCCTTCTTGCCCATGTGACAATACTCTAACCTACCAACCAGCGCCGGAGAGTAGAGGGACTCGAGCTGGTCCATGTAAATGTCATGCCCGAGTACAAAACGGTACTTGCCCTCTTGAGACTTGATACCCTTAGTATTCCTTTTCCTGTGGGGGTATGAGAAACCCCACAAAGAGTTCACGTTTTGCTCCATACTGCTAGAGATTCCAAAGTCAAGTGAGAAGTCCAGAAAGGTGGCAGGATACACTTGCCATATGTACAGCCGGTCCACAAAAAAACAAGAATGAGAAACCCTACATACCACATGGTTCTCACACACCCATGGATAGTCCAACGGGCAAGACTGATACCAACCAAGCCCATAAAGTAAACCCTAAACAGGGAAACAACAAACAGCCACCTTGATAGCCAGCCAAACAAAGAAAAACAAAACCATTCACAGGAGAAGAGGGAAAGCACCCAGGTTCCACCGTGCTCCTAAAGCCAATTCGATGGATAGAGACAACATTCTATGTCCAACAAGGGTGTAAGAGCCGTTCTCAAAAGAGAGAAAAGACCGACGACAAAAAACTAAGGACAAATCCCCCCAAAACCCCAGACAAACAACAAACTTGAGTGCCAGGAGGAGAAGAAAAGCGACCCAAGAAAGTCAACCCCAAAAATCAAGTGACAGGGTGACACAGGCGTTCATTGACCTCCAGGGTACCAAAAAAGAACCAAAGACAACGCAAATCCCATGCATGAGCAAAACACAAAATAACCCAAAAATACCAACCCAAACACCCAACAGAAAGGAAGCCTCCATGGCTGGGGAGCAAACCAACAAGTAAAAACACTCATTCCCACTTTTTTGTTCATGGTTGGTACTAGTCCCCCAGAATGGGGGAAGAACTCCATGTGGTAGACCGCCTGGGGGTTTTACAACTCGGTTATCGAATGTGGTTGGGCAGGGAAGCCAGGTGGTGGCTAGAATAAAAACATAAAAGTTTCCAGCAGCCACTAGGAGACAGAGGCAAGCCTCGGCTCAGACTTGGCAGGACAGAGCAACAAACAGGACAGGACATAGGAACAAACATGTGGAGAGAGGCTATCAAACAACACAAAAAATGCAAAAAAACAAAAGAAACAGAGCCCAAACCTACCAGGAGAGCGCAAGAAAACCGAGAAGCCCGGTAGCAAGGTGAAGGCGTCAAGGTGAGGCAAGCCAGAGAATGTCAACCCAGGGACAGGCGACGCCATGGATGTCGACCAGCTCCTCCAAACCCTCCCCTCGCGCCATTCCAATGGAAGTTCTCAACGTTCGGAGATATCAAGCAACACCCGTTATTCAAAATGGCATATATATCCTATCAATGGGAACATGCAATAAAGGTAAAGAGACCGTATAACACATTATAAGTAAATGATAAACATACAATTGGATATATATGTGTATCAATTCATTGCGGAAGTAGGCCTTATAATTACCGATAAGTCATGTTTAAGTACAGCTTCCGTGTTGACTAAAATCTACCTTTATGGGTCATTTGTCATAACTCGGTGAGTTAAAATTTCATGGTTTTCAACTTTTTCATTCATCCAATGCAAACCTACATACCTATGCATAATATAGACAAAAAAGATTAACTTTAGTTAATTTTATATCAAAACAACTCCATGTCAAGATGGTTGTCTTGGCGAACACGAGCAAATGGGTTCGATATGCAAAGTTATGAGACGATTTATAGCAAAAAGAAAACAAGAAATAATAAAGATTCAAATTAAAAGAAAAAAAATGAATATTATAACAAGATAAGATGTTAAGGGTAGCAAGTCCTTGTCTCTAGTATTTGAATATTATGTTGAGTGTTTGTGATTTATTTCAACTTAGGTTATTGTGAAAGATCTTTTGATTTTTTTTTTTTGCTGGTCTCTACGATGCAGAGATGTGCCATTAAGGTTTAAACAGAGATTTCAAATAAAATGTAAGCTTTGCTCTCGCAATTGTTGTTAGTTGCAACTGTGATGTCAGGATATGGACAACAAAACACAAATGCTAATTTAGTAACGGCTCCCTTCACGACTGCTCTTAGTTGTTTTCACATAAATAATGAGATGAGAGCATGAGCTTGTTCTTTGTTATTTAAGTCTTGTTCTTTCTTTTCAATGTACGAGAGCTGGGAAGAACTTGGTATTGTTTTATTGAATGATATGATCTCCCCAAAAGCTATACAAAGTATTTATTGATCTTTATATTTATTTTTTTAATAGTTAATTAACATTTTGAAAAAAAAATAGTAAAAGAAAACTATAATAGTTAATTAACATTTTGAAAAAAAAAAGTGTTTTGACTAAAATTATGGGCAAAAGAAAACTATAATATATAACATGTGTATTAGTCTTTACAATAAAAAACAAGAGGGGTTGTTGAGACAGCAAGTCCGTACCACATGTATTTGTGTCCAACATTTAGGTCCACTAGTAGTTGTTCAATTACTAGTTGTTATAACATTGAGGAGATGATTACACTTTGCACAAGTTTTAAATATGATTGTTCTATCAATGCGCCAAAAAGGACCAAGATGTGTCCAATGCATTAAAGAATTGTTATCTAGTTGAAGGTTGTGTCAATACAAGCAACAAAATTCAAGGGGACGCTGCCATGCTGCAACTAACTATAGTTAGGCAGAATTCCCAAATTAATTTGGACTTACATTGCAAAGATAGTGCTCTACTCTACTCTCTGGTGACCAATTTCATCTCTCCCACCGAGTGAATCCTATTTCCATCTCCTCTCCCACCGAATACAATATTGTAGGATGAAGGAAGTCGATGAATGGCATAAAACAAAGAAGGAAGGTGCGTGGCCCTATATCGGCTAAGGTTTTACTAGAGGCACATGATAAAAAATGATAATTATAATACAAAATGGTAAAAATTGATAAATATGATTTTGGATTTGTAATAATAATATGTTGTATTTTTATTTATTTAGTATTTAGATGATTTAATGTTATTTTTGAGATGAGTGGGTCATAGTATTATCAAAATGGTTTTTGAGATTAGCGGTAGTAATATTACCTAATTTCAAAATGATTTAGTATTTAGATGATTTAAAAAATATTAAAAATGGTAAAATATTTATTCTATTTTAAGGCAATTTTATTTAAAATTATGTATTATTTTATTTTAAAAAGGTTAATTACATAAATACTTTTTGTATTTCAAAATGACCCATTATGATTATATAATGATCCCATTATGCTTGTAAAATGACCAAATTATCATGATTATAAAATGGCTACATTATCTTTTGTTTTCCTCGGAAAAAATCACAATTTTAATTCATAAAGAACAAAATTACATTCGCATATGTATAAAAAAGGTAGACGAGTACCCCAAACATTGTCAATAGAAAAACAAATTACTATTCCATGGTATCACAAAACTTGTTCAGTTTTTTTACATTCAGTAAAGTTTTCAGCAAACTTATCAATATAGTCTTTATCATAAAAGTATAAACATATATCATATATCAAAAAAGATATCCACAAGTATAATTGTCAATCCCTGTCCAAAATATCAAGAGCTTGTTCCTCAATGAACGATCTATGAAAGTAACTATAACTGCCAGCCAGATCTTGTTCTAATATCTTCCAACAGCCAAACGAAAGTTGCGAGGCTTCCTTGGAAAGCCTTTCAACCACCCCATTCCGTTCCCTATACATATGAGTAAAAGATATATAGTTAAATTGCTGTTGTAAAAGAAACACTTCCTCAAGAATAGGCAGTAGCTAGTACACATCACTTTTGGTAGAACCTCTAGCCCAGTCAAGTACAATCATGGAATCGCCAAAAACTTGCAAAGTGTGACAATTCTATTCTAGAGCAAATAATAGTAGAAGTTTTAGAGCCTTCAATTCAGCATAGTTGTTGGAACCTCTCCCCAGGTTGGATGATAAAAGGAAAGAGTGTGAGTTGGAAAGATATAGGCAACCCCCACAAGAAATTTGTTGCTCCTGTGAGGAGCCATCAAAAAACCCCCAAGGTATATAATGATGAATCTCCTCCACCCAGACTGTTCTAGTAGATTCCAGGATTTTCTATGGGAAATGTTGAAAAACAACCATTATATTGGCAATAATCACCTCCAAAGGCATTCTTAGATCTTGAAAAATAGTTTTGTTCATGGCAAAGTGTAATCATCTCCTCAATGTTATAATGCACGAAAGTTCCTTATAGGGAAAATTAGATTTCTCAATGAACTATAGTCGAAAAGTTTCTAGAAAATTTGGCCCATGCCAAATAAAACATGCATTAAGTGCTAGTCCAACCCCCTGCCAAATCTGTTGTGTATATTGACAATGCAAAAAAAGATGATCAAGAGTTTCAAGTGAGTTGCAGTAGAGTGCACATCTACCCAGACCTTGAAAGAATCGACGTTTTAGTATATCCCAAGATGGGGATTTATTCTCTAGTATAGTCCAACAAAGAAGCTTGTCTTTTACAGGACACTGCAACTTCCAAAGTTTCTTCCACCACCATAAGTCAGGACGATTCCGAACCTCTATATTCAGTTGTATATACCCATTCTTAGGCGTATATTTCCTAGATGTATGGTGTACCCAAACCAGTGAATCCACCCAAGAAGATAGTCTAGTGTGACAAATTCTGAGTATATTAAGATAATTTTCCCATTCCCTAGAAAGGTCCAGTGGTAAACCCAACTCAGAGCTAGAAACCAAACCTTGGTGCCATGTTGTTGACAAACAAAGAGCAGACAATTGTGAAAGAAAATTGATCCCACGATCATCCAAAAAAACCTTAAGTTCTTTGATAATATGTGTGCACCATCAGAACCCACCTAGGGGTCTAATCCAACCCGAATCAAACTGCCATCGCCCACCCGCCAAATCAATCTAGAACCAATGAGTCCAAAAGACTATATAATAGCCTTCCAAATAACAGAGCAACCCCTACTCTATTTTTCATCCAACTGGATCCAATCCTGAATTGAGAGAGGAGCAATGCATTTTTGATGAATCACCCGAGACTACATACTTTGTATGTATATAAGTCTCCATGAGACCTTCGTAGCCAATGTTTTAGAAAAGAGATTTTTTTTAAGCCCCATCCCCCCAGTCCCTTGGGGATGGCTAACCTCTCCCAACGAACCCATGCCACGACCTGATGATCTGCATTCCCCCTCCAAAGGTATGCAAAACAAGCCTTATGCATCCATTCCAGATTACCCTTTGGTATCCAAGAGAGAGACATCCCAAAAACAGGTATTGCTTCCAAAATAGATTTAATCAGAACCAATATGCCAGCTCTAGAAAGCCAATGGTAGCTCCAACCCAAATTTATTTTTTCAAATTTTGCTAAAAGCCACATCCAATCAGCAATGTAATATGCATTTGGCTTCAGATAAAAACCCAAATATTTGAGTCCATCCTCAATCTGAAGAGGTTTAAAAGGAAATAAAGAGGAGTGCCAACATATCTCCCAAGCATCCAGTAATGAGTATGTGATGGTATAGTTATCATTGTTTATAACCATACCCATTGCAGCTTGAAACAAGAGGATTCCTTCATTGATTTTTTGTATATCCTGACGTGATCCATCACAAAAAATGAGAATATCATCAATGTTGAGTAAGTGATTAATATACATTACCTTCGAGAGTGGACATCCCTACCTCAATCCACAACCCGTAGTGAAAAAGGGGCTAGCAGATCCATTTATAAGAAAAAAAAACTTACTGTAGTAAGAAAGCCATAATCCACTTTATAAAATCATAACAGAACCCCAAATGTGTAAGTAGCATCCGGATATAAATCTAGCTGACCCTATCGAAAGCTTTTGAGAGATCAATCTTAACAACTTCCCCTTTCAATCTTCGAGTTTGAATAGTGTGCAAGCCTTCCTGTGCCACTCCAATAGCCTCATGGATCTATCTACCCTCAAGAAATCCAAACTGTTCATTGGAAATACAATGAGAGAGAATAACATTTAATCTCCTAGAGATCACTTTTGCAATGATCTTATAATGGCAGTTACAAAGAGAGATAGGGAGAAAATCATCAAAATTCGCAAGCTGATCCTTTTTGGGGATAAGAGAAATAAAAGTGGAATTAATCGGTCCACAAACATGACCATCCAACCTAGATTCTTCCACAAGTTTTAACAGATCAGCCCCATAGATCATAAAACTCGATGTAGAATTCAACAGGCCAACCATCTGGTCTTGGACTTTTGTCCTTCTGAAACAAGTGAAGTATCTTGAGTAATTCATCATTAGTGATAACCTCCATCAACTGTCGATTATCAAAGTCATTTACAAATCCAGGAAAAAGTTCAGTAGTATGAACTATTTCCCCAAGAGATGAACCAGGAGGAGCCGAAAATAGGTCCCCAAAATGTTGCACCCCAAACCAACCAAATCATCAAAAGAAGAAACCAGAGCACCTTGATCATCATTGAGTTCCCAAATGTTGTTGGATAATTTCCTACCCTTTGCAAAAGCTTGATTTTTTTTGTGTTTTCATCCCCACAAGTAATCAGTAGTGCCCAAATTTTTAATCTCCAAGCAGCTTCTTTTTCCCCCAAAAGTTTCCTTCGTCTAGCTTCACACGCAAAAACTTCCTCTTTAGTGTTCTTATCTAGAAAACCAAAACTAGGGTTATTGAGTATTTGATCCTTAAATGTTCACAATGACGAAGATCCTATTTATCTTACACATGTTTATCATGTGCCCAAGTGATAGAATCTTGCTTTAAGATACACAAATTCTCCATAAAGAGAACCCCAACAAAATCACCAGTCCCAGTAGGGATAGGTGTCCAGTTATCTTCTACGAGTTTACATAAAGAATGATCTTTAAGCCATTCATGATTAAATTTGAATGGGCTGGGGGGTTTCTGATTTTTTCCTTGTATCTCAAAGAAAATAGGGCAATGATCAAATCCCCCCCCACAAGCCACCCATTGTCACACCAAATCACAATCCAACATCAAACAATCCGCAAATAGGAATCTATCCATCCTCTTTGCCACCCGATTGTCCCCTGATCTCTTATTCCTCCAAGTTGGAGACAGTTTGATAAGAGCAATATCCAATAAATCATGACAGGCAAAAGCATTAGAAAAAAAGGAGCCAGAGAATCCGACACCACCCTTGGTCCCCAAACCTCAGCACAACCCAATGAGAGATTTAGGTCACCATCCAAAATCACCTCTTGATTGGAAATAAAGGATTTAATCAATAAGTTGTTCCAGAAAGGTACCCTATTCTGATAAGGGCCATATATATTTAAAATATTCAGTGTCTTCCCCAGATGGGCATCAAAACGTTCCAGCCCAATACCATAGGCAAAACTCCACATGCCATCACAATGACAACTCTGCAAATTCTAGCCCGAGGCTAAACCACCAGAATGACCACAAACATCAATCACAAAAAACTTCCAACCAGGAAGCAATGTTTCCAAAATCGCAGGCACCTTAACATTTAATCTCAGTGTCTCTTGAAGAAGAACAATGTTAGGACGGTTTAATTCAATCAAACGCCTGAGTGACGATTATTTGGAGGGGTTTGTCAACCCACAGCAGTTGAAGGACATAATCTTCATAAGGTAACCCCATCTAGGGATTTCACTGCTCTAAGTTCCCAATTTATAGAATACTTTCTACCCAACACAACATCAAGAAGTGCATGTTCTTGTGGTCGAGAGAAATGTGATTTCCTCCCACGACTCGTCAAAGAAGAGCAACCACGTGAAATTGCAGATAAACCCTTATCCCAGGATTTTGAGTCACCCATCACCTCATGGTTTATTAGATTGTAATGGACACTCCTCCCCTCAGAGGTGCTGGATGAAGAAAGCTTAGTAGAAATAATGGACGGTGAGAAGAAAGTACTCACCCCAGGAATCGCACAGGGAAGCCCTCCAGGAAGTAAGGGAGAACCGGCCAAGGGAGAGGAGAGCACCGAATAATTATCCATACAAATAGGTGCAATAAAAGAAAAATCAGATGTTGAAAAATGTGCAAGCGTACCTGTATCAACAACAAAGTTAGTAGGCCGTGGTTCAGGACTGGAGGTACCAGCAGCAACATCCGTAAAAGGAACAATATCAGATGGAGTAATCTCAACTACCCCTTCTCCTGAACAACCACACTTGTAGGAGGACAAGCCGACACCTCCCCATGATGAGGAGTAAATGTGGGAAACCTCGACGACATCTTCACCTTGCTACCAAACAATGGACCTTTTCCCCGAAAAGGTAAAGTGCAAGTTGCCAACAAATGTCCATACACATGGCAACAATGGCACTGAAAAGGAACCCCCTCATAATCCAGTATCTGGGTAAAATTCCTTGTCGGAGTCTGAATTTTAATATCCTTTGAAAGCCCAAGTTTAATGTCAATTTTGACCAATGTGCATGCCACCGTCATAATCCCAGAGTCCTGAAAAGAGATATCCGCACCAACAAACTCACCCAAATAATTCCCAATGGTGACAAACCGTGCAGGAGTCCAAAAATGCATGGGGAAACTAGGAATCCAGACCCAAATAAGTTCCATTGCCATCTTTTCCTTCTTGGCATCGCAAAGTGGATCCCAACGCTTCAAAAACAATGCAACCCCATCCATACTCCACTGGAGGTCCAGTACTTGATCAACCAATTGACTTGAATAAAAAATAAAAGAGAACCATCCCTTTGTTAGTACATTGGTCAGGTTAAGCCGAGGAAGAAAATCACCCCATTGTTCCTTCGCCCATCGACTAAGATATTCACCTCCAAAATGTCGACCACAAGCCACACCGCAGTAACATCAAAGTCCACCACATCGTCCATTTGTAAATCCACCCCAAATATTAAAGAGTCACGACCTGCCCTAGGGTTTACACAGTGTAGTTTTTTATTCGTGCCCCCCCCGGTCGACCCAGATTTATCTTAGAAGAAAGAGGCGAATCCACCTCAGTACTATGTCCTTCTTCCACAACAAGTGAAACACCCTTTACTCCAACCTGAGAAATGGAAACCCCCACCGGGATAGTACCCACCTCAACGATTCTTCGTCGTTTACGCTCAGAGCCTGTAGCGAGGAAATCTCCCACCAAAAAGGAGGAAGGGATCGTTAAGGATTGTGGTGTAAACCCAGGCACCACCAGACCAGGGTTTGTAACCCTAATGAGTTCAAAAGAAGCCACAAAAGGCACGTATTCCCTCGAATCTTATGCAACATAAAATCCATCCAACTCCACTATCACCCTACCAGCTGGCCCAGAGGATACCAAGAATGCCAGATCGCTCGATACCCCATCCATATCAGCAAACCCAAGAGGAGAAGTAACCTGAGGGTGAGGTGAGCCCCCTAGAAAATATGATACTAGCCCACCCCTCTATGAATGATTAGAAGTCCGAACAATCGCAGCCGGTTCCCCACTGGACCCAACAGTGAATAACACTTCCATACCCACATCAGACATAACCCCCACATCCATCACGACAGCCCAAGAAAAGGTATGAGTAGTCTGCTGTCAGAAACCCCAAGCAGCAAGAAAACTGCAAGCAGTCTCCATAATAATAGAAACCCCACCGCACACATTCACCACCACCACACCACAGAAGATACAACATAACACAAAACCCAAATTACCAACTGACAAGAAAAACCGCACTGCCAAAGTTGGGAGACCACAGACAAAGACAACAACTCACTCCAAAAATGTGGTATGATAATTTGACAATCCCATAGCCAAAAATATGCCCACCAGTATGAAAACCCAGCAGGGAAAAAAGAACCCCGTTTTAGACAAGAAGGTAAACCAACAAGCCCATACAGCCGAGAGTCCCCACCAAAACTGGGCAATAACTAGATGTTCCAAGAAAGATCAGGAAAACACCATTGCGACCCTAGCCAAGAATCCCGCCCTAGTCCAGAAAGTCTCCAAAGTCCTCCATCACGCCATGAGAAACCTCCAAAAACCTAAAATCGCTCCAAGAACCCTTTTCCTAAATGCCATGACTTAGACCCTATCTTACTAGAATTAAAATCTCAAAATGACTAAATTATCATTATAATTACTGTGAGCTTTATTTTTTTTAAAGTTTAAAAGTAGTGACAGTATAAAATACCATATTTTTTGGTAAATTTAGTTTTTGAGATGTCCTTATCACGATATTAACCAAGGAAAGGTTTATATGAAGTTAACCATTACCAAATAAAATTAGGACACATAAGCATCATTGACTACTTTATGTCCAACTCAACAATATCCGTTGACCAAAGTTTTTGAAATTCTATTGGTTATTGAATTCCTAATTGTCCACAATGTGTTTTCTTATGAGACCCTTTTTAGACCTAAAAATAACTCTAATGCTATTATAGAAATTGAGGAGATCACACTAACCCTTTCGCATTTTACCAAATTAATATTCTCAAACTAACGTTTCACTTATCATCTGTATTTTGCCTATAACCATGTCCCTAGGGGTTAAATAGAAGATTATCTCAAGAATTCATTTTTCTAATTTCCATGAACTAGCGAACACAATGTGTTTTCTTGTTAATAACATTCATTCCTGCATCACTAATGGGTTGTCACAAATATTTAATGCCACTTTCAAGAAAATACAAAAAAACCCATAATTATATCACATGGTGCTCATAGGAGTTTCTTGAGTTTATGATGGTCTCTCTAGGCATACTGAATTATTTTGGTGCCTATGCTTCCCTTTCATCAACGAAACACCATCAATTTATTTGGTGTGTTTCTTCCTCTATTAATTTGTATATGTCAAGTGATTTGATTTGGAAGGCATCCACATACTTAGAAAGAGCAATAATACATGATCAAAGAATTCATCCTCATTCCTCTTCACCATGCGGATTTCCCTATTTCTAACTTTCTTGAGTAACACCTTGCCTCCTATATTAAACTATTGTGAATATACAAGGTTCCCATGGGTGAATAACAACTTGTGTAAAATAGTCGAGGCAAAGTTGTTGATTACAATGCATGCTTGTGTATGCAACTAGCATCATGATTATGGAATCTTGCTAGCCATTTCCACAATCATCATGTCATCAATATAAATCATTCAAAACTCTTTCAAATATAAGAAAATGATCATATTCGATCAAGCTATCATGATGGAAGACTTATCAATCCAAACCCCAATTTAAAGAATAAATTAGAATCATCAAGTTATAAGTATTTAAACATAATCCATGCAATATAGTCATTTAGATAAGTAAATCCATTATGCATTGGAATCATAAGCATAAATACTTGATCACTCCATGCGTATGATTTACATGTCAGAGAGACAAACCATCCATGGACTAGCCATAACAAGCAAAGAGAAATATTGTAATCAATATATCACAGTAAGGATATTTGAAAGCGTTACAAGAAATTCTTTGAAAGCATTGCATTATCAATGCACAAGTGCCCCAAAGGATTCATATCTTATCATAATCGAGCTTGACAACAAACTAAACTAAAAGAATGCTAAAAAACCAGTGAGTCGCGAGCTCAAATGCAACAACAATGATACAATTAGGTGCATTCAAATGTTTTCCTAATATTCAATAAGATTTTTATTTGGGTGAGGTGTGCAATTGTTTTTTACCTTTGTTTGTCCTAAAGTGAGCAAACGCCAATACAACTACAATAATACTAAGTAAATACAATTAATTTCTTGCAATATCTTCTACTTCTATCAACCTTCAAATGTAAATAATTAATGATTAAAGGCAAGAAGAAAACCAATCATTGACCATTTAGTCAATCGAGTCCTTTTTCATGAAATAAAAATATTGAATAAGGACCAAACACCAATCTATTCATTATTTCGATGAATACCAATCCCCTAAATTGAAATGCACTAAAATATAGAGGAGCAACTAAACAAATTACTGCAATTAAAACCTCACGCAAGTTTCTCACAACCAAAGCATGCCTAGTAAAGAAACATGTCAATCATCAAGGAAATGATGCAAGAACACAAGGCCATGCAAAATTGCTCATCTAAACAAGAGAATGCCTACATCCTTAGAAGCCAAACAAATTTGTAAATACCATGGACATCCCACTAGAATAGTTCCTCACAATAGGTCTTACATGTTTCTCCAAAAATATCTATTAAGAAGTGTTTACTTATTATTATAATTTAAATTATAAGCATAGCACTCGAATTACTAAAATAAACTATGGATTCAATTTAATAATCTAAAATGATAAAAACCACACCATTCAGAAATGAACACGGGGTGTACTCTAACAACCCCACTATGGGAAAACCCAAGCAAAAGGTCAGTACTATGCCTTACTCTTCTCTTCTTAGATATCAAATGCAAATAAAAACAAATATGGACTCACTATGGAATTGTAATAGGAATGATGACTTGAGTGGTTTCTATAAGGTTTTATGCTTTCGTTGTTCAACTCATAGTACCCCGCTCCTTAGCTCTACACAAATATTGAACAATAAAGCAATACAATATGAATGAAACCCCTTCCTTTATTAGAGACCTAGTATTTTTAACATGTTCTGATATCCATCTAGGGCTAGCATCATGGATTTTGCATGATTAACTCCCAATTAGGGTTAGGATTCTATACCCCGTAGAGTCTTCTTGAAATTCCACAAATGGATAGCTCCTCATGTGTGAGTAATGGGAGTTGATGAGGAATACACTTGGTACTATGGTGCTTGCATAGATCAAGTTGCAGGAGGATATGCAACATCTTCATACAAACTTCGTTAAGGTAATGTTTGTGTTATTAGAAAACTCTTAATGTGTACAATATTGTCGGAGGTAGGGGCATTCATTCACATATTTTGACCCAAAAAATGATTATCTAATGCAAAACATGGACTCCAAATGTTTTAGGACCCCAAATCACCAAAATAGAACTTTCCCCTATGTTCCTGGAACTCCATGACTCTAATTTTTCCACATAGAAAGTACCAAAAAGGATGATAAATTATAGAGTGATCCATTCCAAATCATGCCTCCCCATTTTGGTAGTTTTTTTTTCCCTAAACTATTTTATTGAAGGAAATGAGGGCGATTTTCCTCTACCTTCTTCCTAGAGCACCATTTATATTTATTAAGTTGCCCTTTTAATCCAACCTACTAGACTTCTTGATGCCCTCGTCTTGTTTTTTGGACTTATTTACACAATTGTATCTTTAGCCAACTATGCATGACCTTCTAGTGCTTATCCCTCTCTAGGAGGTAAGACTTGCTCAATGTTTTTCTTCTTGAACATGGAAGGGACTTAGAGTTTCAATTTTTTGCATTCACTTAGCACTATTGAGTAAATGCACATGCATGGAGGAAGATTGAGTTCATAGTAATTATTACCTAATTGTTCCAACACCTCAAAATGAGCACACTAAAGAGATTTAATCTTCTTACTAGGACCATATCCTTTGTTTATTCATATGTTACTAGACTCAATATCCTACGTTGAATGCCTTGTCTATCTTGTGTTGGTTTTGTTAGGTCTTGTCCCTTTCTTATGAATTATTTAATGCCTCGACCTATACTTGCAAATGAATCTATATGTTCTTGTCAAATAATCTTTAAATCTTCGATGCTTTTCTTGTGTTCTCTTTCCTCACTCAATTTTTAATTTTTTTTTCCTGGGAAAAAAAGCGTAATTTTATATCATCTATCGAGAACAAAATTACATTTAATAGATACACATAGGAGTGTATTCTGGTAGGAACTAGAAAGGTCAAAAGAGACAATAGAAACAGACCCTGAAAGTCTTCTATAGATCTCCACATACAAGAAAATTAAATATATAGTTTTCATCCATATAATGTTCACTTGACAAGAGCCTCCAACATGTTCATGTCTTACCAAACCTGTACTGAAGAGAGTACAGAAGGCTGAAACCTTCAAACCCCAAAAAATATTTGAAAACTGTCCACTGATAGAACCAATAAAACATGTTCTAGAAATGAGACAGTCCCAACTATTCATACAACCAAGAGCAGAAATATACATATATATAAATATAATCAAAACATATCACTGATGGCCAGCTCCTTCTATAAATGGTATGTGGTAATATTCATGGACAAAATCTTCTATCACTTCTTTAATATTCCACTGGCCTAAGGCCAACTGTAGCCTCTGCTTCGAGGCTTTGTCTGCCTCCCTGTTATTTTCCCTGTAGACATGTCTGCATGGAAAAGAGGCATAAGTGTCTAAAACTACTTTTATGGAAGATAGAATGTTGGCATGTCTTAGATTTCTGCAAAGTTGAATCCCCTTGATCCAGTTAATCACATTCATTGAATCTCCACAAACATTTAGAGTTCTACACCCTTTCTATGCTGCAAAAATGACAAGAAGTTTAAACCTGAGAAGCTCAGCATAGTTGTTACCTCCTTCCCCCATCCCAACCATTAATTCAAAGGAGTAAAATTATGTAAGAAAAAGAATAGCCCATCCCCCACAGAGATTATTTTGAGTCGCCCCATCAAAAAACCCCACGGCACCGTTCTGTCAATCTCAAGATCCAGAACTTCCCTCTGTCTAGTGACCTTGATGTGTTGTGGAAAAGCAAGTAGAATACCACATGCTAGGCTAGCTGTGATTTCTGGAGTGCATCCTTTATCATAAAAAATTAAGTTATTTCTTGCTAGCCATACCCCCCAAATAACCAATAAAGGAAGTGTTGTCGTTGATTCATATGATTCCGTCCTCCGCCTTTGGTGTATATCTCCCACTTGGATCCAAATCCCAAATGAGAACATCCTGCATGTCCCGAAGCTTAATATGTGCTTGGACCAAAGCACCAATGAAAAGCTCCATATCCCTATTTTTCGGCTTAGGTAAATCCAAATCCATTGCATATTTCAAGTTTTGGTCGTACCGGTTCTCCTGTAATGGTGCAACTAATTGGGAGAGGTATACAAAACCTTTTTGTCTCAACACCTCCATCGTGTGATCAGGAAACCTATGTTGCTGAATGCAACCAACCCACGAGTCCTCACCAACCCTTAATTCCTCCCATTCCTCACGTACCATGCAAGACTAGATTCAATCACATGAATAGACTTTACCACAGCCTTCCAAATAATTGATCCACCAACATGCGACTTCACAAGACTCTGAATCCAATCTTCCACAAAAACAGGGGCAATATACTTATGTATGATAACCTGTGTCCATAAGCTTTCAATATTTAAGAGTCTCCATCCCCCCTTGGCCGCTAGAGACTTAGCAAACAAAAATATATTTTTGAGGCCCCAACCTCCCAATCCTTTTGGGACAACAATCCTCTCCCATCGAACCCAAGGGGTCACTAGCACCTCCTGTTTACCACTCCACAGAAAATGAAAACAAGTTCTGCGAGCCGCTTCCAAAATTCCTTTTGGAATCCAAGCCGGTGAGATCCAGTAGATTGGAATTGCTTCTAAGACTGCTTTAACCAACACCAGTCTTCCAGCCCTAAACATCTGTTTATGGCTCCGGAGTTTTAAACATTTTTCCATCTTGTCCAACAACCATTTCCAGCCCCGTTTATGGTAATCATTAGGTTTTAAATAAAACCCTAGATATTTCAGTCCACCATCCAATCCTTCCAGCCTATAAGGGAAAATCACAAAGATTACCTGTAACTCATCATCGCTCAACAAGTGGGTCGATAGTATAGATTTCCATCCCAGTGGATTTAGAAAACAACTCCAAAATATCAGATATAATATTTAGGTCTCTGGCTGATCTTGAACAGAAGATAAGAACGTCATCCATAAACAAAAGATGAGTCAGTTGCAACTGCTGAGAGATATGAATGCCTTTTAAAGTTCCCAGTCTTTTAGCCTCCCTAAGAGTCTTGCTCAATCCTTCAGCCACCAACAAAAAGAGTAACGGGGACAGAGGGCAACCCTGCCTCAGTCCTCTTTTAGCATGGAAAAAATGGGATGCAACACCATTGATCAGGACCGAGAAAGACACACTTGTGATGCGGCTCATAATCCACCTGATAAAAGAAATTCCAAACCCAAGGTGTGTTAACAACATACGTAAGTAAATCCAACTTACCTTGTCATAGGATTTGGAGAGATCAATTTTTAGGATAGCCCCCTTGATATTTTTTGTTTTCATATTGTGGAGACCTTCCTAGGCTGCCCCAATGGCTTCATGGATCTGTCTCCCCTCCAAGAACCCAAATTGTTCTTCAGTGATGTGTTCAGACAAAATCCCCTCGAGTCTTTTTGCAATCACCTTGGATAACACTTTGTAGACGCAATTGCGGAGTGAAATGGGTCTAAAATCAGTCAGCGAGACAGGGTTGTCAACTTTTGGAATCAGAGCTATAAAGGTTGAATTGAAACTGGATGGAATCCTTCCAGTGACTCTAGTGTCCTCCACCACCTTCAATAAATATCCTCCCAAGAGTTCAAGAAGTTCTAGGAAAAATTCAATCGTCCATCCACCAGGGCCTGGACTCTTATCCTTCTGAAAACTATGAAGGACCTCCTTTAGTTTGCCTTCAGAGACTTCCTCCATCAAGAACAAATTATGATCCTCCTCCACAAAATGAGGGAAAAATACGAATGACTTCTTCTATAGATTCCTGGGCAAGTGCTTTAAACAACTACTTAAAATGTTCCACCCCTGTACTGGCCATTCCATCAAAAGTGTCATGGATTGTTCCTTTATCATCCAATAAGCTCCAAACAGTATTGGTTTCTTTTCTCCCTCTAGCATATGTATGAAAAAAATTGTGTTGTTATCCCCACAATCCAACCAAATATACCTACTCTTCAATATCCACGTCTCTTCCCTTCCAAATAGTAGAATATTTCTTCTCCCTTCCAGTCTGATCAATAGGTCTTTGTTCAACCGATTCATCATCCCCCCCCTTCCTTTTCAAGGATCTTAGAGAGTTCCTTTTCAATAAGCTTCGGTACATTGTCCTCCCTTCTTCTCTTGTCCATAGACCAAACCTTAATTGCATCCTTTAAATTCCAAAAATTCACTGCAAACTGAAATGCAACAGTACTCATGCTGCCAGGATCACAAGGAATCCATTTGTTAGATATCAAAGAGAGGAATGTATCATCTTTCAGCCAAGTCTTGTTCAATTTTAAGGGACTTGGTGGTCTAACAAGGCCATTCTAAAATTCTAGAAAAAATGGAGACTGATTAGAATGACCTCTACATCCCATCCATTTTCTGATAAAACGATGTCTATCCGCAACCTTTTCAGCCACTAGGAAAAGATCCAGTCTCTTAGCCACTCTCCCCTCCCCACATTGGTTTGAGCTTGATGGGTTCAATATCCAACCAATTCATTTCCACTAGTTTCTAAGTGAAATAATCCGTCAACAAATCAGCATGAGCGTGAGGCCCCCAAACCTCGACCTGCCTCAGAGAAAAAGTTAAGTCTCCACCAATAATCACCATATCACCCCTTAGTAGAGAGTTGTTAAATAGGTTATCCTAGAAAGGGATCCTATTCAAATACTAGCCATAGACATTAAAAACAATAAAAGTATCCACATGTTCTAGAGCTTTAAAAGTCATGCCAAGAACCGAATCCATACCCCAGATGTTCAAAACCTCAATATTTATGTCATTCCATCCAATAGCCAGTCCTCCAGAGTGACCTCTAACATCCAAAGTCTCAAAATTCCAACCAATAAACCAACTTTCCAACCTAAATTTAAGCACATCTCCTGCCCCTAAAGTTTCTTGAAGAAAAAGAACATGAGGGTGTTCTAAATCAACCACCCTCGTGAGTGTTGTTCTTTTATGGGGACCATCAAGACCCTGATAGTTAGAGACATAATCTTCATCTATGACCCTTCTTCTGGGCAAGCACCGCTCTAAGCACCCTCTCAATAGATAGTTGTTTACCATCCAGCAAATCATTTCTTTCTTTGGAATGTGACTTAGCAATGAAATATTTCCTTCCCCTCCCGCTGGGGGGATCAAGAGTAGCTTTCCCCAAACCCCCCGAAGCCACCTTGGTGCAAGACCGAAGAAAATAACCTGAATCAGTTGAATTAGGCGGGGAACAAGGGGAAAGAACCTCATCCTCAATAGGTTCCGTGCTCGAAACCTGAGGGGGATCCCCTAGTAGTGCAACAGAGTTGGGTGAAGAAAAATCTATAGGTTGAGTAGTCAGAGTCATATTTTTCAACCCTTCCATCCAATCAAGCCCAGACACATTCAAATTTTTTGTAAATAAATTTATAGACGGGGTAAGACTAAAAGAAGAAGTACCCGACAAAGGAGCCCTAGTCAGGAAGGGTCACCCACATTTCTGACCACCTCTACCATAGGAATTGACGCCATAGGCTCCTCCTCATGACTGCTACCGTCCGCTTCCTCACTCAACGGTTCCACAGGTGTTGACGGTGATGACGTTGGAGCAGTGCATCCCCCATCCATCCCAGTCCTATTAAACCCACGATGCTTTATGTGACCATTTAAAGTGTGGACCGACAAGCTAGAATCAATAGTAGGATGCCCATAAGCATGGAATCTCCTGCAATGAAAAGGAACATTCTCATAGTCCAAGATCTGTTTAATGTGATACGGACCCCATCTCAACATCAAATCTGCAACTAAACCTTCCATGATGTTGAGACTAACCAGTACTCTTGCAACCCTTTTCAGCTTCATTTCCTTGAATGAATAATCTGCTTCTAGAAAGGTCCCCAGAATGTTACCGATGTTAATAAAATGTTCATCAGACCAGTAATGCAGCGACAAACCTGAAAGTCTCACCCAGAGAGGCACAATGTCCACCCTCTCCCCGCATGCATAAAAAAGGGGGTGCCATCATTTTAATAGCACCAGAGTATGTTCCAATGACCAATTTTGGTTGAGTACCCACTGCAAGTTCTCCTGGATTTGGAAATTGAAAGCATACCAGCCACGACTTAAGCCTTCCACTTCTGGAGCCACTCCCAACGCCTCCTTCCAACAATCTTCTGCCCAATTAACCACAGTCCGCATAGAGAAAGTTCTTCCCAGAAAACGCCCCACCAACGTAAAATTGGCCATTTGTTCAACCCGTTCCCAACCTATATCCTCACCCAGTGCGTAATTGTAACCAGGATTCTTCTTAACCCAATTCTTGAGTCGTTTGTGAGCGCCCCTGCTGTTGACCCTTCTGTCCACCGCAATGTTGGATCCCGATGTAATAAACCCCTTCAATGGTGGACTAGGACATCCACGTTGATTTGGAGAACCAATAGATCTAGCCACAAAACCTAAATTATCCACCCTTTTCTCAGAACCGTCAAGATTCACCAGTGGGATACCAACGCCCCTCCTTCCCCTAGCTGCGGTCGGCCCCGAGAAAACCCTGTCATCGTCCCGCTCTAAGACCATCCGCGCCCCATCCGTCGCTGATGTAACCACCATACACTATTTCCCTAAACTAGAACCTCTAGGACCTTCTCACGGGAAAACCGTAGACACCTCTAGAAGCTTAAATGAGGAGGGCGAGAAAAAAAAAAGCAGATGGTGAAAAACCCTCCTTTCCAGCAACCGGTGAGGGTAAAACCATAGGTAAGCCCTCCACCCAAGAATGCGGTGTAGCCTCCACCTCATCTGACAAACAACCGTCTGTCTCATGCCGGAAAATGTCATCCTCCAAGTGTTCAAAGGAGTAATCTACCATATCTTCTTCAGCCATAGCTCACTAAAAGGGTGTTTAGTAAAAACCTCAGGAAAACAGGAAAACAAAATTAAAGAGTTTTTTACCATAGGTAGAGTGAATAGAGTCCCAAAAACTTGCACGCCAAGTAAATAAAAATCGTCCCCTCATAAAAAATAGTGCCCATCCTCCATACCGTACCCGTCCAACAAGTCCCACCAAAGAAATTGACACCGACCCCTATGAGGCTCTAACAGATCTGATCCCACAGCCTCACTCAATTTTTGTTGTACACAACATCTAACAAAAAGGAGGAAAATATCTAAAGCAAGTTTGAAAAGGGGACTTATTCATGTGTGTGTATTATATTTTTGTCACAAAAGTGTTGAATATAGGTCAAATTTTCATCATGGGTTCTTAGATGCTTCTGTTTGTAAGCCTCAAAAGCTGAACCAATGTCTTATTCACCACTTCTTTGGGCCCATCTATTTGTGAATATATATATATATATATATATAATTCAATGTCCTTGTCCTTCCAAAGTGTAACATCCAAACCTGCAATGGTTGGTTGGAAGTGTGTTACCCCCAATCACATGTATATTTGTGTTTTTGTAATACCTCGTGTGTTAAGCCCCATAAATATGTAATTTGTAATTGTTTATTATTGTGGTAGAGGGTGCCGGAAAAAGGGTCTTTAAGGACCTAGAGACATTATTATTATTTTGTAAATAATTAATTAATGAAAACAACTAGCACATCGAGGACAACTAAAAGAGTATGGGAGTCCTAGATCCACAATCTGAGGGGGAATGGAGACATTCCTAGCACTTTAGAACTTGTTTGGTTGATCTTGGTCCATATTTAGGCCTTAGTGGATTTATTAATTGATGATCACCCAAACATTGTACAAATGACCCCAACTTTTGATTAATTTATCCTCAGTTGGTATTATTGAGCCTAATTCATGATTTAGTGGGCCTCCTTAGTGTTTAGGTGGGTGCCACTTGTTGATTGAACCCCTTTGGTGATTTTGTAACTCCTTGTGTAAATACTTGTGTAAATCCTTATGTAAATCTTGTGTAACTCTTGTGTAAATCCTTGTCTAACCCCCCTTTTTCTATTTTGGGAATATGCCTTGGCTTGTGTGACACCTCACCTCACTAATTTTGAGTTGGGTGGAGTGGCTTGGAGTCATTCTCCTTGAAATTCGAATTGCTTGGGTTGGATTAGAGTTAACCTATTGTGGTTGAATTACCCCCCTTGAATTGACTCAAGTTGGCTTACCATGGTTTAATTTTGACCCATTGAGTTAAAATTACCTTCTTTGGTCTATAAATACATGTTTGATATCCTTGGTTTGGGGGTGGTTTTTCATGGTTATTTAGATGGTTGTTCATACCTTTGATTTTCCTTTGTTTCCACTAGGCTTTGTCCTTGACCTGCACATAAATCCTTATGGTGAATGGCGATATCTCGATGGCCTAAAGAGTCTAGATTACCATTGCACCTGGTAGTGGGGTGGAAGAGGAAGTATGTGGTGAGAAATAGAGTTTTGTATTCTCAAGATGATACTTGAGTTATTCTTCAGTGCACCTCTATTGTGGATCTATGGCCTTAGCTCAGGGGTGGCCTTTCAAAGTGAGATTTGGCTTAGCAGTGCCAAAGAATGGGTGGAATGTGGTCCGGATGATGCCAGTTGCACATTGATAAGATAAATGGTGTATCTCATGTTTATTTAATTTACTTGGATCTGATATGATTTACTTATGGATGCACATGAAATGTTTGATGAAACGTATGAGTTATTTATGGAATAAATTTCTCATAGAATTCAATCTATTTATGCAAGTAAATTTTATGAAGAAATTGGAAACTAGTTTTTGGGATTTTGTGCACAAATTGTTTGAGGAAATAATTATTTGGTACCTCTCCTACAAAACTGATATTTATGCCCCTGTTCCTTATATATTGTGTATTTTGATGGTACAGTATCTCCAAAATGGTTTAAGACACTTAGCTTTGATGCTTCTACCTTTTATTGAAAAACTAGTTCTTTGATCGCATTGTTTAGCATAGTTTGGAGAATTTGCACATGAAGTTTTTATAAAAATGCCTGAGTGTTAATTTTATGTTTATGTCTGATAAATAATATTGAAATTTGTGTGAAAATGTGTGGAGGATCTTCTTGGTAGTTTTGGGTAAATGTCTACCTAAATTCTAGATCAATTTCCAATTTCTAGCTCTTTCAATGGAATTGTTTTGAGTAGATTTGTGACTTTTCATATGAAGTGTTTGAAAAAAGGTTAGAATGAGATATACCTCTGTTATGACTGATAAAACATGTTATTTCAAGTTGGAATTTCATTTGAATTATTCTATGAGCCGTGGATTTAAATATTCTAGTGATTCCTAGAATTACTAGTCAATTCGGATGAGTAGAATCAACTTATTTTGTGGATTGTTTCATGGAATGTATATGAGCGGAAAGCTACAACCATATGATTGTAAGTGATCCATGATATGATTTCCATGAGCTACAGTAGTCATATATCTCTCTTTATTTGGCATTTGGAAAGTTCAATTGAAAACTATGTACATTGTAGTGAAATTGACAAAGAGTTTTTGGATTCGAATCTCTGTTTTTGGTTAAAGATGAATGTACAACCATATGATCTGTTATTGGTGCTTTACTTGTGCTATAGAATGATATTTTCTATATCTACAATGCTTTACTTGTGTATTGATTGAACTTGAAATATCCTTTGTTTATGTATGTTATCCAACTTTTTGTACCATAAGTTGGGTTGCCGGAGGAGCCACCGGTTGACAGACTTGTTCAAAGTCTGATTCCAGTGTATCAGTTGATCCGTTGTCATGTCTAGCCAGTTTTTTATTTGAATACTTTTGACCATGGCCTCGTGGGGTTTGTAATAAAATGTGCTAGTAGGATATTTTTGAGTGGTTCGGTTTCCTGAGACATATAATCTCAAATAAGGTATTCCAGGGAGTTTTTTGCCCCTAACAATTATGCTTTGCCTTCAGCCGAGTATAATTGACAAGGTTTTCTCTCGCTTCCTCCAAAGCTAGAATGCTCGATGTTGAATTCTGGGCCTTGGGGGGTTATTAGAGCCCAATTGAGTGTTATAAACCTACTAGGCATTATTTAGATAGATCATGGTCATGTCCTAAGTCATCTTGACACATAAAAAAAAATTGAAAAAATCTTTTTCGAACAGTAAAAAATTATATATATTTTTAATTTTTAATTACTTTTCCTAAGTTTTTTGGGTTAATTTTTCCATAAATTAAATGGAAAAAACCTGTTCGTGGTAAATAAGTCATCCGGGCTCCAAATTCAGTGATTGAAGGCTCTAACCTTAAGCCAAAAATCATTCTCGATCAACCAGCCAGTCAGAACCAACTTTCAGATCAACAATCAAACACATAATGCCTTTTTACTCAAAAAGTCAGTTTTGAGTAAAAAAAAGAATTTTTATTAAAAAATGATTATTTTGGAGAAAATTAAAACTCTCCAAATTAATCCAAACTCAATGAAATAAAAGGCTAAATGACATCTCATGGAGCACTTATGATGATTGGAGTTATCATATCTCAGCTTCAGTCATCATTAAGAGAGCAATTAATTTATTATCAGTTAGCAAACATGTCATCTCCAGCTAAAGATGAGATGGAGAGCACTCATTGGTCCGATGATTTGATCGAGGTGAATACTGAAGCTTGCACCATCAGTGGACTTCCCAAACCTAGCTCAGGCTCCTGCCAGAATTAAAGGATGAGCTTACCTACATCCAAACTCACACGTGTGGCCTCATCCTTAGCTTGTTTTCAGTGCACAGGTTTGGAGTGGGGGTGCCTTGCCTGGGTGGAGGCCTCCCCTCACTCCCGGTTCTCCGGTTTAGGTCTAGGATCTTTGTTAGGTGGCTAAGCTGGTTAGGGTTGGTTTTTTGGTTTTAGGGTTTTAGCACTCTCTCATTTGTTAAATAGAGGCTCTTTCAGCTCTATTGGGGGGGATGATTGATGTAAAGAACCTATGGTAAAATACTATAATGATTGTTTCTCTTATGCAATCTATTTTGTAATAAAGAAAGGCTTTGGAGGCTCATGCTGTGTGGATTCTGGGTGCATATGTTCCTGCTAATGAGGTGAAATTGTTCTAGTTTCTTTACTTTTGATAATGTGTGGGTATTAATACATGCTTTAGAGGGATTCTATAAGCACGTAGGAATAGGTATTTGTAGCTTCAAGTTACCTGTTTATTTCATTTACTTTCAAAACCCTCAAAGAGCATTGTTTTATTTAGCTGTATTTCATGCTTTTGAGAATTGATTAGTAAATAATACATGTTTTAACCCCCATGCTTCCAAGTGTATAAGATTGTTTTGCAGATCACTTCATTGTACCAAGTAAGAGGCTGAGCTAAATTGCATCTACTCTTCTTGGAGAAAAGCATATGTACCTAGCAGCTGCATGCCATTGGGATCCAAAGTGATTTCAGGGATTCAATATCCAAGTGGTTCATCTTCTCCATTCACCCTAAAGTCAATTTTTCTCATTATTTTACTTTATGTTGCAAGCAGTATCTTGATCTATAAATTAAATCTTTTGCATCTACTTGCTTCCATTTCTAGATCTAGGAAGTGTTCTTTCTTTTAGATCTAGTTGGTATTTGAAGCAACACAAGGTTCATATATTTTGCTCAAATGCTAGGTGTATTTTTGTAGTATATTCTATTGTTTAACCCATCATTTTGCAGGTAAATAGCTTGCTGGTTTTCTCTCTCTCCATGACAGGTTAAGCGGGAAAACTTGCAAAAAACTAAGGAATTAAGCTGCAAAAAACCTCCCATTGTCCCTCTTCTTAATCCCTTTCCTACCGGTCGCTTTGCTTTGTTTATTTTACCTCTTCTTCATCGCTGCCCTGTTAGTACCTTTTTTACCATCCCTTTTTCTCTTTTTGGACAGCCCTAGTGTGTCCTCGCTTTCTTCCCTTTTTTGCCTCTTTTTGCCCTAGTTTTTGGGCTTCCTTTAACCTTGTTTTTGGCCATTTCTTTTACTTTTTGTTCACTGTCATGTTTTGCTTTTTTTATGACAGCCACTTATTTCCTCTTTCGCTGTCCTGTTTTGCATTTTTTATGACAGCCACTTATTTCCTCTTTCGCTGCCCCGTTTTATTCAATTTTGTTCATCCCTTAGCTTCTTAGTTGGCTGCCCTATTCTCCCCTTTCTTTGGTTTTGATTCTTGCTTAGTTTGTTTGCCTTTCTTCTCTCATCTTCTATTGTTTCAACCCTCTTTCCTTTTGTTCTTTTTTACTCTCTTTAAACTTCTTCCCTTTTCCCTTTTCAAAGTTTAATAAAAGATCTCAAAAGTAAAAATACAAGGCACTCTCATTTTTACAGGTTACAATATTTGTAGAGTTATTTTACCTTTATTTGAAAAGTCCTTTCAAGGATCGGGTTCCTTAAGGCACATTGTATAAAGTTTAATAAAAGGTCTTTGTTTGAGTGGGGTTTTTAAGTCCCCACTCTCTTCCTCCCCCATTTGGGGAGGCTTGTGTTGTGTGTATACTTTGATTAGTGCTAATTTTCATCATTCATTACATCTCATGCTTAGATCACTAATTGTTAATTCATCAGTTCTAAGTTGATTACTCAGTTTAATTGTTTATCTTTCTAAGTTAATCAACTACTTAAATCTCTTGAATCTCACCATAAGGTGGATCAAGAGTGCTCTCTATTGGAGAGTTTAAGCAACTAATATCATCTTGTGCTTGTTTAATCAATGAATAATCCATAAGTAAACTCTCGAACTTGCAGAAAGACAAGTCAAGAGCATTCTCTACCGGAGAACATTTTAGATTTGCATAATCCTTGCATTAGCTTCATAAAGATTAGCTAAGTCTCTTGAACCATGGTCATAAGACGAGGTCAAGAGCGCTCTTTGTCGAAGAGTTTTAATTAATTAACTTAATAAAATTCGCAACTCACACCCCTTTAATTAATTAACCCCCTTCCCTCCTTGCCGAAGTATGCTATGACTGATCTTAGAACGGAATACCCAGAAACGACATTGGATCTCTAAACCCCACAAGAGGAACTTAACTAAAACTTTTCCCCATAACCAATGCATCGGCGTTGTTCGATAAATACCGAGGCATGTGGAAAAATTCCAAGTGTGGGCGTCGGGCTACCTAATCTGGGCACTGGTAGTTAAGTTATTGAACACTTACCTTTGACCTCAGACAGGTCCGTCATGTCTTCGAACGGAGCCACTGAAGGTATTACCGGTTAGGACATCCAGCTACCATAAGTGAAGATCACAAGTAAAAACTCTTAAAAATTACCAAGAGCACTTGCAAAACCTAACATTCACTGACATATTTTGGAATTCACATATTTACACTCGAAGCATCTCTGATAAGTTGAATCCATAGGCACTGGTCCTATGTTTTACACATTGTTGATAATCTGGGACATTTGTCCATCGAATGTTTGAATATAAATCATATCTGTGAATGCTTTATCTATTTTGAAGTTCTCAAATATTTGTCTATCTTTCAATTCCGGTGATAGCAACGTGGATTGCTTTGTCTTGTGCTCAATTCTTCACATTAATCATCTTAAATCACAATAACTCCTAAACAACACCCATCCGCATCTGAAACATCTAAAAATTAACTTAAACATTGAGCCATAGAAAACTCTTTGTTAGGGACTACCCCCCTTGGCTTCGTTAGGAGTTAGCCTAAATGGAGGAGCTAGGAGTAGGTAACAGTACCTAGCTCTGTGCTTGCCCCCAAGGTCACACCTCTCCCACTTTCTCAAGTGAGGAGACGACTTTCAGAAGATTTTTGCTGCTGGTGTGCAATCGGCGAACAACAATGTACTCGGATCAGATCCACAAAAGTACTTTATTTTGTTGTACATGCATGCTTAAAAATGTGAATAATGGCTGTAGGTTCACTTTTTGGTTCGCTGGCATGGTTGTTTGTCTAATTTGTGCAAGAATAGTTGTTAGTATTGAACAACTAGTTATTGAATTTATTTGTAATTAAAATGACTTTGTCGTGAAACAAATATTGAAAAATGAATTTTAAATTTGTTTAACTAATCCATTGTGCTAAAATTATCTAATTAGCGTTAGAGAGCTAATGATATGTCCCTCAAACCCATTGATATCCCCAGGGGACATTACAAGTGGTATCATAGCTTAGGTTCTAACACTGCGACTGTTGGGCCTTCTACATAGTTAATATTTTTTGGAGTTTATAAATGTGTTGGGTGAAATGAATTTAACCTCCCTTATGTTAATAGAAGAACAATCAGCCTTACTTCAAAGATTAGTTCATTGTATGCATTAAAATTGATTAATATTGCATATTTGTTGTTCAATAGATTGATTGGTAAGTACTATGTGGTGCATATCTAATAATTGAGTGATTGGATTAGTTGATGCTTGTGCTTTGCCTCTTTTACTTCTCATTGAATTGTTAATATTAAAATGATTCTTGTTGTATGTTTTTCTACTAATTATTAATTATTACTATCCTAACTTATCTAATTAGTTAGTGGTGGAATTGCCACTTGGAGGTAAACATAGCTATGGGCTATTTTTGTATTCTATCATTTATTTGATTTATTTTGGGGTTAGTGGTGGCATTATTATTATCCTAGATATCTTACTAATTTATTTATTGATTGTAGAATGAGACACTTGTCCGTAATGGTTCATATTCTCTTTTATTTTACTTATGGAGATGTAACTCCTAGTCTATTTTCGGAGAAAATGAGCCACTTGTATTTAATGACTCATATTTTTTTAATACTATTTATTTTATTTTATTTTGGGTATAACTAAGTAGCATTGTAGTGTAAGATTGATTACACACACACACACACACACACACACACACACACACAAACATATATATATATATATATCACATCTACATAAACATGTATAATATGATATGGGTGATATGTATAGTTGTTGAAATTATATATAAGAATAGATGCATTATTATATATATGAATGCTTGTATGTTTGTATATACTATAATATGTATTTATTATATGTAATCGTTATTAGTATTACATGTATGTAATATTGTGAACATACTATATGTATAGAGGTGAACGTATGAATGACGTAAGGATAAAATTTGGATTTGGAAGTGTTTGAGTGTTTGGAGGTGTTTGGAGGTATTTGGAAGTGTTTGGAAGTATTTGAGAATATTTGAAAGTGCTTGGAAGTATTTCAGAGTTTGGGAATATTAGGAAGTATAGTGTGATCAAGAGTGTTATGTTAGTATATATGTGTTATAATACGTATCTAATATGATAGTATTGGGTTATGCAATTATTGCTATAATTGTATTGATATTATGGTATAACATAATAATTCTATGAGTATACTAAATATGGAATATATAGGTCATATGACTAATGCGTTGTATATATGATTAATAATAATATGATATATGATTGAATAATTATAATATATAGGTAAACAAATATGAATGTATGTATATAATACATAGTAGTAGTAAGTATGGTATATGGTATGAGTGTATGATAGTGTGTTGTATAGCTAATAATTGTTTTATTGTATAATATTAGAATATTTTGGTGGTAGGATGTTGGGTTGTTTGAGGTGACTATGTATTTACTTTGATTGATAAGTAGTGTGCTACGCGCAAATAATCAGTAATGTAATGTATTATTATATATATCCTCATTTGCTGATGATTCTATGTAATATTATGATAAATAGTAACTACTCGATATGATTTCTATAGTTGATGTATGTTGTTTGATATTATTGGTTGCTATTGGATGTTATTGATTGACATTGGTTGATTAATGGTTTATACCTATATGACATTGTCAACATTGTATGTATATTACCTATTATTGGTTGTCCTTGGTTATTATGGTTGTTACGTGTATGATTGATGCATCTTGGTTGATGTATTCTGGATGATGTATTCTGACTGATGTATTATGATCATTGTCTTCTGCTTGATGAATCTTGGTTGATGTATTTTGATTAATGTATTCCAATTGATGTGTGTTGGTTGATGTATTCTGATTGATGTATTATGATAATTGTATTTTGCTTGATGAACCCTGGTTAATGTATTTTGATTGCGTATTCTAATCGATGTATGATAGTTGATGTGTTTTTATTGATGTACTATGATTGATGCTCGTATGATTAGTTGATTCATGTATGGTTGTCCTTGTTTGATATTACATGATTGATATAGGTTGAGATATTATGAATTGATGATTGATGCATGTATGGATGATGTATGCATGAGGGTCATTGTATGATTGATATTAGCTGATGAATAATGGATTTTTGAATGATCTCTAAGAAGAATTATGCTTTGTGTTGAGATTGAAAGTAATATGTTGTTATGGCCCTTTTTGGCTCTTAGTTAGATTAGAACTGTCGCATATAAATTTGATTTGCTTGTTACATTAAAATGAAAAAAGTATTTAGGTGATCTTTGAAAATATTCATCCTTGTGATCTTCATTAGAAAAGTATCTTGTGTCATTATTGAAAGGTATACTAGTAATGACTTGGTGGTATTTCATATATCGTTGTTGAAAAGTAAGTACTAATCATGTAACTGATTAAGTATGATACATGTACCTTTATTAAAGATGAACTTCATGTATCCTTATATATTCAATACTAATTGTGTATAATGTGGTACTAGTATCTTTATTAGGAAACTATCAAGGGATCTTGTTGAAAGAAAATATATCCTTGTGATATTTGTTGAAAGTATCTTGCTAGGGTATCCTTGTAGTATATCAAATACCTTTGTTGAAATGCATCTTTGTAAAATATCATAGTGATAGTTCATGCATCTTGTTGGAAAAATATATTGGTGACACTTCATGCATCCTTGTAGGAAAATTATTTGAGTGATAAATCATGCAAAAACATCTTGGTAATGCATATCACGTGATCGACTTATTTGAACACATTTCACATATATTAGATGCATTTCATATTATTGAAATTGATTAGAAAAAGATTCGGTTATATGCATTTCAAGTATTTGTTGAAGAAGTATCTAATCTCGAGTACCTTGCATATACTGAAGTATTTCATGTAATTAATTAGAAAATGTATTTTTTGAAAGATTTATTTTAAGAATCTTATTGGACAGTATATATGTTTATTGCTAACCATGTGTCTGCTGGGAATGAGAAAAAGCATCCTTGTTAAAGACGCATCTCTATTTCAAGTATCTTTGTTAAAGAATGTGGTTTAGCTATTGGGACTGAGTTCATGGATTCCCTTAGAGAGCAGTCTAGTATCCATTTCCAGAGAGGTAGTCTAGTGGATTGTCACCCCTTTGCTTACGTCAGATCACTCTACTAGTCTAGGTTCTCACATAGGAAGCCAGGAAATGGGATGGTGACCCCATAGGCAGTGGAGATAGACAAGAAAGTAGTAGTGGTAAGCATTGAGGTTCTCAAAAGAGGTAGTTCTGAGAGTTTCTAAACTGATAATGCTCTTCTTATGGGAGGAACATTGTCCCGTTCAAGCTAGTTTCCCAAATTTTAGATAAGTATTCTCTCATTTGTTATTCATGTTGTATTTTGTATAGGTTCCATGGTGATTGATTTATTCTATCTTTATGTTCACGGTTTAGTAGTGAAAGAATACTCTTATATCATGTATCGTACATTTTTATACCTGATGTTAATCATATGGTTGATTGAAATACGATTTTCAGGTGAATGTATCTTTGTTGATATTTGAAGACCCTATAATGGGGATTGAATATTGACCCTTGCTACTAGTCTTGGTTTTTGCACAGGAAGCTAGAAAATGGGATGGCGGTATCTTGAGGAACAAGTTAAGTGAAGGCAGTCACATCCCATGGGTAGTGGAGACAAGCAAGAAAGTAGTAATGCGAAATATTGTGGTTTCTCGGAAGAGGAGTTCCGAGAAATACTACTTGAAAACTGAAGGTAGCGATCCCTTTGAAAGTTGTAAAAGCATGTATGTATTATGGATCGAGGATGATGTATGGTTTAAGGGGGAGGGGATGTAATACCCCGTGTGTTAAGCCCCGAACATATCTAATTTGTAATTGTTTATTATTATGGAACAGGGTGCCAGAAAAATGGTCTTTAACGACCTAGAGACATTATTATTATTTTGTAAATAATTAATTAATGAAAACAACTAGCACATCGAGGACCACTAAAAGAGTATGGGAGGCCTAGATCCACAATGTGAGGAAGAATGGGGACATGCCTAGCACTTTAGAGCTTGTTTGGTTGATCTTGGTCCATATTTAGGCCTTAGTGGTTTTATTAATTGATGATCACCCAAACATTGTACAAATGACTCCACTTTTGATTAATTTATCCTATGTTGGTATTATTGAGCCTAATTCATGATTTAGTGGGCCTCCTTAGTGTTTGGGTGGGTGCCACTTGTTGATTGAGCCCCTTTGGTGGTTTTGTAACTCCTTGTGTAATTACTTGTGTAAATCCTTGTGTAAATCTTGTGTAAATCCTTGTGTAACCTCCCTTTCTCTATTTTGGGAAGATGCCTTGGCTTGTGTGACACCTCACCTCACTAATTTTGAGTTGGGTGGAGTGGCTTGCACTACTACATTTCGATCCAAAATCCGACGGCGCGTGGATTTCTCTTTTTAAACTTACCAAAAATCACAAGGATACATTTTTTTTTGTAAATGTGGCCACAAGCGTCGGTGAAGCGACGACTATTCTCATAACCGTCGGTTAAGCGACGGATAGTTAGTAAGTGTCGCTTAAGCGACGGAGCCTTTAATTGTAAATAGAGAATGTAGAAAACATAAAATACAAAAATCGAAATTAAATATATAATATAAAGAATAAGTATGAAACAAATCACGTCTTAAATTGCCATTTAATAAAAAGGAAATACTCTTTCGAGTTCACAAACGACACAAACTACCCTTATCACAAACCCCCAATATCATTGAATCGGTCCATGGTGATCACAGGAATCCAATCCGAAATTAATGGTTTCCCACCATAGTTACCCACTACCCATTTTTTTATTTTGTATCTGAAAACTAATACAAACAATGAGAAATGGACCCGCGAAGAGAAGTGGTATTTCTCCTCAGAACAAAGTCCCTTAATAATACATTGCGGACAACAATGAAGGATAAGGATGGATATGAAAGCTTTGGGCAAGAAGTTGGGTCTTGTAGAGAACAAAACATCCATTAGAAAAGCCGAGGAGCTGAGGCGCCTTAGCAATGTGCATTTTGATTCATCGACATTTGGTGTGGTATGTCAATCCAAAGAATCCTCTCAGGCTTATAGCAGTGCTTTAATTTTTGCACTATATTTTGTATATAGCAGACAAAAGGGACCTTGATTCCTTGTTTTTGTTCACAGGGCGAGGTCTGCAAATCTGTGCTCTGCTTTGAGCTAGCCTCTACCAAGTGAATCTCTAAATATTTCCTTATAAGAGCTTTGTTCTCTTCTGATAAATGCCAAACTAGGTTTTATACCCAACTAGATTTTATATTCTGTTCAGATTTTTCAATACATATCAATAGATCTATACGGAGTTCATTGCCTGGAATTGCTTGTGGGTTTCTTATTTCTTACTGCACTGAGAGAAGCGAGGTGTTGGGGCTGGGGTGGGCGTGATCTATAAATAATTTGTATGTGCATATCAATGCATTGTTTTCATCTAAACCTGGGTCTGATATGCACCTTGAAGTTGTGTGGCACGAGGATGTTATCTGGAATTCTCAACCCAGGTGTGATATGCACCTCAGATTTGCAAAGCTGAAGGATGGAATTAAGGCAAATGGTTGGCATTTTGAATATTAAACTCACGCATGCACCCCAGATTTTTTCAATCATGAGGCGCATATTAGACCTGGTTGTAGAAGGACATGCGTGAGCATATCTATTTTCTCTACCCCAAATGGATTTTAGATTATGACAATGTAAATGCAGTGTCCGTTTGATTTACTCGAGGCCCATTTTTGCAGACTGCAGGTTCCTTTTGATAGACAGAAGGCCATTAAGCTCAGTGGCATGTTAGAGAAGGCCTACACAAGATCCTTGAATGCAATGCATAATGCTCTCGATGTCAGGTGATTAAAATTTGTCAAATATTGCATTATAAACCAATGAGCTTAGAAGGTGTTCAAGGCTCAAGAAGAGTAGCTTAGCTTTATCGGGATTTTCTTTAGGGTAGAGCTATAGTGGTCACCTCAAATGAATTTTCCAAATTCATGTGGGACAGGGTCAGAAACATATAACCCATCTCTCAGGGCATTTATTTTGTGGTTTCTTATTTTGAAAACTACCTCTTCAGAGTTTGTTCCACATAGAGATTCAAACAGAGATGAGTGCTAGGACCTGTATGCTGATATCATGCAATACTCTGCAATGGGGAAGTCAACCTTCTTAAGGACTTCTATGCCCATACCAAGTCCCCAAAGGTTCCCCTGCATCATAGGTTAGAGGATGCTTTCTGCCTCCGGAAGATCAAGCCAACTTGGTCTGCACGAGTTCTCAAATGATTCCATGGGACCCCTCTCAACGTACAACAAACACTTCCTGCATCTTGAGGAATCCCATGACTTGTCGATCTTGAATGGTCTCCCCTACTTTCCTAACTCCAACAGTTTCACACGTTTCCCTCATGTTGGGGGAATTAGTAAGGTAGACTACATCCTAGCCAACCATGATTTGCTTCAATGTATCCTCTAGCTATTTGTTATCTAGATACCTATCTCTGACCATACCCCTCTCATTTTTCCATCATGCTAACCATGCCCTGGGGGGTTGAGACCCAAGATGGCCTTTTATGCAAAACACTTCCTATAGCTTAGGGATGGTATTGTATGCCCCCCTTAAACACTACAACACTAGATGCATGGGCTTAAGATCCCCTTAAGCCAATTCAGAGGGGGTTCTTGTCATCTTCAAGTGAATGCTGAACACCAATTCCATAGAAGAACAAATTATGTCAACTCTGCCATAGGCATAAGGAGAAAATAGTGAAGCACTTCATATTCAAAATCCCTTGGTATTATGAGATATGTGATCAATTCCATTGCTTGATCAAAATCTCATGATTCCCTCTCTACCTTTTTCAATATCCAAATCAGTGGTGCCTAGCGCTTAAATGGGAGAGGTAGTCAGGTTTAAATCTTACATTCTTCAAGTACCAGCCTGCCTAGAGACTACTAATTCGATCACATCTTTCTTCTGGTGCTCCCAATGCATAGTGGCGCCAAGAGGCATGCAGAGACTCGAGAGCATCACCATCTCAACCCCTAGAGTCATCAGACCCTGAGAGGCAATTCGAACCCCCATAGTGAGACCCATACAGAGTTATTGACTTAGAACTCGAGACAATCTATGTAGAACCAACAAGTAACAATCATCCTCCAGTTCCTAGAATCTGAAATATCCCAAATCCTGATATTTTCTATTTCTAAACAATTATGCGGATACAACTGGGCTTACAAACCGCCAGGCAAAAATCCCTATTTTATAGGAAAATTTAGGGTTAGGGTTTGTGAGATAGGATACACACTTACCACTGATAACTGGCTGAACTGCGCAGATAAAGTCTGCAAGTACTGAGATCTGGGTCGGAGAGGAACTGATCTCTCCCGTCTCCGGTGAATGCTCCAACAATAAGACGCCCCAGCAGAGAAAAAGGTGACGCCCTCAAGGAAGGAGGGGCCTGATGGATCTACCGCTTTGCAGGGCTGATAGCCTTGCTGTGCCGGAGAGATTGACTGGAAAATACTGCAGTTGAGAACCCTCTAAGTATGATAGCGACTTGGTTCTCTGAGGTAGTTGCTCACGCCCCTGGTGGTATGGAAATGCTGATAACTCCTTCGGATGAGCTCAGATGGAGCTGATAGTCACTGGGTATCGGAGTATGAAGCTGCTGGTGAGAATGATGCCTGAGTTTTGGAAGGAAACTGAGATCTGAAAGCCCAATAGCTGATTAGGGCTTTCTGGTTGAAAACCCCCTCTTACGGCTGCACCGTGCCTCTGCAACAATCTATACCCTGTGCTATATAACTGATGAATGAAATGAAGAACAAGTGGTGAACCAGTATGGCTTACCTGGAATAAGACTAGGACAGATTTTTCACTGCCGAAATCCTGTTAGCTGAAGACTCCGTCTCCAACACCAACTGTTGTGCTGCACGCTGTGCTGCTATCCAAGTGCTCCCAAAATAATCAACAATCATAAGTGAGCTCTCCTCTTGCTTTACCTTCTATTTATAAAGTTCAACTGCGCAAAACCTAATATTTGACCTAATTAGGTCACTTTATCTTCTAATTTGTCGTTGACTTGCATGCAAAGAGCATGGTCATGCATGGAGCATGGGAAAGAGCATGGTCATGCATGAAGGTGGTCTTTGGCCCAGGTGGCCCTTCTTGACCAAGTGAGGATGCCGTAGATCTTCTATGGATGGCATCAGTCCCGATCTGATTCCCTAGTTATCAGTAACCGCTCGAACCCACAGGAATCACATAGGTTAGCGGTATGGGCCTCAGGGCCTACAAGGAAGAGGACATTACAGTCCTCCCCGCTCGAGCTTGCTTGTCCTCAAGCAACTTCAAACTGGGATGCTGCAATACCTGTTCACCTTCCAAAGTGGCATCCTCTGGCGGTAGTTCTTTCCATTGAACCAAATATTCCTTGATCACCCTGTTCCTGAGCTTCCTCTCTCTGGTCTGTATGATCCATTCAGGAATCAGTACCAGCAGTCCTTCATCATCTAAAGGGGGCAATTTGATAGATGGAGCAATGTGTTGTTCGAGGGTCTTCTTCAGGCTGGACACATGGAACACATTGTGGATTTTGCTTTCTCTGGGCAGCTCTAACTCATATGCCACCTCTCCCACCTTCCGAATTATTTTGTATGGTCCATAGAAGCGGGGTTTTAATTTCTCTGCTCCTTTCTTCTTAAGTGACGACTGTCTGTAAGGCTGGAGCCTTAAGTAGACTAAATCCCCTACCTCAAAGCTCCGCTCTATCCTGTGTTTGTCGACATACATCTTCTGTTGATTCTGGGCTGTCCGTAAATTCTCTTTCAATACTTTCAGGATATCCTGACTGTCCTGTATCCAATCCTTAGCCTTAGGAGCCCTGCTGTCTCCAAATGCCAAATCTGCATAGTCCAAGGCCTCATAACCATATAATTCCTTAAAAGGAGTCATCCTAATAGACATGTGATAAGTAGTGTTGTAGCAGTACTCTCCTAGGTGTAGCCATTTGATCCATGTTCTCGGTTGCCCTGCTACGTAGTTCCTGAGGTAACCTTCGATCCACTTGTTGACTATTTTTGTTTGCCCGTCACTCTAGGGGTGATAGCTCGTACTAGTAGCCAGTTTGGTCCCCACCAATCTGAATAGTTCCTGCCAAAAGGCACATGTGAACCTGCTATCCCGATCACTAACAATGGTCTTAGGCAACCCGTGTAACCTGAAAACTTCCCTGAAAAATAACTCTGCCACCTGTGCTGCTGAGTAGTCTGATGGTATCGAGAAGAAGTGTGCAAAATTGGTCAGTCTGTCAACTACCACATATAAACAATCTCGCCCTTGGACCTTGGGAAAGCCTGTAATGAAGTCCATGGAGATGCTCTCCCACCTCTGTTCTGGAATCGGTAGTGGCTGGACTAGCCCTGCTGGATGTGTGTTCTCAACCTTGTTCTGCTGACAGATGCTACATTCCCGGACATGCTGCATAATTTCCCCCTTGAGGCCCTTCCATGAGAACCTCTCTCTAATCTTCCTGTAGGTCTTTAAGAACCCTTGATGCCCTGACAAAGGAGAATCGTGAGCTTCTTGGATGATCTTCTTCCTCAATGTGGATTCTGGAACGAGATATATTCTGTTTTTGTAGTAGATGATGTCACCCACAATCCTGTATCTGTCATCCTGTATTTGCCCGTCCAATAATTCGCAAGCGAATTTATTTTTGGAGTATTCCACTAAGAGCAATGCCCTCCAGTCCATGGATATACTATTGAGAGATAATGGGGCTGGACGCCTAGATAATGCATCAGCTACTACATTAGTCTTACCTTTTACGTACTCGATCTCGAAATCGTAGGCTTGTACCTTGCTGACCCATTTCTGCTGTCGCTCATTCAGTTCCTTCTGATCCAAGAAATACTTGAGGCTGTTATGATCTGTTTTAATTTTGAACTTACTTCCCACCAAGTACTGTCTAAATTTTGTGAGAGCATGCAAGATAGCTAGCATCTCTTTGTCATATATGGAATAAAGGCACTCGTAGTTCTTCAGTTTACGGCTCTCGAATGCAATAGGGTGATGATTCTGCATCAATACTGCTCCTAACCCTTCTCCTAAGGCATCACATTCTACTGTAAAGGGTTGTGAGAATTCTGGCAATGCTAACACTGGGCAAGAGCTCATGATAACCTTCATCTCCTCGAAATTTTTCTGTGCTAAGTCTGTCCAAGTGAATGCCCCCTTCTTGGTGATATCTGTGAGGGGTGCTGCAAACTGGGAGAATCCCTTAACGTACCTCCGGTAATACGTGCAGAGACCTAGGAACCCTCTCAATTCTGTCACTGTTTTTGGCGCAGGCCAATCTCTGATAGCTCGGATTTTCTCCATGTCCACCTGTACTCCTTCTGCATTGATCACATGTCCTAAGTACAACATTTCCTTCATGCCAAACTCACACTTGGACATTTTCGCGTAAAGCGACTGTTCTTCTAAAATACTCAACGTCTCGTCCAGGTGTTTCAAGTGCTCTTCCCATGTTTTGCTGTAAACCAAGATGTCATCAAAGAAGACAAGTAGAAACTTACGTAGCTGTGCCCTGAAGGTGTGGTTCATGCATGACTGGAAAGTAGCTGGAGCATTGGTAAGCCCGAAAGGCATGACCAAAAACTCATAGTGCCCAAAGTGACAGCGAAAGGCTGTTTTGGGGATGTCCTGGTCCCTTACCCTGATCTGATGGTACCCCGAGCGAAGATCGATCTTGGAGAAGTATTGAGCTCCCCGAAGTTCATCCATAAG